>JAJLRJ010000006.1:41676060-41792335 GCA_024195265.1 Dendrophyllia cribrosa | reverse complement strand
CTTGCATAGCGTAATATACAATGTTCCTTTTCCGAGTTCGTCGTGACGATTAGCCTCTTTAAGGTTTACGATAGTTACGTCCAATAAATCTGCAAATCTTTCGATGTCTCCCGCGTTTCCCGGACGAAGGGATTTGATGTTTTCCAGCTCCTCGAGACGCAATGCTAATTTTCGCCTTTCTCCGCCGAATTTGCGTTCCAGTAGAGCTACTGCTGCGTCGTAAGCGGCAGTTGAATGTCCTAAAGGTTCCACAAACTTAAGGGCTTCTCCTGATAAATGCTGTCGGAGTTGAAGCAATTTGTACTCGGGTGTGGCCGGTGCTTGATCGACGCACGCCATGAACGCTGCTTTCCATCCTTCGTAAGCTCTCTTGTTGCCGTTAAATACTGGAATGGAAACTCGCTTAAGTTGATTCCACATATCCCGACCAAGCGTTCGCTCTTCGTACGGTTCTTTCCTAGATTCACGACCTCCTGAGTCGAATGCCTCTTTGTAATGACGATTTAATTCCCGTAATGTCTCTTTGTACTCATCAACTTCTTCTTTACGCTTTGTTTCGTCCCTTTGAATTTGTTCCGCGCTTTTCTTTGCCACGCTTTCTATAATTCGACGACGACGGGTGTTCTCTGACGCTTCGGTCGCCAGACTCGACAACTCATCTTTACGGGCATCTAAATACTCTTGTGCTTTCTCGTTCGCTTCCGAAAATTCTAGCTCCAATTTATCCATCTCCTCGCCGACCTTTTTCCTTTTCTCCCTGTCCTTATGGAGCGCGTATTCCGTTGAAAGACGATTCATAGTTTCCATAGCACGTTCCTGGGCATCGCTGAGTTGCTGACACATTTCTTTTATCTCTCTTCGGCTTGGATAATCTTGTTTATCTACCATGCGAAGCAGTTTGTTCTTTATTCGAGTAAAGGCTGATTTCTCTCTAGCTTTGACCTGCTTAAAGTCCTCTATTCGCTCCTCGATTTCGCCGCTAGTTGCCTCTTCATCGCCGTCGTTCGCTACTTCGCCGTTCATCACTGACATGACCGCTAAAACCTCGCTCTGCTACCAAGAAAATGTCCACGAGAAGGACCTATATTCAATGACTGTCAAGCAACACCGAAAACTATGTCTATATTCGAAACTATATCCAAAAACTATCCGAAGATTATTCACCGAAAACGAATTTTGTCCCTCTGTCCACGTTGGTTTTTATGCTAAAACTGACTAGAAAAACCTATATGCTTTTCTTTTAACACTAGAGAGTTGGCACCTTCGACTGGACAATCTTTTTATAAGCAAAATGTCAACGCTAGTTCATTAGTCCCTTTGTCCAGACTTATCTGAAGTAGATACGATACAAGTTACACATAACATTAACAAAACATTTCAGCCGGGCAACGCTAGTTCATTAGTCCTTTTGTCCAATCAACACTACACTGTACAACAACACAACACTGTTCATCAACACTACACTGTTCATCAACACTACACGGTTCATCAACACTACACTGTACATCAACACTACGCTGTTCATCAACACTACACTGTACATCAACATTACACTGTTCATCAACACTACGCTGTACATCAACACTACACTGTACATCAACAATACACTGTTCATCAACACTACACTGTTCATCAACACTACACTGTTCATCAACACTACACTGTTCATCAACACTGCACTGCACATCAACACTACACTGTACATCAACATTACACTGTACATCAACCCTACACTGTACATCAACACTTCACTGTTCATCAACACTTCACTGTTCAGCAACACTACACTGTTCATCAACACTACACTGTACATCAACACTACATTGTTCATCAACACTACACTGTTCATCAACACTGCACTGTACATCAACACTACACTGTACATCAACACTACACAGTTCATCAACACTGCACTGTACATCAACACTACACTGTACATGAACACTACACTGTTCATCAACACTACACTGTACATCAACACTACACTGTTCATCAACACTGCACTGTACATCAACACTGCGCTGTTCATCAACACTACACTGTTCATTAACACTACACAGTTGATCAACACTACATTGTTCATCAAGACTACACTGTACATAAACACTACACTGTACATCAACACTACACTGTTCATCAACAATACACTGTACATCAACACTACACTGTTCATCAACACTACACTGTACATCAACACTGCACTGTACATCAACACTACGCTGTTCATCAACACTGCACTGAACATCAACACTACACTGTTCATCAACACTTCACTGTTCAGCAACACTACACTGTTCATCAAGACTATACTGTACATCAACACTACCCTGCACATCAACACTACACTGTACATCAACACTACACTGTTAATCAACACTACATTGTACATCAACACTGCACTGTACATCAACACTACACTGTTCATCAACACTACACTGTACATCAACACTACACTGTTCATCAACACTACACTGTTTATCAACACTACACTGTACATCAACACTACACTGCTCATCAACACTGCACTGAACATCAACACTACACTGTACATCAACACTACACTGTGCATCAACACTACACTGTACATCAAAACTACACTGTACATCAACACTACACTGTTCATCAACACTACACTGTACATCAACACTACACTTCATCAACACTACACTGTTCATCAACACTACACTGTTCATCAACACTACACTGTTCATCAACACTACACTGTACATCAACACTACACTGTACATGAATACTACACTGTACATCAACACTACACTGTACATCAACACTACACTGTTCATCAACACTACACTGTTCATCAACACTACACTGTACATGAACACTACACTGTTCATCAACACTACACTGTACATCAACACTGCACTGTACATCAACACTACGCTGTTCATCAACACTACACTGTACATCAACACTACACTGTTCATCAACACTACACTGTTCATCAACACTACACTGTTCATCAACACTACACTGTACATCAACACTACACTGTTCATCAACACTACACTGTACATCAACACTGCACTGTACATCAACACTACGCTGTTCATCAACACTACACTGTACATCAACACTACACTGTTCATCAACAATACACTGTTCATCAACACTACACTGTACATCAACACTACACTGTACATCAACACTACACTGTGCATCAACACTACACGGTACATCAAAACTACACTGTACATCAACACTACACTGTACATCAACACTACACTGTACATCAACACTACACTGTACATCAACACTACACTGTGCATCAACACTACACTGTACATCAAAACTACACTGTACATCAACACTACACTGTTCATCAACACTACACTGTACATCAACACTACACTGTTCATCAACACTACACTGTTCATCAACACTACACTGTTCATCAACACTACACTGTTCATCAACACTACACTGTTCATCAACACTACACTGTGCATCAACACTACACTGTACATCAAAACTACACTGTACATCAACACTACACTGTACATCAACACTACACTGTACATCAACACTACACTGTTCATCAACAATACACTGTTCATCAACACTACACTGTTCATCAACACTACACTGTTCATCAACACTACACTGTTCATCAACACTACACTGTTCATCAACACTACACTGTACATCAACACTACACTGTACATCAACACTACACTGTGCATCAACACTACACTGTACATCAACACTACACTGTACATCAACACTACACTGTGCATCAACACTACACTGTACATCAAAACTACACTGTACATCAACACTACACTGTTCATCAACACTACACTGTACATCAACACTACACTGTTCATCAAGACTACACTGTTCATCAACACTACACTGTACATCAACACTACACTGTACATCAACACTACACTGTACATAAACACTACACTGTTCATCAACACTACACTGTTCATCAACACTACACTGTACATCAACACTACACTGTACATCAACACTACACTGTGCATCAACACTACACGGTACATCAAAACTACACTGTACATAAACACTACACTGTTCATCAACACTACACTGTACATCAACACTACACTGTTCATCAAGACTACACTGTTCATCAACACTGCACTGTACATCAACACTACACTGTACATCAACACTGCACAGTTCATAAACACTGCACTGTACATCAACACTACACTGTACATGAACACTACACTGTTCATCAACACTACACTGTACATCAACACTACACTGTTCATCAACACTACACTGTACATCAACACTGCACTGTACATCAACACTACGCTGTTCATCAACACTACACTGTACATCAACACTACACTGTTCATCAACACTACACTGTTCATCAACACTACACTGTTCATCAACACTACACTGTACATCAACACTACACTGTACATCAACACTGCACTGTACCTCAACACTACGCTGTTCATCAACACTACACTGTACATCAACACTACACTGTTCATCAACACTACACTGTACATCAACAATACACTGTTCATCAACACTACACTGTTCATCAACGCTACACTGTTCATCAACACTACACTGTTCATCAACACTGCACTGTTCATCAACACTACACTGTTCATCAACACTGCACTGCACATCAACACTACACTGTACATCAACATTACACTGTACATCAACACTACACTGTACATCAACACTACACTGTACATCAACACTACACTGTGCATCAAAACTACACTGTACATCAAAACTACACTGTACATCAACACTACACTGTTCATCAACACTACACTGTACATCAACACTACACTGTTCATCAATACTACACTGTTCATCAACACTACACTGTTCATCAACAATACACTGTTCATGAACACTACACTGTTCATCAACACTACACTGTTCATCAACGCTACACTGTTCATCAACACTGCACTGTACATCAACACTACACTGTTCATCAACACTGCACTGCACATCAACACTACACTGTACATCAACATTACACTGTACATCAACACTATACTATACATCAACACTACACTGTACATCAACACTACACTGTGCATCAACACTACACTGTACATCAAAACTAAACTGTACATCAACACTACACTGTTCATCAACACTACACTGTTCATCAACACTACACTGTTCATCAACACTACACTGTACATCAACACTACACTGTTCATCAACACTACACTGTACATCAACACTACACTCTTCATCAACACTACACTGTACATCAACACTGCGCTGTACATCAACACTACGCTGTTCATCAACACTACACTGTACATCAACACTACACTGTTCATCAACACTACACTGTACAACAACACAACACTGTTCATCAACACTACGCTGTTCATCAACACTACACTGTACATCAACACTACACTGTTCATCAACACTACACTGTACAACAACACAACACTGTTCATCAACACTACACTGTTCATCAACACTACACTGTTCATCAACACTACACTGTACATGAACACTACACTGTTCATCAACACTACACTGTACATCAACACTGCACTGTACATCAACAATACACTGTTCATCAACATTATACTGTACATCAACACTACACTGTTCATCAACACTACACTGTACAACAACACAACACTGTTCATCAACACTACACTGTACATCAACACTACGCTGTTCATCAACACTACACTGTACATCAACATTACACTGTTCATCAACACTACACTGTACATCAACACTACACTGTAAATCAACAATACACTGTTCATCAACACTACACTGTTCATCAACACTACACTGTTCATCAACACTGCACTGCACATCAACACTACACTGTACATCAACATTACACTGTATATCAACACTATACTATACATCAACACTACACTGTACATCAACACTACACTGTACATCAACACTACACTGTACATCAAAACTACACTGTACATCAACACTACACTGTTCATCAACACTACACTGTTCATCAACACTACACTGTTCATCAACACTACACTGTACATCAACACTACACTGTTCATCAACACTGCACTGTACATCAACACTACACTCTTCATCAACACTACACTGTACATCAACACTGCGCTGTACATCAACACTACGCTGTTAATCAACACTACACTGTACATCAACACTACACTGTTCATCAACACTACACTGTACAACAACACAACACTGTTCATCAACACTACGCTGTTCATCAACACTACACTGTACATCAACACTACACTGTTCATCAACACTACACTGTACAACAACACAACACTGTTCATCAACACTACACTGTTCATCAACACTACACTGTTCATCAACACTACACTGTACATGAACACTACACTGTTCATCAACACTACACTGTACATCAACACTGCACTGTACATCAACAATACACTGTTCATCAACACTACACTGTACATCAACACTACACTGTTCATCAACACTACACTGTACAACAACACAACACTGTTCATCAACACTACACTGTACATCAACACTACGCTGTTCATCAACACTACACTGTACATCAACATTACACTGTTCATCAAGACTACACTGTACATCAACACTACACTGTAAATCAACAATACACTGTTCATCAACACTACACTGTTCATCAACACTACACTGTTCATTAACAGTGCACTGCACATCAACACTACACTGTACATCAACATTACACTGTACATCAACACTACACTGTACATCAACACTACACTGTTCATCAACACTGCACAGTTCATCAACACTGCACTGTACATCAACACTACACTGTACATGAACACTACACTGTACATCAACACTACACTGTACATCAACACTGTTCATCAACACTGCACTGTACATCAACACTACACTGTACATCAACACTACACTGTTCATCAACACTGCACTGTACATCAACACTACACTGTTCATCAACACTACACTGTTCATCAACACTACACTGTACAACAACACAACACTGTTCATCAACACTACACTGTTCATTAACAGTGCACTGCACATCAACACTACACTGTACATCAACATTACACTGTACATCAACACTACACTGTACATCAACACTACACTGTTCATCAACACTGCACAGTTCATTAACAGTGCACTGCACATCAACACTACACTGTACATCAACATTACACTGTACATCAACACTACACTGTACATCAACACTACACTGTTCATCAACACTGCACAGTTCATCAACACTGCACTGTACATCAACACTACACTGTACATGAACACTACACTGTACATCAACACTACACTGTACATCAACACTGTTCATCAACACTGCACTGTACATCAACACTACACTGTACATCAACACTACACTGTTCATCAACACTGCACTGTACATCAACACTACACTGTAAATCAACAATACACTGTTCATCAACACTACACTGTTCATCAACACTACACTGTTCATTAACAGTGCACTGCACATCAACACTACACTGTACATCAACATTACACTGTACATCAACACTACACTGTACATCAACACTACACTGTTCATCAAAATTGCACAGTTCATCAACACTGCACTGTACATCAACACTACACTGTACATGAACACTACACTGTACATCAACACTACACTGTACATCAACACTGTTCATCAACACTGCACTGTACATCAACACTACACTGTACATCAACACTACACTGTTCATCAACACTGCACTGTACATCAACACTACACTGTTCATCAACACTACACTGTTCATCAACACTACACTGTACAACAACACAACACTGTTCATCAATACTACACTGTACATCAACACTACACTGTACATCAACACTACACTGTTCATCAACACTACACTGTTCATCAACACTACACTGTACAACAACACAACACTGTTCATCAACACTACACTGTACATCAACACTACACTGTACATCAACATTACACTGTTGATCAACACTACACTGTACATCAACACTACACCGTACATCAACACTACACTGTTCATCAACACTACACTGTACATCAACAATACACTGTTGATCAACACTACACTGTTCATCAACACTACCCTGTTCATCAACACTAAACTGTTCATCAACACTGCATTGTACATCAACACTACACTGTTCATCAACACTGCACTGTACATCAACACTACACTGTACATCAACATTACACTGTACATCAATACTACACTGTGCATCAACACTACACTGTACATCATCAACACTGTACATGTACACTGTACAGCATCAACACTGTACACTGTACTACACTGTACATCAACACTACACTGTTCATCAACACTGCACTGAACATAAACACTACACTGTACATCAACACTATACTGTGCATCAACATTACACTGTACATCAAAACTACACTGTACATCAACACTACACTGTACATCAACACTACACTGTACATCAACACTACACTGTACATCAACACTACACTGTTCATCTAGACTACACTGTACATCAACACTACACTGTTCATCAACACTACACTGTTCATCAACACTACACTGTTCATCAACACTACACTGTACATCAACACTACACTGTACATCAACACTACACTGTTCATCAACAATACACTGTACATCAACACTACACTGTTCATCAACACTACACTGTACATCAACACTGCACTGTACATCAACACTACGCTGTTCATCAACACTACACTGTACATCAACACTACACTGTTCATCAACACTACACTGTTCATCAACACTACACTGTACATCAACACTACACTGTTCATCAACACTGCACTGAACATCAACACTACACTGCACATCAACACTGCACTGTACATCACTGCACACTGCAGTTTATCAACACTACACTGTACATCAACACTACACTGTTCATCAACACTGCACTGAACATCAACACTACACTGTACATCAACACTACACTGTGCATCAACACTACACTGTACATCAAAACTACACTTTACATCAACACTACACTGTTCATCAACACTACACTGTACATCAACACTACACTGTTCATCAACACTACACTGTTCATCAACACTACACTGTACATCAATACTACACTGTACATCAACACTACACTGTACATCAACACTACACTGTACATCAACACTACACTGTTCATCAACACTACACTGTTCATCAACACTACACTGTACATCAACACTACACTGTTCATCAACACTACACTGTACATCAACACTGCACTGTACATCAACACTACGCTGTTCATCAACACTACACTGTACATCAACAGTACACTGTTCATCAACACTACACTGTACATCAAGACTACACTGTACATCACTACACTGTACTGTTCATCAACTCTACACTGTACATCACTACACTGTACATCAACACTACACTGTTCATCAACACTACACTGTACATCAACACTGCACTGTACATCAACACTACACTGTACATCAACACTACACTGTTCATCAACACTACACTGTTCATCAACACTACACTGTACATCAACACTACAATGTACATCAACACTGCACTGTACATCAACACTACACTGTACATCAACACTACACTGTACATCAACACTGCACTGTACATCAACACTACACTGTACATCAACACTACACTGAACATCAACACTACACTGTTCATCAACACTACACTGTTCATCAACACTACACTGTACATCAACACAACAATGTACATCACTACACTGTTCATCAACACTACACTGTTCATCAACACTACACTGTACATCAACACTACACTGTTCATCAACAGTACACTGTACATCAACACTACACTGTACATCAACACTACACTGTACATCAACACTACACTGTTCATCAACACTACACTGTGCATCAACACTACACTGTACATCAACACTACACTGTACATCAACACTACACTGTACATCAACACTACACTATACATCAACACCACACTGTTCATCAACACTACACTGTTCATCAACACTACACTGTACATCAACACTACACGTTCATCAACACTACACTGTACATCAACACTACACTCTTCATCAACACTACACTGTACATCAACACTGCGCTGTACATCAACACTACACTGTACATCAACATTACACTGTATATCAACACTATACTATACATCAACACTACACTGTACATCAACACTACACTGTTCATCAACACTACACTGTTCATCAACACTGCACTGCACATCAACACTACACTGTACATCAACATTACACTGTATATCAACACTATACTATACATCAACACTACACTGTACATCAACACTACACTGTGCATCAACACTACACTGTACATCAAAACTACACTGTACATCAACACTACACTGTTCATCAACACTACACTGTTCATCAACACTACACTGTTCATCAACACTACACTGTACATCAACACTACACTGTTCATCAACACTACACTGTACATCAACACTACACTCTTCATCAACACTACACTGTACATCAACACTGCGCTGTACATCAACACTACGCTGTTAATCAACACTACACTGTACATCAACACTACACTGTTCATCAACACTACACTGTACAACAACACAACACTGTTCATCAACACTACGCTGTTCATCAACACTACACTGTACATCAACACTACACTGTTCATCAACACTACACTGTACAACAACACAACACTGTTCATCAACACTACACTGTTCATCAACACTACACTGTTCATCAACACTACACTGTACAACAACACAACACTGTTCATCAACACTACACTGTACATCAACACTACGCTGTTCATCAACACTACACTGTACATCAACATTACACTGTTCATCAACACTACACTGTACATCAACACTACACTGTAAATCAACAATACACTGTTCATCAACACTACACTGTTCATCAACACTACACTGTTCATTAACAGTGCACTGCACATCAACACTACACTGTACATCAACATTACACTGTACATCAACACTACACTGTACATCAACACTACACTGTTCATCAACACTGCACAGTTCATCAACACTGCACTGTACATCAACACTACACTGTACATGAACACTACACTGTACATCAACACTACACTGTACATCAACACTGTTCATCAACACTGCACTGTACATCAACACTACACTGTACATCAACACTACACTGTACATCAACACTACACTGTTCATCAACACTACACTGTACATCAACACTACACTGTTCATCAACACTACACTGTTCATCAACACTACACTGTACATCAATACTACACTGTACATCAACACTACACTGTACATCAACACTACACTGTACATCAACACTACACTGTTCATCAACACTACACTGTTCATCAACACTACACTGTACATCAACACTACACTGTTCATCAACACTACACTGTACATCAACACTGCACTGTACATCAACACTACGCTGTTCATCAACACTACACTGTACATCAACAGTACACTGTTCATCAACACTACACTGTACATCAAGACTACACTGTACATCACTACACTGTACTGTTCATCAACTCTACACTGTACATCACTACACTGTACATCAACACTACACTGTTCATCAACACTACACTGTACATCAACACTGCACTGTACTTCAACACTACACTGTACATCAACACTACACTGTACATCAACACTACACTGTACATCAACACTACACTGTTCATCAACACTACACTGTTCATCAACACTACACTGTACATCAACACTACAATGTACATCAACACTGCACTGTACATCAACACTACACTGTACATCAACACTACACTGTACATCAACACTGCACTGTACATCAACACTACACTGTACATCAACACTACACTGAACATCAACACTACACTGTTCATCAACACTACACTGTTCATCAACACTACACTGTACATCAACACAACAATGTACATCACTACACTGTTCATCAACACTACACTGTTCATCAACACTACACTGTACATCAACACTACACTGTTCATCAACAGTACACTGTACATCAACACTACACTGTACATCAACACTACACTGTACATCAACACTACACTGTTCATCAACACTACACTGTGCATCAACACTACACTGTACATCAACACTACACTGTACATCAACACTACACTGTACATCAACACTACACTGTACATCAACACTACACTGTTCATCAACACTACACTGTTCATCAACACTACACTGTACATCAACACTACACTGTTCATCAACACTACACTGTACATCAACACTACACTCTTCATCAACACTACACTGTACATCAACACTGCGCTGTACATCAACACTACACTGTACATCAACATTACACTGTATATCAACACTATACTATACATCAACACTACACTGTACATCAACACTACACTGTTCATCAACACTACACTGTTCATCAACACTGCACTGCACATCAACACTACACTGTACATCAACATTACACTGTATATCAACACTATACTATACATCAACACTTCACTGTACATCAACACTACACTGTGCATCAACACTACACTGTACATCAAAACTACACTGTACATCAACACTACACTGTTCATCAACACTACACTGTTCATCAACACTACACTGTTCATCAACACTACACTGTACATCAACACTACACTGTTCATCAACACTACACTGTACATCAACACTACACTCTTCATCAACACTACACTGTACATCAACACTGCGCTGTACATCAACACTACGCTGTTAATCAACACTACACTGTACATCAACACTACACTGTTCATCAACACTACACTGTACAACAACACAACACTGTTCATCAACACTACGCTGTTCATCAACACTACACTGTACATCAACACTACACTGTTCATCAACACTACACTGTACAACAACACAACACTGTTCATCAACACTACACTGTTCATCAACACTACACTGTTCATCAACACTACACTGTACAACAACACAACACTGTTCATCAACACTACACTGTACATCAACACTACGCTGTTCATCAACACTACACTGTACATCAACATTACACTGTTCATCAACACTACACTGTACATCAACACTACACTGTAAATCAACAATACACTGTTCATCAACACTACACTGTTCATCAACACTACACTGTTCATTAACAGTGCACTGCACATCAACACTACACTGTACATCAACATTACACTGTACATCAACACTACACTGTACATCAACACTACACTGTTCATCAACACTGCACAGTTCATCAACACTGCACTGTACATCAACACTACACTGTACATGAACACTACACTGTACATCAACACTACACTGTACATCAACACTGTTCATCAACACTGCACTGTACATCAACACTACACTGTACATCAACACTACACTGTACATCAACACTACACTGTTCATCAACACTACACTGTGCATCAACACTACACTGTACATCAACACTACACTGTACATCAACACTACACTGTACATCAACACTACACTGTACATCAACACTACACTGTTCATCAACACTACACTGTTCATCAACACTACACTGTACATCAACACTACACTGTTCATCAACACTACACTGTACATCAACACTACACTCTTCATCAACACTACACTGTACATCAACACTGCGCTGTACATCAACACTACACTGTACATCAACATTACACTGTATATCAACACTATACTATACATCAACACTACACTGTACATCAACACTACACTGTTCATCAACACTACACTGTTCATCAACACTGCACTGCACATCAACATTACACTGTACATCAACATTACACTGTATATCAACACTATACTATACATCAACACTACACTGTACATCAACACTACACTGTGCATCAACACTACACTGTACATCAAAACTACACTGTACATCAACACTACACTGTTCATCAACACTACACTGTTCATCAACACTACACTGTTCATCAACACTACACTGTACATCAACACTACACTGTTCATCAACACTACACTGTACATCAACACTACACTCTTCATCAACACTACACTGTACATCAACACTGCGCTGTACATCAACACTACGCTGTTAATCAACACTACACTGTACATCAACACTACACTGTTCATCAACACTACACTGTACAACAACACAACACTGTTCATCAACACTACGCTGTTCATCAACACTACACTGTACATCAACACTACACTGTTCATCAACACTACACTGTACAACAACACAACACTGTTCATCAACACTACACTGTTCATCAACACTACACTGTTCATCAACACTACACTGTACAACAACACAACACTGTTCATCAACACTACACTGTACATCAACACTACGCTGTTCATCAACACTACACTGTACATCAACATTACACTGTTCATCAACACTACACTGTACATCAACACTACACTGTAAATCAACAATACACTGTTCATCAACACTACACTGTTCATCAACACTACACTGTTCATTAACAGTGCACTGCACATCAACACTACACTGTACATCAACATTACACTGTACATCAACACTACACTGTACATCAACACTACACTGTTCATCAACACTGCACAGTTCATCAACACTGCACTGTACATCAACACTACACTGTACATGAACACTACACTGTACATCAACACTACACTGTACATCAACACTGTTCATCAACACTGCACTGTTCATCAACACTACACTGTACATCAACACTACACTGTTCATGAACACTGCACTGTACATCAACACTACACTGTTCATCAACACTACACTGTTCATCAACACTACACTGTACAACAACACAACACTGTTCATCAATACTACACTGTACATCAACACTACACTGTACATCAACACTACACTGTTCATCAACACTACACTGTTCATCAACACTACACTGTACAACAACACAACACTGTTCATCAACACTACACTGTACATCAACACTACACCGTACATCAACACTACACTGTTCATCAACACTACACTGTACATCAACAATACACTGTTGATCAACACTACACTGTTCATCAACACTACCCTGTTCATCAACACTAAACTGTTCATCAACACTGCATTGTACATCAA
This sequence comes from Dendrophyllia cribrosa, assembly GCA_024195265.1. Lineage (NCBI taxonomy): Eukaryota > Metazoa > Cnidaria > Anthozoa > Scleractinia > Dendrophylliidae > Dendrophyllia > Dendrophyllia cribrosa. Next base: position 41,777,302 of record JAJLRJ010000006.1, on the reverse strand, counting down.
CACTACACTGTTCATCAACACTGCACTGTACATCAACACTACACTGTACATCAACATTACACTGTACATCAATACTACACTGTGCATCAACACTACACTGTACATCATCAACACTGTACATGTACACTGTACAGCATCAACACTGTACACTGTACTACACTGTACATCAACACTACACTGTTCATCAACACTGCACTGAACATAAACACTACACTGTACATCAACACTATACTGTGCATCAACATTACACTGTACATCAAAACTACACTGTACATCAACACTACACTGTACATCAACACTACACTGTACATCAACACTACACTGTACATCAAGACTACACTGTTCATCAAGACTACACTGTACATCAACACTACACTGTTCATCAACACTACACTGTTCATCAACACTACACTGTTCATCAACACTACACTGTACATCAACACTACACTGTACATCAACACTACACTGTTCATCAACAATACACTGTACATCAACACTACACTGTTCATCAACACTACACTGTACATCAACACTGCACTGTACATCAACACTACGCTGTTCATCAACACTACACTGTACATCAACACTACACTGTTCATCAACACTACACTGTTCATCAACACTACACTGTACATCAACACTACACTGTTCATCAACACTGCACTGAACATCAACACTACACTGCACATCAACACTGCACTGTACATCACTGCACACTGCAGTTTATCAACACTACACTGTACATCAACACTACACTGTTCATCAACACTGCACTGAACATCAACACTACACTGTTCATCAACACTACACTGTGCATCAACACTACACTGTACATCAAAACTACACTTTACATCAACACTACACTGTTCATCAACACTACACTGTACATCAACACTACACTGTTCATCAACACTACACTGTTCATCAACACTACACTGTACATCAATACTACACTGTACATCAACACTACACTGTACATCAACACTACACTGTACATCAACACTACACTGTTCATCAACACTACACTGTTCATCAACACTACACTGTACATGAACACTACACTGTTCATCAACACTACACTGTACATCAACACTGCACTGTACATCAACACTACGCTGTTCATCAACACTACACTGTACATCAACACTACACTGTTCATCAACACTACACTGTACATCAACACTACACTGTACATCACTACACTGTACTGTTCATCAACTCTACACTGTACATCACTACACTGTACATCAACACTACACTGTTCATCAACACTACACTGTACATCAACACTGCACTGTACTTCAACACTACACTGTACATCAACACTACACTGTACATCAACACTACACTGTACATCAACACTACACTGTTCATCAACACTACACTGTTCATCAACACTACACTGTACATCAACACTACAATGTACATCAACACTGCACTGTACATCAACACTACACTGTACATCAACACTACACTGTACATCAACACTGCACTGTACATCAACACTACACTGTACATCAACACTACACTGAACATCAACACTGCACTGTTCATCAACACTACACTGTTCATCAACACTACACTGTACATCAACACAACAATGTACATCACTACACTGTTCATCAACACTACACTGTTCATCAACACTACACTGTACATCAACACTACACTGTTCATCAACACTACACTGTACATCAACACTACACTGTACATCAACACTACACTGTACATCAACACTACACTGTTCATCAACACTACACTGTGCATCAACACTACACTGTACATCAACACTACACTGTACATCAACACTACACTGTACATCAACACTACACTGTACATCAACACTACACTGTGCATCAACACTACACTGTTCATCAACACTACACTGTTCATCAACACTACACTGTTCATCAACACTACACTGTTCATCAACACTACACTGTACATTAACACTACACTGTACATCACTACACTGTGCTGTTCATCAACACTACACTGTTCATCAACACTACACTGTACATCAACACTACACTGTACATCACTACACTGTACATCAACACTGCACTGTACATCAACACTACACTGTACATCACTACACTGTACATCAACACTACACTGTTCATCAACACTACACTGTACATCAACACTACACTGTTCATCAACACTACACTGTACATCACACTACACGGTTGATCAACACTACACTGTACATCAACACTACGCTGTTCACCCTATGAATACGGACAGTTTCCGTGGTCCCTTCTATGTCCGTATTAACGGGTTTGACTGTATTCTAATTTTAAAACTTCATTAAATTGCACAAATCCCTCCCCCTTTCTTCTTGTCTTACACACTTCTAAAAATCACCAAAAAATCGCCAACATTACATGACATTCATCTACAAATCTATGATGGAATTTTTCGATTGCTTGAAACGTTTACAAGACAGTTCTATAAAACCGCTCTTGAGTATAGCGAAATTTAGGTGTAACTCCCCTTAGTAACCCTTTTACTCCCAGAGTCAATTGTGAAGACATGTAAAGTGGTTCTAACTTTTGAGTCTGTCAACGAAATCCTAGAGTGTGACCATTCAAACGAAACCTCTTCAGCAGTACTTTTGAATGGTACCATTTGTTCTAACTTTTGAGTCTGTCAAGGAAATCCTAGGATGTGACCATTCAAATGAAACCTCTTTGGCGGGGTTTTTGCATGGTACCATTTGTTCTAACTTTTTAGTCTATTGATGAAATCCTATGGTGTGACCATTCAAATGAAACCTCTTTGGCAGGGTTTTTGCATGGTACCATTTGTTCTAACTTTTTACTCTATTGATGAAATCCTATGGTGTGACCATTCAAATGAAACCCTGTATGGTAGGGTTTTTGCATGGTACCATTTGTTTTCAATATTTCACAAAACAAAATTTGGAATTTTTCTTGAATTTTGATCATTGGCACTCTTGGGAGTGAAAGGGTTAAACATGCAGGTTACAGTAAGGTTAAATCGATGATTTCAGACATTTGGCATATGATTGGGTTAATAATAAAGACTCCAAATGTTATTATATATAATGCTCAGATTAGTTTTATTTGCAGTTTATCTGCTGGGTCTTAATTGTCTTTAAAATATCCCTAGGCAGCGCTGTCTATGATTTATTTGCAAAGCTGTGAAATTCAGTCACAATAATTATTTTTGGCTTTATTACAAGTTTGTTAAAATTTACATTTCGAAAACTGCGTATATTGTTTATGCATAGTTCCATCCCGAGCACAATCCCGGCTTATTTCCCACCCCCGAGCATACAGAAAAAGAGAATTCGCACCCCGGGAAAACTTGAAATTAATTCTCTTCCGCTAAAGAGATATTAATAATAGCGTCTGGGTTTTCGAAAGGGGAGAATTTAAATTTGCTGTCTGTCGTTAGATGTTATACAGCAAGTGAAAACAGGTCTCCTCGTGTAGGCAGCTGCCTGTTTTCAGTCCTCCCTTTTCTCTTTAAGTCCGTCGAGTGTGTATCACACGCGAGCACGCTCGCAAAAGCTGCGCAAATGCTGGCGCGCTACGTCGTCTCGTCTTTCTCGTCCCGGCCAACAGCCCAATTTCGATGTCTTAAAATTCAACTTGAAACAAAAGACATCACTACGAGGCTTAGGGAAATGATTAAAGTGGGGTTTTATATGGTTTATTCCCCTAATCCTCGTAGTCAGTGTCTTTTGTTTCAAGTTGAATTTTAATATCTCGAAATTGGGCTATTTCTCGCCCCGTGCTCCTTTCGACCCACAGATTATTTCGAGAGAGAAACAGACTGCAAAAGGTCTACTATACCATGACCATTTCCGAATATTCACGAATATTTGACCTGCGAAATGCGCCAGCACGGCCGCCGCTAAATAAGGTCTGGATGGGGATCCTGGAATCTCTGTCAGTTATCAGTTAAATTTTCGGCCATTAATCAACTATCAGTTACAATTTTAGTCATTTCTCAGTATCACTTAATTTTGACAGATCTCAGTTGATTGTTTTACTAATTACTAATTTTACTAATTTTACTGATTATTGTAATTTTTTGTGGGGGCTTGCCGCCCACTATGCTATCGACAGATTTGTGGGTTTACGTTTGAGGGTTTATGTTTGTGGGTTTACGTGATCGCATGTTGCATTGTCTTCTGGGAGGAGTTCGTAGAGAGAACCTGGGAACGAGGTTGTGTGGGCTTGTGTAGAGTGGAAATCCGCCATGTTGGCGTGTCGCACTGGCGTGGTTTTCGTTTATATTAAAGCGTTTGGTCTGTTTTCATAGAATTTGACGGCGTTTATTTTCGTTGTAGTTTTCAAGGTAAGTTATTGCTTGTTCTGGTGTACTATACCGTATCAATTTGTTTTCATACGTCGTAAATCTTGGTGCGTTTGCGTTAGAGATAAAAAGGCTTGTTTTGTTGTTTTTGACATTTTCAGCTGTTCCTGTAGTAGTCATCGTTACAGCAGCTCTCGAGGTCACACTACAGGCCAACATTTCGTTCGGATGGAAGTCTGTGCAAGTTGCACTTCAATTCAAGGAAAGCTAATACGCTTACGCAAGCCAATATTCACTCGGCTTGATGCTCACTGAGGAAGCACCGTGATATTACTTAAATAGCCACTGAAAAGCAATACTAATACAGCCTGATATAGACACTGGAAATCATACTGAGTCGCATTTCACTTGCTCAGTCACCTATATTTTAAAAACCGTACCTGAAGATTCAAAAGATTATGGGGATGTCAGTTGAACAATATCGGTCCATGATCGGCAGTCACGTCTTATCATGTCTGAGAGGACGATTTTGAAACATGATGTTAATGATGTTTAATTTGAATGTGTTTTACTTACCAAAGTTGAAACAAGTTGATGGACAATATAAAATGTGGAACGAAGTGAAGTTTTGGTTCACACAAATGACATTCTACAATATTTATATTCCATTGATTATAACACAAGTGAATAACGTGGAGGAAAATCCAGTCCCTACAATATTTGATGTCATTGACCCAACAACAACAGTATGTGCTCACTCCAGTCAAGGAAATAAATCGCTCTTTTGGAGAAAATGCTGGTAACCAATGTGTACCAATGTCACTTACTGCCATTATTTACCATCATATAGAAAATATTAATTTGACTAATTTGCAGACTTCTTCCACTTTGAATAATATTTTGGTTATTGGAAATAACTTGTACACTTCTATAAGATATTCTGTGCGAACAAATGATTATTTGCTCTTAACTGATATGCCAGTTTACTTATTGTTTCAATTTTTGATAAAGTGCATACATTACAATACAGTGATTCATTAACAGGAAGTGTGTTTATGGCATCTAACAATGGCCCATTTATGTCTCTTCAAAATTCACTTCAAGAGGTTTTTCTTAGCTAAACTACAATTGAACAACCCCAAACTTGGTAAACGGACTAATTTTAATGCGATCTTTCTTGTGATGGCCTCCAATTTTAAATTGAATTAAAATTTTAAACATCATCCCCAGTCTTCATATAAAGTTCGGAACGGGCAATTTCAGCCGCCCATTCAAGATTGGCCCTTTCAAAATGTTTGCAAGAGAAAAACGACCGTAAAAGAAGCAATTTCACGAGCGTCTGCAGAACAACGTTATGCACCCCGGGAAGTTGGAATATTTCATCTATAGCTACTTTTTAGCCGCAGTTGGAATTGAACAAATGAAAACAGAAAAAATAACTTTAAACACCCAACTCCTAATGGCCATTTCACTGACACTCCTAATTCAGGACTGGTGAAGATGATGAGCTCTCTGTTAATTACTTTAACTATAATCACGATGATGTGGCTATTTGTTAGGTAATACATGTAAGCACACATGGCTGTCCAATTACAGTTATCCGATTACAACTTTTTGTAATTGAATAGTACAAAAAAATCCACAAAGACTTTTTAATCTCGAATTTTGTTATTGATGCGGTTAATTAGTAATTGAACTTCATGTCGTACAAATCAGGGTAATCGTTCTCATAATTTCAAATCGTCCTCGCACTAAGTGGTCGGCTGATTTGAAATTACTCGCCCGATTATTCCCTGAAGTCTATTCCACTCAGTCCAATTACTATTACTAAGTGTACAGTTGAATGTACTAAATGAATTTGCAAAAAGCAATTCCAGTTATTTGAACAATGATATTTTGATCAATGATTCTAATAGAAGCCCCCACACGTTCGCATTGCGGACCTATTTTTTTAAGACGTCAGAGTATAAATTAATTTGTGACGGAAGGTTTTACCACTTCGGACTAAGGAAATGTTTTAAGGGAATCGGCGCTTGATAACGGGGGAAAACTAACTTAAATGGGCAACTCGCTTGCAAGGGAGAGCCGTCACTCTCGGTAGGTACGGGATCAAACCACGAACTGGTACGTAACAGAAAGGCAATCACGAAACCTGACTTGGTTCCAACAGCGTTTATGCCTGACTTGTGAACATAATCGACGATGTAATCAAACTTGAAAACTAGGTTCTTATATACGTAAGGTACAAGTGTTCAACACAAAGAAACACAATGAAAGTGTGAAGCGAAATCCGTTGAGCTAAGCGAAAGTAAATTTCAAAATATATTTTTAACCCAAGTGTCCATTGTTCATAAAACTATTTTTAAAAGTAATCTACATTTGAAAACCCTAAAACAAAGAAGTAGCAAAAAAGCCAAGTCAGCAAGCGGCTTTTAAGCACGTAATGGTGTCGTATCAATAGATTTGCAAGGTCGGCAAATAACTTGTACGGCACGTACTAGCGATGTACAATTATCGAGTTATTCACCTGCAGGGGCGTAGCCAGGATTTTTCTGTAGGTACGCACTAAATCGTAACTCACGAGCGCCGGAGGCGCAAGCTTCTAGGGGGGTCTGGGGGCATGTCCCCCGTCCCCCCCCCCCAGAAAATTTCGAAATTTAGAGTCTCGGAAATGCTATTTCTTGCGTTTTGCGCGAAGTGTTTTCCCTAAATAAACACGTAGTGAAACGGTGTCTTTTTCCACGATAGTGGTTTCTCAGTTTTTTATTACATTGTGAGTGAGTTGCGCACCACAGACATTTTTTGATTCGTTGAAGACTAACAATACCCTGCCATTGCTTCTTTTAATTGCACGCTTGCAATTGAAACTTAAAGGCCCATCTGCACTTACCGTGATGCACCGCGCATTGTTTATTTTGATTTGGACCCAGCTAAATGCGATCTCTCGCGAAGTGAAATTTTTGCCTCTCATCTCCAGGAAAGAAATGAACACTGAGTTTGAAATTTCGTTTGACATTAATTTTAAAATTTATTAGTCCTAAGAATCGGTCCTGTTAGATATCAAAAGCCCGTACATGTCTCGCATTTTTTCTGGGGCCGCTCAACCCGCCTTTAATAGCGTAGCTCAAGGGTTGTGTAGCTCCAGGCAACTCCAGTCGGCGAGGCAGTTTCCTCCGCTTCGAAAGTTCGCATCGAAAACATTTTCACGTTGTGGGACGCGGTAAACTTTCTGCTATTTTTACCGAAAGTTTATGGTCGATGCCGCTTAAAACGAAACTTCCAGAGAGCCGAGAAGTGTTTGTATTTTGTGGGCTGTTCTCCAGTTGGCGTATCTGATTTGCATCGGCTATAATTAATGAGCTCCGCTGGCGGAGGACGTTTTATCTGCTTCAGAAGTTTGCATCAACAAAAAATTCGACGGCTAGGGACAGGGAAAACGTCCTTCAACTTCCATGGAATATTTCAAATAGTTGCTGGCAAAAACGACTCCGCCGACTTTTGCGAGCCGAGAAGTTTGAGTTTTTTCTGTTGTTTACATCTCCAGGTGTCGGTCGAACGGTCACGGTTATCGATGGAAAGATTCAAATGTCAACTGGACAACGAATGTACTAAAAAATTACAGTGAAAAGATTTGAAAATAAATCTTAACTGTAGGCAATCTAATATACAGCACTGGAAGAGTGGTCGGAGACAGTAAAGCTGATCATCCAGAATAAAATCAACAACCTACAAAATTACAGCGTCGTAATTTTAGACCCTGCCACAAACCCTTAGAAGACAGACATGCATGGCACACTTGAAGGAACTACAAGAAAAGTACGTACTAGTGCCTGCGGACAAAGCTGGCAATAACATCATTTTTATTTGCAAGTATTACTACATACATACCTGATGGAAGAACTTGGCATTAATTCCGGTAGTACTATTAATTCTACATACGAAAAACAAGATGTTACAGTCGATGAGATTATACGGACCCACACCACGACCTTAGAAAATGTATTCCACATAACCTTACAACAGAAAGAAAAAAATTTGCCAAAAATATACTGGATACCAAAACTTCACAAGACACCGTACAAAGCACGTTTTATTGCAGGTTCAAGTTCATGCACCACTACTAAGATCTCCAAATTGATTTCTGAGTGCCTTAAACTTGTCAAGAGTCACTGTACTTCGTACTGCAAGACTATTTTGGAACGAACAGGTGTTAACTGCATGTGGATCATCAACAATTCGTTGGATGTAATTCGTACATTGCAGGACAAACAACTTTCGCTTAATCAGGTGAGTACTTGGGACTTTTCCACTCTTTATACTATCCTTCCACACGCCAAACTTAAACATCAACTCCATGATCTACTCGAAAGGGTTTTTAACACCAGAGGAAAGAGATTCATAGCAACCAATAATTTCCACACATTCTGGGCTAATGATAGGACGTCTACGAAGTACACTTACTTCTCCTGTAGGGAACTGTGCCTCGCTATTGACTTTCTTATCGATAATATCTACGTCCGCTTCGGAAACTCAGTTTTTCGGCAAATTATTGGCATACCAATGGGCACTAACAGCGCACCTTTATTGGCTGATCTGTTCCTCCACACCTTCGAGTATGATTTCATGCTCAGAACAATGAAGCACGGATATGACCAAAGCCGTCCAATTTAGCAACACCTTTCGTTATATCGACGATTTATTGAGCGTTAACAATGAGAATTTTGGAAATTACATCAGCGAAATTTACCCGTCGGACCTGGAACTAAAGGACACTACCTTAACATCAAATGAAGTGTGTTATCTGGACACGAGAATCAAGAATGGTGACAACGACACACCTTTCCATCTCAGCGTCTACGACAAGAGGGATGACTTCTCCTTTCGGATTGTCAATTTTCCTCATATGGACAGCAACATTCCCGTCAATCCGGCCTATGGTGTTTATATATCTCAATTGGTGAGATATGCTAGAATTTGCACATCGAAGTTGGATTTTATGCATAGACTTCGCCGACTTTCATCACGTCTCCTTCACCAAGGGTTCAAGTCTACGCTCCTTCGTAAATCGTTTGCTAAATTCTTCAAACGCCACGGTGCTATCATTGAGAAGTATGACACTACACTACGGGAGATGAGACTAGCAATCCAGAATTGAGAGATACCGCCGTATCCTTTATTATTTTAGATCCTTCATATCATCCTAGCGCCCCTTTTTAATTTATATATTGCTTCCATTCAGTTTGATGTAGGTGCGCGCGCGCGCAATTTTCCTTAAGTTGAGTGCGCGTGCTTGGCTTATTTAATTGACGTGTGTGCTTAGTTCGTTATTTAACGTACTACATTTGTTTTGCATTGTTTTCCTTACTAATATGTCTTGTCAGTAACTGTGCTCACACTGTGGGTGGCTCCTCCTAAAATGTTCTACAATTAGTATAGGATTTAATGGAGCCGAAACCAATTATGGAATTGCACACATTTTAGGCATCCTACTGATGAACAGTTACGAAATTCAGATAAGTTTAGTAGCCACATTTATTTTAAGTTTGTCCCCTTTGAATACCTATTTCCTTTCCACGGACGACCGAATTTCTGAGCCAAACCTTCTGAAGGTTCTCGTTTCTTGACAGCCGGCCTCGAGCCTTCGGAGGCGTTGCTTAGAAAACGTATCAGTAACGATGGAAAATAAAAGAAAACAGACAAAAACAAGATGCAAAGTCTTGAATATGAACTCAATATTTGAAAGAAATGATCTTGAAGTTAATAGACGATACAGATTCCAGGGGCGGATCTAGGGGGAGGGTGCAGGGGGTGCGCACCCCCCCCCCCCCCCCTGAGATGACCTAGTCTGCGTTGTTCGCTTTTAAAATTTGCCTGACGTCACCCTTCAGTTACGTCATTCCTTAGAGGTGCACCCCTTCCTAAGAAAAATCCTGGATCCGCCCCTGGATTCCCCGATGTAAACGGATTTTTTAAGGAATCAAACTTCACCGACACAAAACTAGAATTTCGCGACCCCCGAAATTGTAGAACGCCTGCAATGAATCACGGTAAGTGCGGATGGGCCTTTAAAATTTAACTATGAAGCATCGGTTAAATGTTACAACTGAACGCTTATAAGCATAAGGATAATCGTCTATCCTTCTTCTCAGTAAACTCTGAAATTACAGTGTCGACGTCGACTTCCTTGTGTTTGTGCAAATGGAGGATCTCTAATGAGGACAATCTCTCATCGGACATTGTGCTCCGAAGTGGCGTCTTGAGCCTCTTCATGCCACTAAAGCTACGCTCTGCCACGTAAGTTGACACGGGATAGGTCAGCAACGTCTTGACAGCTACGTAAATCTATGAGTATAATTCTGGAGTGGCAACGTCCAGCGTTTCCACCAAAGTATGGGGAATCTCGCCATCTTCACAAAGCAGCCACCGATGACGCCACCTAGTGACCTCTCGTTTGTGCATGTTGTCCCCGTAGTGACTGTATATGTCTTCCACGCCTTTTTCTATCAGCTCTTGAAGTTTTCCTGAAATTGAAATTTATTATAAATTTATTATAAAAATATATTTTTTTCCTGTAATCAGTGTTTGCTTTTCCCTACCGTCTCAGGTATGAAAGATATTCGTCACGAGCATTTAGCTGATCGTGTATAAATTCTTGCCGCCTCTCGTTACGTCTACAAACAGAATCATTTTGTCCAACACTTCCAGTCGGTGTCGCCTCTCCTGATCGGTTTCGTTCAGAATTCTAATGGCGGCAATCGGTCAAGGCGTTTGAACCTAGTCAAACGGTGTGCCTGGGCTGTTCGAAGTCTTTGTAATCTATGCTCTCCTTGTCTCTTCGTTGCTCGATCGCGCTGAATTTCAAGTCACCGTTCAGCGGAGTTTCGGTGGTTAATTTTCTCGGACAAGGATTTCCAGCCACCTGTTGAATCCAGCGTTGTTGTGTTTGCTGTTCTTTCTCATTTGCATCAGAAATTGGTTGTGTTTCACCAAGGGTAAACATTTTTTCACAGAGTAAACGGCCGTCGCAACGGCCGCCATGAATAAACATGAGAGTGCGCCATTGTCAGCGGTCGCGATTTTTGTTGCCAGGCAACTGCCGGACACCATCAAGTATATAAATATATATATATATATTTTTCGCTCGAATTCACGCGGCTCAGCTCCCGAGGGACGACAAATTTATTAACCTCGCTTCGCGAGGAATTAAGAACGATAAATTAACTCAAGGTAAACTATTGTTCAGAAGGTAGTACATTTTGGTATGAATCAAAGCACGACCTGGTAGAGTAATTGAATGCATGTCAAAGAGGTTAAAACAATTAAGTTTGATTGTCAAAAACAAAACCCTGTTGGCTTTTAGAAGATTAAATTGCGATGAATAGCACAAAAGCTTATAATAAAAGCGAATACTAAGCAAAACCTTTCACAGCTGAATGCGGAGTAAACCAAGCTGAATTGATCCAGCTGTTGATCTAATACCAATAGCAAAACTTGAAAAACTACCAAATAGCAAAGATAGCGAAACGTGAAACTGCTTCACAGCAAAGCGTAAACTTGAATTCTATGCGTAACATATAAGCTTAATAATACCGGCAAGAGTGAAGTAAATACGTCTTTTCCACTCAACATTTCTAATCGCACAAAAACTCTTTAAAATCTCATAAATATTGCCAATTTCCTCCTAACAAATTAATATCAAAGACCTCAGAAGCTTTTCGAAGAACATATGAATGTTTTCCACATCTTCCGAGAATCGCCAAATAATACTGAATACATTCTGGCTACCTTATGAATGTTACAGGTCGTTTCCAAAGAGCTCCGAAGCATTTTGCTATCCTAAATGTCAAAAGCACGTTATATACCAACTATGCTAAAACTGGCCTATTTGTGAGTGATATCCACAAGAGCAACCTCGTTCCCAGGGCTTTTCCCTTCGCCGCCCCTCTCTCGAAGTGAAAAGCCCTGGGAACGAGGTTGCCACAAGAGGGGAAATTTATCATTCTCAGCTGACAGTTATTATAAATTTCTCAGCTATCAGTTAAATTTTCGGCCATTTCTCAGCTGACAGTTAAAATTTTGGCCGATTCTCAGCTATCAGTTGACCCCATCTATACCCTCGCTAAACCGTGAAATTGATAAAAGAACCCAAATAGCTTTCACTCCCAGAGTCAATTCAGTTGCAATTGGAGACATGTAATGTAGTTCTAACTTTTAAGTCTGTGGACGAAATCCTATGGTCAGTGACCATTCAAATGAAACCTCTTCAGCAGTACTTTTGCATGGTACCATTTGTTCTAACTTTTGAGTCTGTGGATGAAATCCTATGGTGTGACCATTCAAATGAAACCTCTTCAGCAGTACTTTTGCATGGTACCATTTGTTTTTCTTTAATACTTTACAAAATGAATTTGGTATTTTCTGTAGTTTTGATTGTTGGCACTCTTGGGAGTTGCATAGATGTTTTCGATTTTATTCCTTCGTTTTCTCTCAATTTAATAACCAGTTTGAGAAGGTACTGACATCAAACCCTTGAAAGAGTGTTTCATCAGGTATTCAAACACCTCCAAAACTGTTTATTAATATTCCCTTTATAATTGCCTTGACTCCGTCTTATGAAGGGAATAACAATCCAAAACGGCAAAAACTACCCCAAAGAACAAAAGAATACACAAGAGGTGAGTTCAATAGAGTCACTTTATTGAATTAACGCCTAAATTTTGCTTCATTAAGCGTTAGAAATCTACGTTATTTTTTCGCCATACAAAGTCGTATAAAGCGTGAGCTTGGGCTACCTGCATGTGATTCCGGCAACTAATCCTGAATCCTGGCCGCACTCAGTGGTCCTCAGTGAAGTATATAATAACCCCTCGCGTGAATTAAGGCAAGGCTCCTCGTGTAATATTGGGTTTTCATCATTTTTTCTAGCTTTATTCAGCGTCCCCTAATATTTTTGCTTGTAACCATGCACTAAGAAACACAACCATTTTTGGATGGTACCCTGTGTCTGTTGGGGTCACATGACCAGCCACGCCCTAAATTATGCAAAATTTGGAATTTTCAGATTACGGCAAGAAAATTCCATTAAAAGCTCCCGTTTTTCCTTCCTTAGTGTTCAATTTACAAAGTAATACGTCAAATTAAACGGGGAATTTCGAAAGCTTTTATTGCTGCACAATTATTTACTGTTTTCCTCTAGTCCCAGTCCCTCTCTTAAATTAAAACGTTATAGTTTACAGGAAACAAATAACTTTGGAAAACCCCGATTAGTTCCATAAACCCTGTGCTAAAGGTCATTGATAGAAAACAAATTAAGTAGAAAAATATTTTTCCAATATCTCGTAAATTTGGATCGATAAAAATTGCTAAAAATTGGGCGTGGCAAGTCACGTGACGTAGGAAGTCCATTCATGTAAGCAAAAAAAATTGTTTTTGACAATTAAAAGCCTCTTAGAAAGTTTAAAGCCAATAAGTCAAATACGTTTTAAAACAGACCACCCCCCCTTTAAATCGAATGAGACCCATTCCTTAATTCACCCGAGCCGTTCCTGAACGTCATATTCATGAGGGGCACCCAACGATATTTTTTCGACAAATAGCTGTTTTTTCCTCAGATTTTCGGATTATCATAACATGAAAAGTTAAGGTTCTCAAACCGGAAATGTAAACTGACGTTTTCGGTCGACCCCCCAAAAAACTACACCTGACGTTTTTGAGTCGGAGTAAAGGATTTTGTTCTTTATTCTTTCGGCCTGTTGAATTTTCAGCTGTGACATTCGAACAGATCGAAGATTGGCATTAAATCGTTAAAAGAAACATAAACATGAGTTGGTGAACTTTGCTTGTTGGAGGCCCCTGATTCATCATGATTTCAGATTAACTGAGCATCTGCAAGGAAATCGGAAATACCTCGATCATTTCCCGTCGATCACGGAGCATTTGCTTGTTTAAGATTTGTTTAAGATTTTTTTAAGATTTGTTTAAGATTTGTTTAAGATTTAATCAGATAAATCTGGTTAAGTTTATTGTGCTTGGCAAAAAATGGTCCCGGTTGTTTGACCATTTTAGTGAGTGGATTAAAATTTCTAAGCAGCATGCGTAAAGAACTCTTGTTGAAATCCGCTGCATAGGATTACTCTGTTCACAGGCCTTCCGGTTTTCTCGTTTGTCACAAACAGATTTCATCATTCAGAAACAGGTACTTGGGAGCCTTAGCAAACACAATGACAACGCCAGGAATTTGCGCTCTTTTAAATTACTTTTCAATTATTGCAATTTGTTTAATTTGTCTAGTGTTACTGAATTGCCCAGGAGCTGAATTCGTAGGTATGACTTTCAAGTTAACTGATAAAAAAGTAAAAGCAACCGTTATGTGTTCAGTCACATTCTCTAGAATCCTTAACCTGCGATCAGCCGTCTTTTTTTTTTCGCGTGTGACAAAATCTGTACTTAGTTTTAATTTAATCGCAAAACGTCAAAATTCCCAGGATATAGCCCCTTGAAATTTATCCCGGCTTCGTTCATTAATTCAAAATCATCGTGTGATAAATGACGTTCAGGAAGAAAAATTTGAAGTAGTTCACTGAGTGTGCATCTTGAGGTTAGTTAACTCGACACAGACTTGTTCCTGAATCTTTGCCTCACTCAATGAAAAAAATCAGATTTTCCTGAACGTCATTAATCACACAATGATTTCAGATTAACCCTTTCAAGTCCTTTCACTCCCAGACTCAATTATGGATACACGTGGTGTAGTTCTAACTTTTGAGTTTATCAGCGAAATCCTATGGTGTGACATGACCATGCATGAAACCTTTTCAGCAGTTCTTTTGCATGGTACCATTTGTTTTTCAACATTTTACAAAATGAAATTTGGGACTTTTCTTGAATTTTGATGTTTTCCTTTCTCGGGAAAGGATTAACCAAAGTGTTTTCAAGGAAACAGGAATTACCTCAATTCCTTGATTGTACACTCGAATGTTTCAGTCTGATATAAATAATCTGATAAATTGGTTTTACAGGGGCGTAGCCAGGATTTGTTCAGAGGTACACACAATCACTAATTTTAAACACCCCTCACCTCCCCACCCCCAACCCGAAAGTCCCAAATCTTTCTTATTTTTATACTTTTTCAGGTACGCACGTGCGTACGTGCGTACAGGTAGCTACGCCCCTGTTTTACTGTTTATTGTGCCTAGCAAAAAAAACCTTGTCTTATTAAAATCCCCAAGTAACAGATAAGCACGATCGGAATTCTTGTTGGCATCCGCTGGACAGCAAAGGGACTGAGCCAAGTGCCGTATTATAGCGCCTGCGGTCATGGATATGACGTCATTTAAAAGGCTCAAAACGATCCCAACCCCGGGGGGCGGGGGGGGCGGGGGGGGAGGTACTTCCATATATGAGCTATATAGGTATGTGCCGCTGCAAAAGGTATGGTTTTCAGGCAGTTTAGTCTGGGATACGATACGGTATAGTAAGCAGAAATTTTTGGTCTAGAATAGGGTATCATTTTCCGCGAAACTGATTAGTTGCGTGAAGAATTTAGTCTAGACGAGGTTTTATGGAAAATGGCATTTAAAAATCGCTACGGCCGCGGGCAGTACGGCATTTTTACTGACCTCTGTTAACTAATAACTGTGATGGTGAACGAGGTTCTGGAAAATAGCAAGTCTGGAATAGGTCTAGGATAGGGTAGGGTTTTTCGGTGTTTAGTCTAGAATACGGGGTTGCAAAATGCAGCTAAAATGGTCTAGTATAGGTTAAGGGTCTCAGAGTCCCAGCGGCACACCCCCCGCTCAAAAATCTGCAGAGTACCCCCCCTGGGGGTCCCAACTCGTCCCGTCTTTTAGAGTGAGAAAGTGTACTTCCGCCTTAAAACATTTTCTCCGCTATCGTCAAAAGAACAGTGAAACGTAAATACACAGAAGTACTAGCTTCGATTAGACGCTGTAAGTAACAGTAAAAAAAATAGGAAATCTATTCAAGTTTTTCTTTAATTATAAAGTTTAACGCAGTCATAGTAAAATGCGCAACAGAAGCTTTAACCGGCGGAATACAATGCTAATCAGTACGTTAATTTGTTCAATATCATACTTTTGGAGTTTGCAGAAAAGCCATGCTGCGAATATGTATTCAGAGTACAAACACATTCAATGTGAAAAATCAGGAAGGCATTTCCAGTCAAGCTTCCTCTCCAACAAAATCTCTTGTGATGTTATACAGGATTCTACGGTGCAAAGTAATGATGAAACTGTCTTAAAAAGACAGCTAAAGCAGTTTAGTTATGGTCATTCGTGTTTGGTGGAAAACCCGGAGTGCGGAGTGCGGAGTGTTGAAAATGAGGAGTGTGGAAAAAATGAGGAGTGTGGAAAATGAGGAGTGTGGAAAATGAGGAGTGTGGAAAATACGGAGTGTAGAAAATGAGGAGTGTGGAAAACGCGGAGTGTGGAAAATGAAGAGTGTGGCTGATGAGGAGTGTGGAAAACGCAAAAAAAAACACTTGTAATAGGAAGCGATATATTATTTGAAAGTTGATTTAACGCGATTTAATTTAATTAAACTATATTAACGATATTAACAATCAGTCCTTGTGTTTTTTCATTCGTACATTAACGAATAGGTAAATAATAGAAGTCAACACGCGCAGCATTATTGTGAATTAACGGTTTTAACAATCAGTCCTTGTTCCTATAAAAAGCAATGCATCACTGCATTTTCATTGCTAAATACTACGGTACTGGTAGCTAAAAAGAACAGTAACGAATAGGTAAATAAAACAAATCAACTCACGCAGCATCATTGTGAATTAATGGTGTTAACAATCAGTTCTTGTTTCTATGAAGAAAGCAATGCATCGTTGCATTTTTATTGCTTTACCGTATTGGTAGCTATAGAGTTCACTAACGAATAGGCAATTTAAAGAAATCATCGCGCGCAGCATTATTGTAAATTAACGATTGAATTAACAGTGCGGGATACAAATTATGTAATTGTGTTCCGTCCGGGTAGTTTTGATGTTGATTTGCCACAGTACTTGAAGCGAATGGCGAGGGGTTTCGCAGGACAACCACACTGGTACTTTGCTTGTCGCGTTTGCTTCTTGGCGGTCTCCCTCCTTTCCTGCCTCTCCCAGCCAGCATTTCAAAGGTGATGGCTTTGCTGTAGTTCGTTACAGAATGTACGATTTAGCAATGAAAATGCAGTGATGCATTGCATTTTTTATAGGAACAAGGACTGATTGTTAAAACCGTTAATTCACAATACTTCTGGCCCCGGTTGTTCAAAAGGTGGATAGCGCTATCCACCGGATAAATCACTATCCAGCGGATAACACAATGGTTTTGTTAATACTTATCCACTGGACAGTGATTTATCCGGTGGATAGCGCTATCCACCTTTTGAACAACCAGGCCCTGTTGACTTCTGTTATTTACCTATGAAAAAACACAAGGACTGATTGTTAATATCGTTAATATAGTTTAATTAAATGAAATCGCGTTAAATCAACTTTCAAAGAATATATCGCTTCGCATTTTCCACACTCCTCATTTTCCACACTCCGCACTTTCCACACTCCGCACTTTCCACCTAACCATTTTCGTGGAATAGGCTTTTGAAATATTAATTCTTCCGGCTGATGAAAGCTGAATGATAAATATCCCCATACACTCAGACAATTTCCCATGTTACCGTTACGTGCCTATGTTAACAGTGAATTTAATACTAAGAAAAGAAATAAAATAAGGTATCTTTTTTCAATGTGATTTTACCAACCGACACCTACAATAAAGGGGTTGCTGAATATAACTCACGGTTTAAATAAGAACCTTTCGGTACCTAAAAGTGCCAAAATAGATTTGATTGCTTCATAAACCAACTTTGAACGTGTCATCAGACTCTATCCGCGCTAAGTTATTCAGTCACATGACTTTTATACAACTCAAACAAAAGAATGCTGCCTAATTATCTGTTGAATTTTCACTCATTTATATTCACCTTTTTCCCTCTGTCACTTTAGATATATCGAAACGATGTGTCGCAATAATGTTGTATTTAAAAAAGGGTTTCAACAAACCTTGTGTCATTTGATCACGAATCCCCCAATCGTTTTATTACAACGGTGCATGTGCTGCTTGCATCATGGAAGGGCGATCTGTTGAGACCACTGAATTACATACAGTATTCAACTGGCTTAATCGGCAGGTGTGTCGAGATTACCTCAAATGTGTGGTAGTCGCTAAGCCTTTCACTCCCAGAGTCAATTATGAAGACATGTAGCCGGTGGTACTAAACTTTTCAGTCTGTGGACGAAACTCCTCTAGTGTGACCATTCAAATGAAACCTATTCGGCAGTCGGCTTTTGTGTGATACGATTTGTTTTTCAATATTTTACAATATGAAATTTGCCAGATTTTTCTTGAATTTTGATTCGGTGGCACTCTACTACTACTACTACTACTACTACTACTACTACTACTACTACTACTACTACTACTACTACTACTACTACTACTACTACTACTACTACTACTACAATCTTTATTTCATCACGGTGTCACATTCACTATAAGTGGTCTTCCAGTGAGCCGTAAAAAATTAAGTAGACTTTTACAAAAATTACATAAATATTTAAAACTATAATAATTGGTGATCCTAAAATACAGCAATGGAAGCAGTACAACGAACTTAATTAACAACATTACTTAATATTATATTACACGAGCCCCTAAAATTTGCATAGTAAAAAGTTATATAATTTTTAACTACAAGTTAAATTAGGGGGTAAATCGATTAGGGGTAAATCATCAGAATCATGGATCTTCGTGGCTTAGCGCCTGCCTATTTCCTATAGGAGTCAGTTTTAACATGTGAATTTATGATCAAATGAAAGCTCTTGAGCAAAACTTTCCTATAGTGCTATCTAGTTTTCAGTACTGTATTTTGCAAAGTTTGAAAATTTTCTCGTTGAATCTTGAAACTTAGCCGCTCTTTGGCAGTGAAACGGTCGAGGAAGTCTAACTGATGAAGGTTTACGTGTGCCGGTTCACACGATCAAACGATGTAAACGTGTAAACACTAGAGATAAGAATTCCAGTGTCGCCGGTGGGCAGTAATAAACGGTGAGTGAAACGGGACAACTAGCACGACGTGCCGGAAATTTAAAAAATATATATATTTTGCGTCGAACAGAAACAATTTCCGGTTTTAGCCCAATCGAAGATAACGCTGCCACATGTGTGTTGTTGATTTCGCTACTTTTGCTGTCTCACCGTCTAGATCTGTTGTGGCAAGTAGTTGATTTTAAATCGCGTGATTTTTTTTTGTTTTGTTTTAGACCTCTCTCGACGGTTTTATGGGTTATAACTTAACGTACATGCTAGTAAAATAAGACGACCTACATTCCGGAAGAGAAACAAATCACAAGTAATTTTCACATCCTCAAGTGGACATATCATGAACATATTCCGATCTCGATCGAAGATCTTAGAGACCACGTATGTGACAACAACAACAACAGGTGCACAATTATTCCGGGACGCCGTAATGGCGGAAAACGTACGTAAACGGTCATAAGTAAAACCGCAAAAGTACGTTTATCCTTGGAAAATTACTCGTTAAATTCAAAGGACCACTTAAATATTGGATACGCTCCGAGAAACGTCTCTTACAAACTTGCTAAAAGCGCACGAAACTCGCGTGCGAAATGCTAAACTGACTTCAGAATGAATTATCGTCCTTTTATTTATTTTCTTTTTCAGTCAAATAACTATAAATACATTCCACAGATGTGGGAATAACTTTCTAATCTATCTGTTAACAAAAGGGTGGTTTTTAAATTGTAGAACTTGTCAAAACAAGACGGATTTCCTTTAATTTGTCATCATGACTACACCTTTCATTTTCTAAAACAGCATGATCTATTATTGTCTTTAATTTGAAGGCGGAAAGCCAACATTGTGTGCTATAAAAAGAGGAAAATGATTCTACATTTCCCATTAGCTTTAAGTCAGTGACCCAATCCGACAAAGCATTAGTTACTCGTCAAGAAGACTACACGGCTTGAGACGTTTTTTTTATTGATCAAAGCACTCATAAACGTGCTAGCGGCTGACTTTTAATAACACTTTGTTTCCAAAAAAATGAGGACATTAATAATACTACCGCATCTGGTTATCTTATGTACAACGATTGTACTATCGTCTGGAAAGCCGACTGTTGCACCGGCGAAGGTTTTGGTAAGTTTTGGTCCCCTGTCTTTGTTTTTGTTCCCCGTCTCCTCGTTAAAAACAAGCTGGACAAGTGGCTTAATTTATCTGACTATTATAGAATTATATTTTTACAGTACTAACTTATGACCATAAAAAATTATTGATAGATATAATAAACAGAACAGAATGCCGGGCTTATGCCAAATTCCAGTCATTTTTATCCCAGCGAGTTGGCTTAAAGGTTAAAGGTTTGTTTTCATGCTTCGACAAACTTAAATATCTTAGCGTATGTTAGTAAATACAATCGACACCGGCTTAAATTCATTTTTGAACGTCTTTAACCACTAATTCTATTAAAAGGAAAGCAAAAGTGATCGATAAGTTTTGACACATTCCCGTCAACAACTGCTTTTATTCCGTTGCTGTTTTTAGATTTTAGGACTTTTAGTGCTCTGCTATTTTTGAAGCAAGTATCGTTTAATTTTGTGGCCAAGAAAATATTACAAATCTTCAAGGTGTTGATGCTAAAAAAACTGTTTCATGGTCTGTCGATTTTCCCGGCTAATTCACGACTCAACCGAAATTAATGCGTTGTGTTTTTGTATTCAGTGTTTAGCTCCTTACTGCTTATATTGGCCAAGTTGAACATTCCAAATTTGCAATATGATTGGGAAAATAGAAAACAATGAATGAAAGTTCTGCTAAGAGTCCTCAATTTAAATATAAAACACCTTTAATTAGGATATCCACAGACTCAAAGGCTAGACAGTTTAATGAAGCATTCAGCTGTACATGAGTCAAACAAACAGTATCACGGGAACTGCAAGAAACAACTGCTCGGAATGGTCACACCGTTTAGTTAGAACATTCAACCACCGACCCAAAGTTACCAGCTAACATGCATGAACCAGTTAACTGTGTCACAGGGGAGTCTGTTTTCAAATATCAAAATTCCGAGCTGAGGCATTGTCAAGTTTTATGACCTTTCACACTTTAAAGAAAACCACGGACGTTTTGTGCTGCTATTCTCAGCTTTTAATCTTGCGAGAGTTTTTAATTTCGGGGGCATCACACCCTTTTACCTCTTTAAAATGCAATTTACTAATCAGCCTTTCGAAGTGGCAGTAGAATATTCAGTAGGTTCATTCGACATTTATGAATGAATTTAACACAGAAGAATTTCATTTAAACAAACAAGCTTTCTCTTCCTGTGTTTACAAATCGATGACAAAAGGAAAGATTCTATTAATATGACGTAACTTTCGACGTCATAATTATTGCTCCCGTGCGGAGGACAGGAACAAACTTGAAAAAACATCATCAACTTACATGGCGTCAGAATAGTGTGGGAAATAAATAAAACTAAACAATGCATTTTTTAAATAGTCGTTTTGGGTAGGCCCCAAACTATTCTTTGTGAGAGGGCTAGCTTTTAAAATGTCGATAATTAAAACTTTGAGTTGTAACGTAAAGGGTTTTGAAACAGTGTATCGGTTTGTGTTTCGTAACTACAATTGACTATTGCGTTGACGTTTCCTTGTTGTGTAGTGTAGTTGAAGTCAAACGTCACAATGTTTCAAATTTTGAATGAAAGCGATAGAACACTCGTCCTCAACAGACGATACGATAAGAAAGACGTGCCTGGGTGATAAAACTCTTGGCTGGGCCGACTTTTGATGCAGCCCCTATAAGGCAAAGTTTAGACTGGGCGTGCATTGTGGTTTCGTTTTCTTTTTTCATACAAATTCAAAGTTGAATTAAATTTCTAAATCAGTGAAGGATTGCCGGAAATGATTAAAAAAAGAAAGAGAATGGCGAGCTAGTTTGACGTGTGATCAAAATTAAACAAGATTAAATACGGTGATGTCAGTAGAGTTTGACTGACGCGTGGTCACAATTGAACAAGATTATTGAACCCTTTTTAAAACTTCCAAGAGTTTCAAGAAAATTTCATTTTGTAAAATATTAGAAAAAAAATGGTACCATGCAAAAGTATTGCCAAAGAGGTTTCATTTGAATGGTCACACCATAGGATTTCATCAACAGACTCAAAAGTTAGAACAAATGGTACCATGCAAAAGTACTGCTGAAGAGGTTTCATTTGAATGGTCACAACATAGAATTTCATCCACAGACTCAAAATTTAGAACTACACATGAAACACTGTGTCTCGTGTTTGATATATTACTTCATGTTTCCATAATTGACTCTGGGAGCGAAAGGGCACATAGCTTGATTCCGTGTCTTGCTAACGTAGCAATACAACTAAGGAGAGCAGATTGTGATTATTTCTTTGTTAGTTCACAAGTATCGAACTATTGAATGGTGAGACGTTTCCGACGTCTTGAATGTATGAGTGTTTTTTTTTTTAAACAAAGAACGCAGAATTGGAGCCAATATCTCACTAAAAGTGTTTCCAAACAAAAACGACAAAGCATTTATTTTTTGTGGTCGGAAATGTTAACCCTTTAAGTCTCAATAATGATCATCGCCAAATTAAATTTCTCCTTGTAACATCAAAATTTAAATTCTCATTTCTTGTCCTATACATTTCCTATAGAAGTAGTGGGGGAAAATTGTTTGGATATCAAGAGAATTCATCTTGTGTGATCATGTCCTTAATTCTCATGACCCTTTTGATTGATAAAGCATTGATATTACAAGGAGAAATTTGATGCTGATCACTCTTAGGGTTAATCAATCAGAGAGGTCATGAGAAATGAGGACATGCTTGATCACCCACCCAAGATCTAGTATTTAGTATAAACACCTTCTCCTCGCTACTTCTTATAAGAAATGCATGGGACAAGAAAAGAGAATTTGTATTTTGATATTTGTGGTTGAAGGTTTTTAAATAACACTCCAACTTACTGCATGCAGATTGTTCAAATCAACTGCGGTAAAATTTACCGAAGTTATTACCTGAGCGCGTGTGCCGACATCATTTTGTTGCATGATAAAATACGTTTCTTTTGTTATAGAGAAATGCAATGAAGCCTCTTCCTTATTTAACAGAAAGTACTGGGAATCTTCTTTATTGTAGTTGTCTTTAAAGCCTTCTCTTCTGCTTTAAGCTCAGCTAGCTTTTCTCAGCTGATACAAGCTAAAGCAAACCTATCTCAGAGGCACTCAAACAATTGTTTCGCCAAAGTTCGGGATGCTCAAACCGCCCCCAGATTTTCGGATTACAATTAGATAAAAGTTGAGGTTCTCAAACCGGAAATGTAAACTGACGTTTTCGGACCCAATAAAAACTTCGCCTGACGTTTTCAAGATGATGAAAACTATTCTTTTTGCATCTCAAAAATCAAGTTCCAGCTAAAAAATTTCGGGAGGCATAATTATAGCTCCCTTTAAAAGTTATTGGGAATCATTTTTGAGCTAACCTTTTCGGATAAAAGGATTTAATTCCTAATACTGTCGGCTTGTTGAATTTTCAACAATAAGGTATCCGAACAGATCGAAACTTGGTAGCTGATATAGATACCCCTTTCACATCTGTATACTAGAACTGTATATATGTTTAGACCGGTTTTTGGACCATGAGAACTAGAAGGCCTTAAGCCAATAGACCAGTTTCGAATTCGCTATGGTCGCTGAATGAAAGCATTGAAGGCGCATTGATACAGAGTTAGACTCGACCTGATGTAAAATATTCACAAATTCAGGCGAGAAGATGACCTGTTTAGAGCCCGGGGGGGGGAGGGGGGGTACTCCCTATAATGGGCTATACGGGGATGCTCCGCCCGAAAGGGGTACCTTTTTGAGGCTGGAGGTATATGAAAGGGTCGGGATTTCACGAGTTGAAGTATATGAAAGGGTAGGGATTTCAAGAAGAATAGGAATGGGAAGCGAAAACACGAGTTAAAGTATAAAAAACGTAGAGAAAACTGTGATTTAAGTATTATAAAAAGAGCCTTTCAAAATATATCGAACAGACGCACGTAAAGGCTATATGAAAGGGGTACCATTTTCAATGAAAGGTATATGAAAGGGGTACCATTTTCAATGAAAGGTATATGAAAGGGGTACCTTTACTGTCAAAAACGGTATATGAAAGGGTAATGGTTTGGACCTCGGGGCGGAGCATCCCCGTACAAAATTTTGTTGAGTACCCCCCCCGCCCGGGGGGTTTAGCTCTGTCTTTTGTTTAATTTTCAAATTTCACGCACATTCTGCCGGTATTTGTGAATATTTTACATCAGGTCGAGTCTAACCCTGTATCAATGCGCCTTCAATGCTTTCATTCAGCGACCATAGCGAATTCGAAACTGGTCTATTAGGGCAAAACACTTATCAAAAATTAGATAAACCGCGAGCAATAATGACGCCAAAAGTGACATCGTTATGTCATCTAAAGGAGCTCTGTTCCAGCTTATATATCGTATTTCTTGAAATAGGGAGGAAAACTCGCCAAAAGTGATGAAAACAAAGAAATATTGACAAAAGAGACAAAACAACCACTAAAAATGTCAAAATTCCACAAGAATGGCAACTTTGGTTTCTTGACAGGCGGTCAAAAAACTAATCAAATTTGATGAACGGTAATCCACTTCTATCCCTGCAATCCTGCGCTTTAACTCCAAACTATTGCTTCTGTTTTGTTCTATAGAATCTTTTCGTTTAAGTAAGTTGTATATTTGTTTAAATTTGAGATAAAACATGAAAATAAGGTACGGGAAATTTTGTATTTCGGTGGGACAGTATCCCGGCTATATATGAATGTGTTGTCATTTAGTTGTCCACTTGTTTTTACAATGTGACATGTCAGGTAATTTTTAGTCTGAGTAAATATAAATGCGCCATCCATTTGACCTTAAAATGTTATCTAAGGGCGCGTACGATTGACAATATTCTAGAATAACAATAAACCACAATAGTCTATAAAGAATAGTTTGTTCATGCAGTCCATGCACACTTGCAGTATAAATTCGCCGAAACATGGTTATAATACAGCAATAGGGGATGTTTAGTTTCCCAGTAGCCGCAGGCAATCCGAAAAACGTGATTTTTTGTGACTATCCTCTATATTCTTATTCTGGAATTCGTTCAATCGAACGCACCCTATACTGATAGGAAATAGAAACATTAGTAGAACAAGCCTGTATATATTTTTCTCTTCTATTAAGACTGAAATTCTTCACTGTTTATCTTGATTTTAAGAGAATTTAAGAACATTGACAGGCTCAAATCGCCAAAACTAAAAACAAAAATAAGTAAAATTTTCAACGGGGTAGTGTACGTCAAAAAATGAACCTGAATTACATAGATAAGCTGAGTCCCAATGGGGATAGAGCATTGGTGGGTGGATGACCAAAATGCACTTTTCGTTTTTGGAGGGCAGCAGAGCACTCGCCTCCCACCAATTTGGCCTGGGTTCGATTGCTGGAAGCGACGCCATTTGTGGGTTGAGTTTGTTGTTCGTTTTCGTCCTTGCTCCCAGGTTTTTTCGATCCAGAAACAGTGGAAGCCGAAGAGCCACCTCGTGCGGATTCTACTGAAATTCATATTTATTTATTCATTTATTTATTATTTAATTTAACAGTAATTCCCATCCCTTTGATCTTTGTGGTTTAGTGAGCATAGCCTTGTCTGCAGTTAACGGTTAAATGTTTTTATATGTGTGACGCAGTACAGCGCAGTACAGCACAGCGTCAATTATTAAAAAAAAAGGAAGTATTGCGGAGTTACTTGAACTCAGTCCAGCCAATGTCAGCGCCTTTTTATTGATACCCTGGGTGCGGTTAAATTTACTCTTGATATTTTATAGAGCACGGACTTCTGGAGCCAAGGCATTTAATTGAGTGTCTAGACTAAAAACATAGTATTCTGTAAGGAAATCACTGAGAGGGATTACTGCAATCTCTTACCCCCGTAGCTTTCACTCAGTCAACCGCAGTCACTTAGTTTAATTAATCATTTAAAATGACCCAGAGCGGAAGGAACTCACTGATACTATGGTTGCAAATACAACTGAAAATTGTACAAATTCCCTACATCATTAAGATCATTAAACACGGACCAAAGCTGTTCACCGGCATTAAAATGTATTCTCTATTGTTCTCCCGAACAAAACTAAGTATTATTGATGTCGGTTACTTTAACTTAAGCTCTGGAATGGTTCCAAATAGTTGTTTTATGGAATAACAATTGGTAATGCCAAGAATTGTTCCATGTTATTTTTCTTGTACGAATCGTTGCCTTTGTTCTCTTGCTATACTCTATGCTAAGATAGCAAACCACAACAATAAACCGATGAGGAGTGTTGTACAACATTTGTAACCAACTTGGCCACACAATAAAGAATTCAAGATTCCCAGTACCTCCTATTCGTTTGAAGAGAATTTCGAATTCACAGCCGCACTCCCGATATGATCGGACATTATATGGGACTATGATTTGGTGTCATTAATAGAGTGAGTCCGTAATAGCAATCATATTATACCCCGGGTCTTCATCTCCTGTCTGTAATAACGGGATGTCTTCAGTACTTTTTATAGCGAGGTGACCTCAAGCGGAGTTGACTGAATTACGAAAAATATTAAAATAGTTCTGAAAAATATATCAGTCAATTACCTTCTTCCTTCTTCTTTTTCAAATTTCAGAATTACTTGGAAAGATATGGTTACTTGTCGCCTGCTGATGTCACGGGAGAAATACGACTGAACAGAGGGAAACTTTCTGAAGCTGTAAGAAAGCTTCAACGATTCACAGGTCTCAATGAGACTGGAAATCCGCTGGACTCAAGCACCGCGGAACTTGTTACCAAGCAACGATGTGGTTTTCGAGATCTTGGTAGAACAGCGCAGTTCAAGAGGAAAAGGAGATATGCTCTGCATGGAAGTTTGTGGCTTAAACACGTAAGTTCGCAATACAAAATACAAGAAGAATTACGTACGACAGACTGACTGAATTGAACTTAAAGACGGATTGTTATGATATGATCCCATGGCATTTTTAAACAGCATTTCTCATTCATTCATAACATGAACATTTCTTGATGATAAAGAATCAGACAGGGGAATACAAAAGAGAACTTGTTAAATATATTGTGATTTACTACACAACTTTAGATTAGTTATACAGAAGAATTTTTGGTAACCCTTACTCCTAATAAGTTCTCGATAACCCGAAGCACATATGGTTCCAAAATTCGGTTTTATCAACTATTTTTAGTATCACTTTGAAAAGCCAAAAAACATATTTGTTTCAATGGAAACCTACAAATAATGGTCCAGTTTTGTTGACAAATACTGTACTATTGCACAGAAACTAGTATTCGTTATCTTTGGCTGCACTGAGATGGCCAGGATGGAAACGGATGGATTGCAACTTAAAAAAAATTGGCCCATTTTTTCAAGAAAAACGTATCATGGTTTGTTCTGCCTTGAATAAATCACATGATATTTTCTTCTTGGTGTTCTAAGAACAATCTTATGTTTGAGCAAGGTACCTTGTCAACTATTTTGACCAAAACACAGCAGAATCTGCGTGACAGTGCCCCTTTAAATTGGCCACCACAAAGAGAGTCAAATGTTGAACCTCGGTAACTCAAACAGTTTCGCGTTTCTTTTGACGGTTTAGCCTGTTCCAGGCCTCGAGATAGTGGGGAACGCGCGAAGTAAAAAAGGGAAAAAATCGCGGGGGAACTGGTTCCCCCGCGATTCTTTCCCTTTTTTTATTGACGGTTCGACTTATCAGTTGAATCATTTTTCTTTTATCAAAAGCAGCAACGTCGCACTTACCGATCGAGACAGCCACCAGATACAACATCCATGGGAGTGATCGTCGGAAATTTAAGAAAAATACCCTCTCGTTTTCTGGGTGTGGCTGAAATTCATTTTACGGCCTAAGAGGTACCAGTTCTAAAACAACACATCAACACATGTCATATTCTGTCATATTTTTCGGCTCAATACCCTAAAAGGTACCGCTGATAGTTCTAACGGTGGTCATTTGAAATTTTAGTGCCCTAAGCGGTAGCAATATACATTGCCTCCTAAAGGGTGCGATGATCCCCCGTGTTATTTTTATATGGGAGTTCCCCCCGGTGCATCATTCATGTAACTTTTCGTGCATTGTTTTGAAAGTGAGTTTCGTCATGCTGCGATCGTAGTGCAATGTCGCAGCCAGTAGACACTCCTGCACAGTGGGCGCAACAATCTCATTGTGTAGAATCCAAATCTACTTCGGAGTTTGTTAATTACGCGCGATGATGTTGTACACAAAAAATCAAGGAATTGACACACGATGTAATTCGATGTTGCGTGCAATATTTATTCGTGTGTCCAGTGTAGCGCTAATTCCATGCATGTTTATACTCAAATTCGTTTTTATAACATCACCAGGCCTTAACATATAAGATAACAAAGTATACTTCAGACCTCTCCGCACAGGACGTCGACAACACAATACGGGCTGCGCTGAACATGTGGACAAAGGTTACTCCGCTAACCATTACCAAAGTGACCAGTGGGTCTGCCGATATAGAACTGAGTTTCGATAAAGCGGGAGATAGAGGGTATTCATTTGATGGAAGAGGAGGAGAGCTTGCATTCGGCTACTTTCCTGGAAGTAATGCAGGTGGGTTTCTATGTAAAAATATATACACGTTGTCGGGTAAAAAGTTTGAATCATGAACTACTATACATGTATACGACCGAATGATGTTCTGGGAAAACGGAAGAAACGTCTTGTTTTCTCATAAAAAAAAATGCAGATTCTTGTAACACAGTATTCCCAAACTCATCCTGAGAATCTTTTAGGAAGGATTATAGATCTTAATACCAAACAAAAAGTGTTGACAAGCTTGATTTGCCTTGTTCCCAGAATTCCGTTATGTCGTATCGTCTAGGATTTGTGCCAGCCAACGAGAAACTGCAGAGAAAATTATGGTGGAAAAAACTGATACCTAAACAATATTCACACAATAGCGCTGAAACACACGATGACGTGCTGTATTAAAATATGAAACCCACTAGTCCACTAGGTGAGGAGCCTGCACCACCCACCCCTCCCCCGCCTGTTATCTTGCAATAACAGTAAGACCCAAAATCTGGATCCGCCACTGATTACTACGAGAGAATATTGACCGGAGATTTATCGTAGATGATAAATTCAGAGACAAATTTAATAAATATTCTTCCACAGCTGGAATGTTTGGCGATGTCCATTTTGACGACGAAGAACAATTTACCGTTAAAAACAAAGGAAGCGGTGTGGATCTATTTTGGCTGGCGCTTCATGAACTGGGACACAGTATGGGTCTTGATCACTCGTCGAATAAAGACGCCATTATGTACCCGATTTACCGCGGCTTTCATCCGGGACTTCAACTTCATCGCGATGACGTCATGGGGATTCAACAGCTGTATGGTGAGTCCGGATATTTTTTTATGTTACATTTGTTTTTCGCACGCTGTGATCAAATGGCTTTCCGTTGGACTGTAGTGCTGTTTATTAAACTATACAAGGTGGTTCTAACTTTTGAGGTTGGGAATGAAACTCTCAAAGTGTGACCATTTAAAAGAAAACTACTGAGCGTACTTTCCTGTGTTACTGTTTATTATACTATACGTGGCGGTTCTGACCTTTTAGTGTATGGATGAAATCCTACGGTGTGGCCATTCAATTGAAAGCTACCGAGCAGTACTTTCCTGTGGTACTGTTTATTATGCTGGACATGGTGGTTCTTCCTATTGTTTTAGTAATTTTAGTTTAGCTAGATATATATTTTCTTGTAACAAAAAAATGTCACGGAAATGTGAAAATAAAGTATTGTATTGTATTGTATTGTTTGACGCTGGGGATGCAATTCTTAAGCGTCACCATTCAAATATAAGCTATTGAGCAGTACTTTTCTGTGTTACTGTTTATCATGCTGTACATGGTGGTCCATGGTGGTTCAGACGTTTTAGTCTGTGGATGAAATTTTAAGCTATGGCCATTCAAATGAAAGCTACCGAGCAGTAGTTCCTGTGTGGCTGTTTATTTTACTGTACGAGGTGGTTTTAATTTTTGGATCTATGAAGGAAATCCTACAGTATGACCATTCAAATGAAAGCTGCTGAGCAGTGGCTAAGCGGAATTTCAACTTATTTTATAACCCATTTTTGTTATCATTAGGTAAGCCAACAATTGCTAGAGTCACGCCAACACCTCGTGTGAAACCGACCCAGTCTCCAGGAAAGCCAAATCCATGCAGTAGCACGCTTGACGCCATGATAATGACCGCTGACAAAACCACCTATGCGTTCAAGGGGGCATATTTCTGGCCGGTTGGTGACTATGGCGCTTATACGGACGCTCTAAAAATATCACAGTTCTGGGAAGGACTTGAGGATGACATTGATGCTGGTTACACGCGGCAGTACGACGGGCTCACGTTCATTTTTAAGGGATCAAAGTGAGTAACTGTTTCACTTTCTAATGTGGCACTCGTAGCTGATAGTTCTAGGAGCAGGATTGGTGTGACACGTGATAATCTAGAGCTTGCATTAAATGCGCCTATTACAAGCAGTGTAAAGGACGTTTCAATGCAGAGTGAATACAAACTTTGACAACCAATGTATTTGCTTTCCTGTGGTTGCTAATTTCATTAACGGTTCAAGGAAGAGTTCGTTCAAAAAACGTGTACGTACACCGTTCCTTCAGACACAAGTACCGGCCACTGAGAATAAATATTTATCGCTTTTGCAATTGAGATTAAAGCATCAAGTCATTTATATGTTCTTTGCTTCAGGGACCGCGGAGCAAGGTGAAAAGTGGGAGGGCTGACAATTGAAAGTAAATTTTTCATATTGAAAATCGAAAAAAAGTGGGGGCGGGGGCGCAAAAAAGTGGTGGAGCCGCGGCCCTACCAGCCCCTCCCCCTCCGCGGTCCCTGTGCTTTTATTTCAAATTGTTCTTTTATTTAGCTTTTAACACAATGCTGTTTGTGATCACTTGCACGACAGATCCCTCTCTAATAGTTTACTTTATAAAAACTGTCGTCCTATTATTACCTCAAAAGCTCAAACTTTTTCTTTTCATATGTAGGTATTGGACATACAAAAACAGAACGCTGGCAAGCGGACCATCAAATATCTCTGAACTAAACCTACCCTCTGCAGTTCACAACATGGACGCGGCTGTAGAATGGGGAGCAAACGGACATTTGTACATCTTCAAGGGCAGTATGTTTTGGCGCTACGATGGTCATAAGGAAAGCGTAGATCCTGGATACCCCAAAAGAGTTCGGTCTGTGCTTGCAGATCTACCGAATAATATAGACGCTGCAATGCAGTGGAAGAATGGCAAGACCTACTTTTTCAAGGGGACACGATATTACTCCTTAGATGACGCATCTATTCGAATTCGGAAGGGTTACCCAAAATCAATAACAACCTATTGGATGGGATGCGCGCCTGAAGGATTAATTGGCGGGAGAATTTCACCGTACCGCTCTTCAAAGAATAAAGAGCATCTCTTGTCAAAGAGTAATGCTGCTACAGACATCACGGGTGGCTTTATAATGATAGTAAATTTTGTGTTTGTTAAGTTATTTTTAGTGTAGACAAACACATGGACGGATTGTATTTGCTACGCATTATACCGCAGTCCTGGACAAAAGTCCTGAGACATTTCATTTGTTTGTTCGTTCGTTCGTCCATTCATTCATTCGCTCGTTCATTTTTGTTTGCTTTTTCCAGACGAGCTATCAATCTGGTCCCCAGGACCTTATCGGTGGGCGCGCGTAGAAACCCGAAATACTCCAAGAACCGTGGGGTATTTTGTCACGTGACACATGATGAAATATCGTTTCTGGAGGTTATTTCCTGCAATTGGCAGCCATATTTGTTTTCTTGCAGTCTGGAATTTCTGTTTTAAGCTGAACGAAGACATTTCGTCATGTATCATCTATAAAATACTCCATGATTCTTGGAGTACAGTGAGACCTGCATTCAGAGGACAACCTCGGGACCCTCGCTAGTGTTCGCTTAATAGAAGGGTCCGCTGAATACAGGTTCGTTTTACAGTAAAAACCGTAGAGTTCCTAAAGTAGCGGCCGCCGTTACTTTGGGAATTAGCAGGCCCAAGGGGCCGCAACTTTCCGGTAGCCGCTATTTTCCGGTGGCCGTTACTTTCGGGCAGCTAAAATACGCGAATAATTGCAGTAAAAAGTAATGGTATACACAACCGCGGAATAAGCACTATGTCACTTTTATTCTCTCGTTTCCATTGATTCTTCGGTATTCTTCGGCATTCTTCGGTATTCTTCGGCATTCTTGTACAGCAAAACACTATCCTATCCATCTGCATGGAGGCGTCACTATATGGTATTTTCGCCGGATTAGACCGTTATTTTCGGGGGTCGGTACTTTCGGTTAGTCCGTTACTTTCGGGTAGCCCGTTACTTTCGCGTAGCCCGTTACTTTCGGGATTTACTAGAAAGGTCCGAAAATTAACGTTACTTTCGGATAGCCGTTACTTTCGGGGAGGGGGAGGGCCGTTACTTAAGTCGGAACTCTATGGTATGGAAAGAAAATTATGGGACCCAAGCAGCTGTTGTCTGCTTAATAGAGGGTGTCCTCTTAATATGGGGTCCGCTTTTTCGGGTTTTACTGTAATTAATTTCGGCAGCTTTGGCCACAGGTTTCTCAGTTCCGCCATTTTGAACGAGGAGGAGGCCCTGGGAACGAAGATAACGAGCTATTTTAATTTTTCGTCATCTCAAATGGAGACAAAAATCGACATTTGTCTTTGATGAGAACACTACTTACATCTCAACATTTTTTTAGGCTAATAGCACTACAGTAGAGGATAAGATTTCAAATGTATATAAAATTTTGCGTCATTTTTTTTTCATTGATTTACTTGAATAATGAAGGCGCGGTGGTCTAGTGGTTAGCCTGTGCGGTTAGCTCGTCGGACTTTCAAATTGAAGGTCGGTGGTTCAAGCCTGGTCTCTGCCGTCGTGTTGTTTCCTTAGACAAGAAACTTTGCTCCAAGTCGTCTCTCTCCACCCAGGTGTATAAATGGGTAAAATGCTGGGGAGGGGGGGGGGGGGGGGGGGGGGGGAACCTTGCGATGGACTAGCATCCTATCCAGGGGGGGAGTAGTAATACTCTCAGATGCTTCATGCTGCAGAAATCGGGTTCAGCTCCGGCAGTTGTGAGCCATTAGGCTTGTGAAGACTTACTCACTTGAATATTGAATACTCTTCACGGACTTTTGCTCAGAATTGTGGCAGCGTATCGCACACTGCAGAATTTTATTGTCACATGTATTAACAACAAACAACAACAACAACAAAAAGTCTTTATTTTCAAAAAACAGTTACATTTTAGCTGCCCGCATTTAGCAAAGGCTATTCTAAGCGGGCAGATTAAAGAAAAGTACACGGAGAAAGTTATAACTTTTTACAATTAGAAACCTCTTTGTTAATTATATTTAGTATGGTAGTTTATTATTTCTGAGTATGTTATATCCAGTGTAAAAATTGTAGTCAATTATAATTAATAATAATTAGAAGACATATATATGTACATATATTTATTTATCGGTGCTAAATAATTGTCCTTTATTTTATAACAATAGAGGAAGAATAATCCTATATATACTGATATTTTTGACTGATGTAGACAGTTACAAAAGAAAAATTAAAAGTAAAAGTAACCCGTGAGCTGGTGGACTAGTCTAAGCTTGAGAAATCACTGAGCTGTTTTTTATTTATAATCTTCTTGAAAATCTGATACGTCTGGCAAACAGTTAATTAAAAAGCATTCCGAGAAGAAATTTAAAACGAAAACAAAGACAAACAAAAATAAATACTAACACAAAGAGAACCGTTTATATTACAAAATGTCAGTCATCATTTATGAATCAACTTTATAAATCAAAATGTCAGTCGTAATAAATAAACTTCCCGTGAACTATATTGGCTTTAAACTTTTTAACTTTTAACTTTTCTTTCTTTCTGGACTCATACAGAGGGAATGGCACGAACGGGACTCATAGGTCCCATGCAAGGTGCCATCCCTTCCCAATCCCACAACCTGCAAGGTTGACCACACCACCGGGGTCTACGCCCCCTACTCTTTTCGAACAGTGATGTAGGATCTTTAACGTCCCACAAGAACAAATCAGAGAGTGCTAAGTACCTACTCTTGCTAATTACCGATTTTGATTAGCATCCAGATAGATTTCCTCCAAATTTGGCTTAGCTTTGAAGATGTCCGTAGGAACTAAAGACAAATTGCAATGTCGCAAATCTCACCGCTTCTTTCGCACTCCGCCGAAAAACAGCACTTCAGTCCAAACCCATCGCTGCATTATCTAAGGGCTTAAAACATGGCAGAAACGTCTGGAATTCCAATTCTCACAACATGAACGTCAAGTACATCATTTCTGTGATCATTTTGTGCGTTTTACTTTTTGTTGGTAAAATTCAATGAGGCGAATTTCGCTTCTCACTATGCACTCACTGAAGCAAAACAAACAACCGTTCAAAGATGTTCATGGAGTGTACTTCAGTGACAAAAGATCTAGAACGTCGGTAAGTTATTTGTGTAAAGGGGTGATGGGAAGGAGCAAAGATTTCCCATCACCCCATTCGGTCGTGCCTCTCTCGTTCCGCGTCTATCCCCACGTACGCGCGTCTCCTGCCTCTTGCCAAGATAGACGACTGGGGACGAGTCAGGTTATTTCGTTAGAGAAACCGATCGAAACCGATCGATTACGACAAAAGTTGATATCCGAGACCCCTCTCGGTCAAGGGGCTGAGGCCGATGGGATCTAATGCAGTGGCCAAAAATCGATCTCATCTCAAACTCGTCCCCAGAGCCTTTTCCGCTTTTTCACATTTTTGAATTTGAAAAGCGGAGAAGGTCCTGGGGACGAGGGCTCATGTCAGATTAGGCTACTTTCGATATACAGTGACTGCCCGATTTTTCAAACCTCCAAGGGAAACGGAAATTGGTTCGAAAAATCGGGAGTTCGAAAAATCGAAGGTGGTATTGACTAAAATCAAATCCAAGGGAAACGAGGTTTGGTTCGAATAATCGGGAGTTTCGAAAAATCGAGTATCGGAAAAATCGGGATTCCACTGTAACTGTATTTGCAAAGACCACCGTAACGAAATTGAAGCACCGGATCCTGTAGTAAAGGGTCTAATCAGCAATAAAACAATGAAACGATTTTATAAAAAAGCAAGGCTGATCATGAACGCTACGGAAACGACTATATTTGTAAAATATCCAATATTTCGAAAGGCACAGCCTTTCTTCTTCAGGGTCTTTCAGATAATAACGTAAAACAAAAAACGTTACAATTTTAAATTTGAAAGGTGTCGGGGGATTAAATATGATGCTATAACAGCATAAACTGAAGTGACAGAGTAAATGTTAATAACCGTAAATAACGAAGCAATAGAAATAAGAAAAACATGCAACACGACATCACAGTAAATATAATTGTAAAATTCATTAATAATTCATAACAGTTATGACCAATAAATAGGCAGTATTTGAGTCACATGTATACCTTTGTGAACCCCAATACAAAAGGCCATTTTCGAGTTACGTTACGCCTCGTTGTCAAAGCGAGGCTAGGTGCACAACCTTTCATATGAAAATGAGTTTTCATTCACATGCAAATGAAAACTCATTTTCATATGAAAGGTTTCGCACCTAGCCTCGCAATAGAGAGGCTAAAGGCAACTCGGAAATGGCCTAATCAACTGAGTTGATGAATTATTAAATAGTAGAATTAACTTTTGATACAAACACCTCTTCAGCTAATTAGTATAGTAATCATTAACTTTTCATACAGATCTCTACTCATTGTTTCATTTCACAAGTACGATAAAATATTCGCGTCCGATCTCGGTATGGGCGTTTACATATAATGGCTCGCCATCGGCTCGCCATTGTAAACGCCCATACAGATCTCCCGCTCATATTTTATCTACTACGTAATGGAAACTGAGAAAAGATGCCATGTTTCATCTTTTCTATTTAAACCATTTCACCACTGTCACACTTCAGTTTATGCTCTCAAGCAGTTTAAGGCCTGGGTTTAAGGTCTGTTACGAAAATATGGTTGACACTTAATATCTTCGGCTAGATTACCTAGACCAAGTTGAAATTTTCCATGAATGTAAATCTTGATGTCTTCGTCTGCCTTAATGCATTAGTTTGGTCACGTGACATGTCACGTGATCATAATTTAAAACTTAAGCAAATTGGCGATATGGCAGCGAATTTTATTTGTATAGTTGAATAAATTGGCTTTTCTGATGGAGGTTTAACATATCTAACCTTCTACGTTTGGAATGATTGTCCTCCAGTTTTAAAATTACAGTTATAGATAATCAAAGGTTGAATTTTGGACTTAAAAATGACCTTTGTCCTCACAATTTTTTTTAGAGAACAATGGACGATCATTCCAAACGTGAAGGGCTACAAATATTTAATCTGCATCAGAAAAGCGTTTTTATTTTATATTTCCTCTTTAACCCATCACCAAGTCGTCAAATATTTGCTATTTTTAAAAAAATGGTCACGTGAAATGTCACGTGACTTATGGGAAAGCTTATTATAGAGTGTTTTTACATGACGTCATAAAAATTAAAAAATCTAAAGTATACATCCTACAAAGCTGTTTCTAACATGGTATGTGGATACCAGTGTTATAATCTTTCACAAAAAGTTTCAGGCTTAAACGATGTTTCGTGAGACCCTGAAGAAGAAAGGCTGTGCCTTTCGAAATATTGGATATTTTTACAAATATAGTCATTTCCGTACCGTTTATCAGCCTTGCTTTTTTACCAAATCGTTTCATTACTTTCGCTATATTGAAATTCAACTTGATAGTGGGGCTTAGAGGATATAAACAAAAGAAATGAATAAACATGTTTTTTCTTTTCCTTTGTTTTTGTCCTTCACGCAATCAAGTTGAATTTTAATATATCGAAAGTCGGTCAGTATAAAACATGGACTGCAGACTACGGACTGAGGACTACGAACTGGGTATAAAACACGGACTAGGGTATAAAACGAGGACTGATTAATCATGGACTCGGTATAAGACGCGAACTGTGTGTAAAATAACGAGGACCGAAGCTGTGAACATAAAATATTGATTTACCTCGATAAATACATAGATTTTTGATACGTAAGGGTCGCGGCATGTTACTTTACAAACGTTTGGTCTTTTGATATTTGAAAAAAATTCAAATAAAGAAACGCAGAAATATCTTAACAATCTGCTTTATACCCTGCGAGCAGAGCCCCCTTCATTCTCACAGGCTCTACTCGCAGGGTATCTGCTTTACAGCGGTTCATAGATAAAGGTCTATATTTCACAAAATGCTGGTAGACAATGAACTCTGATAAAATGTGCATATTTTATGCACACAGCTTCGGTCCTCGTTATTTTACACCCAGTCCGCGTCTTTTTGCGAGTCCATGATTCTTAGTCCTCGTTTTATACCTTAGTCCATGTTTTATACCCAGTCCGTAGTCCGCAGTTCGTAGTCCGCGTTTTATACCCTTGTATAAAACACGGTATTTTATACCCTATAAAATATTTTATACCCAGTCCGTATTCCGCAGTCCGTAGTCCGTAGTCCGCAGTCCATGTTTTATACTGACCATATCGAAAGTGGCCTATTTCCGCTTTTAAGAGGGTGTTGGCAGCACCAGATCAAATTGACTGCAGTGTCGTCAGTGTCTCTACCAGCAGCTACCAGTTCTTATTCAGCTTATTGTCAGGGAGAAAGTTTCACTTGTGTTCCACTACAGGTACGTAGAAACGTAAATATTTAATCCATTGATAGCCGTGTTGATAGAGTGTAAAACATTATAAAAAATCGAATCCAATATGCTTGGTTACTAATCTTCAGCGTGTTTATTTGCTGCGTACAATTAGGAACCGATAGTTTGTTCAATAGTAAGTTTGAACATATAAAGATCGACCAAAATGCCTTTGCACCTTTGATATCCTTCTCTTTACTCGGGGGCAGTATAACTTTCCATCATAGGTCCAAAAACATTAAAAACTCTACAAATTGTGTATTTCAAAATTTGCGTAATCTTTTACAGCTTATTTGAGATTTAAATGTTCACAATCGGGGCTACATTTTTACAGTTATGGGCATTTTGCTTTCTATTATAACAGGTTCTCTAGAAATCTCCAAGGAACAATGTTTTAAAACTAAATATAGTTCAGAATCCTGATATCTAGCGCAGTTTAATCGAGGGGAATTGTTCTAAAGATCACCGCTCGGATCGAAATCTGTATGCCAGACAACGGAAGCGCACCAGATTGAACTTGATTGCGGAGTTAAAATGCTCGTGCAGGTCCAAATTAAATAACTGCATTGCAGTTGAATGGCTATTTCTTTTCTACAGGCCAATTACTCAATAAGACTTGCAGAGGAATGTGTTAAACCTTGAAGACGGAATTATTCCGAATGGTTATGTTAATTGAGAATTGACCTGAATTGGTTATGACGCAAATCCGGCAAAGGGAAAAATCCCATCATGAATTGCACCAAATTCTAACAATAACTGATGTATAAGCTTATTTCATCCGTCTTTGGAAAATAAATGCAATGATTTGCAGAAAGTCCTAGCAACACAACTAATAAACATGTTATTATAATATATTTCGGGCATTAATGGTCATTAATGATTTCGTGCATTCAGACACAATGGCCAAGTTATGCGTTTTGTAAAATCCGTCGCGTTCTCGTTAAAGTTTGACCAATTATGCACTTTTGTGTGCCTATTTAGTAATTGTTACTAATTTATCGCTCTAATTTTCCATTTGTATGTTTTACTCGAATAAAGAAAATGTCGGAAACTATCGGATTATATTGCGTGATCGAATCTGTTTTGATAACGTGCAAGCATGAATGGAATGAGTCAGTGCATGCTTGACTTGTCAGAAAAGAGCGCTATTTTACTCTATTTTAAAAATTCTCCCCGCTCCAGACATCAACAGAAACACTATATATATTTTTCTGCTGTTCTTTTTCGGGTTTTTTTTCCGGAACTCGTCACCTACAATAAAAAGCTCCGTTACGCAGGCTAGGTCGAGCGAAAAGTGAAAGTGTGGATCTTTCTCGTTATTTCCACAACAACTTTCGAAATGTTATCTATTCTACCACTAGTTACTCTACCACTCGATAAAATAAATGATGAAGCGATAGCCTTATTTACATTTAATTATTTCAGTAGGATGCTTCCTGTGACATTTAAGGATTTTTTTAAACTCAATATGGAAATGCATTGTCATAACACAAGATCCTCATCAAAAATCCATAAAAACTATGCTTGTACGAATTATAAGAAATATTCTATCAAATATAAAGGATATCAGATTTGGAACAACCTCCCAACAGAAATTATAAACTCTAGATCACTATATGTATTTAAGAAAAAAAAATCAAAAAATACCTTCACACTCAATCAACTTAATTAATTAGTTAAAATTCATATGAACATTACAGCCATATGTATTCTTTAATAATTAAATGTAGTATCACCTTTGTAACAGGGGCTCTCCCCGTAAAGCCCAGAAGGGTTTGTTGAGGGCTCCTGCTCCTTTTTAAGACACTGTAATATATCATCTTTGTAAATAATATTATTGGGGCAAATAAAGATTGATTGATTGATTGATTGATTGATTGAAATGACATTAATTTTACATAAATAGCGTGACTTTTTTACGGCATTCATTTCATTCACTTCAAGCTCAAGTTTAATGATTTAATACATACATTTATTCAAGTACGAGTACGTACAAACATAATATTCAGCCCATCGATAGCTGTTGATAGAGAGCACGCCAGAAATCGAATCCAATCGAGCTTAAATGCTCAATTTAGAATCTTCGGCGTGTTTATTTACTACAATAGGTCTTATCACGGTTTTTCCAAATTTTTATATTGGCCTGATAGCAAAAATCCATTGACACTGCTGGAAAAAGCATCTCAAAATTAGTAAAGTGGCCGAGTTTAAAAGCGATATCTTTTAAAGTAGTGGAGATATAGCTCCGCAAAGTCGGCAAATTTCACAGACGTTTTTGTATCGCGCCAAATTTCTTGCCTACCCAGGCAAGAAATTTGGCTGCGCGATACAAGCGTCCCAACGTTTAATACTAATCGAACCAAATCGAACTTAATCGAACTTAATCGAACCCAATCACGCGATTGGGTTTGATTGAGTTCGGTCAATCAAACACAGTCGAACTCTCACAAAACATTTTGAGCAATCGAACGCGATCGAACGTTCGAGTGCGTTCGATTGAGTTCGATTAGTTCGATTTCGTTCGCGATTTCGGGAGTGATTAAAAAACAACGGTCGACGGCTTTGGATTCACGGTCAGATTGCGCTCGACTCGGGCTGGACTGGAAATGGGGGGTGAGAATAACGGGTAAATACGAGTCACAACACAGGCAGCCCAAGCTCACGTCACGAGATAATTAAAAATAATAAATAATTACTAGAAGTAATCACAGATTAAAGTGCGTCTCCTAATTAGGTACCTCGTTGTGACATGGCATTCCCCTTTTTAGGTATGTTTCTGGTTCTTTCTCAATTTAGGGCCGGCTTGTTCAAAGGGCGATGAAGAAAACCTAGGGTTAGTGCTAATTTTCATTCTAGTAAAATAATTTATTGAGGGAGATTTCTTTTAAAGGGTAGTTTTCTTTTGGTTTCAACTTTGGTTTATGTAGCTTGACGACGCGCTAAGCATGCTGGATACTATTGTGACGTTTCAAGATGGCGCAGATTTGGTACCGACACTTTTTTCGATTCGTTCCGCCTAGCCGACAAGATTAGGAAGCGTCTCCTTCGTCGACGCAAAAATTATTAGCGGTGTGGGAGACGGGACATGACCCTTTGATGAAAGCGGCATTGGGT
Organism: Dendrophyllia cribrosa; assembly: GCA_024195265.1. Lineage (NCBI taxonomy): Eukaryota > Metazoa > Cnidaria > Anthozoa > Scleractinia > Dendrophylliidae > Dendrophyllia > Dendrophyllia cribrosa. Next base: position 41,735,895 of record JAJLRJ010000006.1, on the reverse strand, counting down.
TACACGGCGGCCGTTTTAAAAATTTGAGGGCTTTATAAGACTTTGTATGGGGAAAAAATAACGTAGATTTCAAACGCTTCATAAAGCGAAAATTAAGCATCAATTCAATAAAGTGACTCTATTGAACTCACCTCTGGTGTATTGTTTTGTCCTTTGTGGTATTTCAAGCCGTTTTGGTTATTTCTTTGTTCCCCGTGTTTCCACTCATAATATGGATATTTTTGCAAAGCTCCACCCAAGGAGAATGGACCTGCAGAGTGTTTTATTCCATGACGAATAGTGGGTGAATATGTCAGAATGACTGTGTTTTGGATTTCCTAGGCATCTACCTGGCACAAGAGAAGTTGAGGACCACCGCAGATTTTGCCTACAGGTCTGTATCATGCATCTGACAGTATCGTGCATTACTCATTACAAACTTTTGAGGGAAAGACACCCGTTGCAACAGTGATCAATACAAGATTTTGGAATTGATAAAAATGAAAAATAATGAAGGAAAAGTGATATATTCATAAAGTCCATAACTTACGTGATTGCAAAAATTGTAAGAAAGATTTATTTAAAAATCACCTTGCCAAAGGGCTTAAAACTCTACATTGAAAGCGATGAGAGGAAAGAACACTGTTTTGTGAATTTCTGGACAAAGCTCTTAGTCTAAGATAGTGTGTAAGCATTGCAAAATAATCCCAACCAAAATTTCTGAAAGTTATAGACTTCCCCCTGGGAACTAACAGATATTTCTGTACATGCTAAGACATGGAACATGTTCAGTAGTTGTTTCTAAAATACATAATTGTATAACATGTCAGATAATTCATCATTCTTTCAATTTCTTTTCCACTCATCCACACTGCATGTAATTTTAATATTTTTGTTTTGAAAACTGCCTAAATGCACACATTCATTTCTGAATACATGTATTTCAGAATGAATAATTATAAGTAAAAAACAGGCATTTTTTAGAATGAAAATTAATTTCCGAAGAGCTAATATTGAAGGAAAATGCACCCAATTTTTTTTCAAAATTTTCTGGGGCCCTTGAGCGGACCCCGGCCGACTGGTGCCTCCGGCCCGCCCAGCGCGCCGCGATGGCGCGTCACATTGTCAACCCAAAAAATAAAAGAACAGACAGAATCCACCCTACGGGCCTGCGTCTTGTCGCTGTGGTTTTGCCGTTTTTAAAGTCTTAAATTTGTTGCATATGGCTGCCACTGATACAAACAATTGTAAAAGTATTTTTGTTACCCTAGTGAGGGGAGGGCGCCGCGCGGTTGTACACAGGCTATATTTTTGTCTGCGATTGTAATTTAACGGGCTCTGTCACCATTTTCAGTGTTGCTTTAAAAAGCCAAAACACATCTTTATATCAGTGAAAACCCAAAAATAATTGTCCAGTTTTGTTTCAAATTATTCTTCTAGTGCTCTAAGAGTACAAATAAGTGTCTTGGGCTGCAGATGGCCAGGATGGAAATGGATTGCATCTTGAAAAAATTGGGCTAATTCAGTTCACCACTTCTGTCTTGGAAAACTCGCTAAAACTCTGATTATGGTTTATTTTATTTTCGAAAATTCACCTGATATCTTCCTCTTAGTGTTCTATAAGTATTTCGTGTACGACAAAGGTACTTAGTTCTAATTTGAGGCAGTTTTGACCTGAAAACCTGAAAATCACCATGACATAGCTCCTTTAAATACTGTATGCCCGGGGTATCAAATCAAACATTCGGTAATCGAACACAATCGAACTTTATAGAAATCGAACTCACCAAAAAAATTGGACAATCGAACCCAATCGAAAGTTCGATTTCTTTGCTCAAACGTGACTGAGTTGCGAACGCCCCTAGTATAGTGGCCCGGGGGAGGGGGGAGCGACGGGAGGGGGAGGGGGACTTCCATATAAAAAAAAACTGGGGTGTGATCGTCGAAAATTCTGAAAGGACCCCCTTAAAATAAATGAAACCTGTTTTGAGTTTTACCCCTAAGAGGTACCAATACCAAATCTTTCTGAAAAGTTGTTCCTGTCAGCATATTTTTCTGGCTTAATACCCTAAGAGGTATCAAGATAACTCTGACAGTGGTCATTTTCGATTCAAACATCCTTAGTGGCACCAAACCGCAAATTAACGGTACGAGGATCACCTTAGTATTTTTTGTATGGGATTCCCTCCTCCCCCCTCCCCCCTCCCCGGTTTGCCGTTTCTGTTGACGTCCTGTGTTAATAATTAACTGATTAATTTTTTACGTTCTGTTGTTACGGATTAAATAGCCAAAGCCAGAAAGACAAAGAGCTTTCGTTGATGATTTTTGTGGCGGAGTTCCTCCGGGGTGTGGTATTCCGGGTCAGTGTAGTTATGAAACAACTGTGTTGCTAACAATGACTGACGTTTCGACTAGACGATAAATTTACCGCTGTACACAACAACGAGATCAATTTGACACCTTTCAAGCTGATTTGGCTGAATATACATCGCTTCAGGTCACGACACGAAGCTTGTTTACAAGAAAATGACCAAAACTGCAACCAAGCAAGCAATCATCTTACGTCATCATCCCAAAGTGCCTTCTGCGCCGGTCAAAATGGCGAACGCAGGAATTTCGAACCCGTCTCGTAGGTCCTCATAGTTCTCTTTTGAGAGGCGAAAAAAACTAACTAGGGTAAAAGAACATTTTTTCGAAATTTTCTATGCGAAAATTTTTCTTTCGGGTACTTTTAGAGCATTTTGGGCGATATTTTCTTTAAGAGTGGAGGTTCCCTTTAACAGATAAAACGCTAATTCGCATCCCCGCTCAAACATTTATCATGTAATAAGCAACCACATATTGGGTAGCCTGTGTGGCAGGCGTAAACGGGGAGGGGGGAGGGCCGCGAAAAAGGAGAGCGGGTGATGGGAAGGAGCGCCTGCTATAAGAACTGGGCTATTCGCATTACGCCCACCAATTTCCTGATAATCGAATTACATCAACTGTCAATACGTTCACCAATCAGAAACTGGCACGCGTTTTTACGCATGGATGACTTCACGCGGGAATTTACTATGTTTACCGCCCAGCGCGAATTAGCCAATCAGAAGTTTGCGGCCGCCAGCGTCCGCAGAAATGAACAAATGGGAGCACAGGCTTCCCAAGCTCAAAATTCGTCTTTTTGATGTGTTTTTGAGAGCCCTTCGGGCGGCCGACTCTACATACGTGGTGTATGCAACAGCTTGTGTATATAGAGACATGTATGGGAAAATCACGGATTCTTTAAAATTGGGTAAATAACTATCTATTTTGAAATAAAGTTTACCTACCTCAAATGTGTCGCTTACTTGTGTCTTGTACCGAATTTGAAGCCATTCCGACGCCATTTAGCGAAGTTATTTGAAGTCGTTGGGGGAGTCTCCCCTTCTAAAAAGAAGGAAAGGCAGACCACTGCATCGATCGCTGGCCAGAGGTCACTCCACAAATCGCTCTCTCCTCAAAAGGAAAAGTCCCGAATCGCAATGATACCAACAGTTCCATAGAGTCCAATAAATTTCACTCCACATACGTATGCTTCGGCGGTCGAAAGGCTCGTAAAGAACGAGATATTTTGCTTTAAATTCGCCTATTCTTGGTTTTCGCGTGACGTCATCAAATTCGAAAATCATAAATTGTAATGCCTTGTGAATTTATATGTCCACCAGGTTGAAGATGACTTAAAAATAAATCTTTTCACAAGTATCCAACCCGGTAGCGTCTTTCGTTTTGAAAATACAGCATTTTGAATTTCTGACTTTTCACCCTACGTGACACCAACATGGCGTCCGTGACAAAGCTTTTTCCTATGAAACAAGGGCCTCTCCCCGTGATTTTTGGCACTTTGGGCAGTTAAAGTATTAGGAATGCAGTTTATGCGAATGAATAGTAGTTCACGAGAGAAAAGTAATCGCTTTCAGAGCGAAAGTGAAGTCCAGATGTTTTTATTGATTTCCGGCGGCCATCTTGGTGCCCCTCGGAGGGGCACCAAGATGGCGTTTCCATACAAAGCTCTGTAAATTTGAGTCGAGTGCTTCGGCGAATAATTCAACAACGGGATACTGCACAGATCTGAGACTTAGCGAAGTTTTTTATTTGTTACTCTTTTTTAACATTACAAATTATTGGCTTCTTTCACTAAATAGTTTCGATTCTAAAACATTATATCTTGGTGTCCCTCCGGGATGGCGTTTCCATACAAAGCTCTGTAAATTTGAGTCGAATGCTTCGGCGAATAATTCAACAACGGAATATTGCACAGATCTGAGACTTCGCGAAGTTGTTTATTTGTTACTCTTTTATAACATTACAAATTATTGGCTTCCTTCGCTAATTCGTTTCGATTTTAAGATTTTATGGCGTGACAGTGAAAACCAAGGATTCGGCTTTCCAGATATGCTTGTGACCGACCTCGCGCCATCGGTCGTTACTCAACGACAAGTATCTGGTTTTATCCTCAACTCTGATTGGTCCATTAGAACCAAGTCACGCGCTGACAACACGACCCTCCACCGGAAGGAAAGGTACATTTTGTCACGAATCAAGTGTCACACTAGGGCTCCCAAGGGATGTTTTCTGAAAGCTGTATTGTTCGTATGTATGTCCAGCTCAAGAATCCTTGAACTTGTGAACACATTGCACCACAACATAGCAGGCGATGGCAATCTGAACCCGTTTGGCGGAAAACAGCTAGTGTTAGTGGGGGAATTCCTGCAACTAAGGCCTGTGCCAAGCAGATTTGATGATGGAAAGGAAAGGCAGACCACTGCATCGATCGCTGGCCAGAGGTCACTCCACAAATCGCTCTCTCCTCAAAAGGAAAAGTACCGAATCGCAATAAAACCAACAGTTCCATAGAGCCCAATAAATTTCACTCCACATACGTACGCTTCGGCGGTCGAAAGACTCGTAAAGAACGAGATATTTTGCTTTAAATTCGCCTATTCGGTGCGGTCTCGCATCGGATCCAACTGGTACGATGAGACAATCACCGGACGAAGTCGAATTTGCCATTGCATTACAGCAAATTCGACTGGGAGAATGCATGCCGGAAACAGCGAATTACTTACAATACAAGTTATGAACAATACAGCTTTCATAAAACATCCCTTGGGAGCCCTAGTGTGACACTTGATTCGTGACAAAATGTGGAGGGTCGTGTTGTCAGCGCGTGACTTGGTTCTAATGGACCAATCAGAGTTGAGGATGAAACCAGATACTTGTCGTTGAGTAACGACCGTTGGCGCGAGGTCGGTCACAAGCATATCTGGAAAGCCGAATAGGCGAATTTAAAGCAAAATATCTCGTTCTTTACGAGTCTTTCGACCGCCGAAGCACACGTATGTGGAGTGAAATTTATTGGGCTCTATGGAACTGTTGGTTTCGTTGCGATTCGGGACTTTTCCTTTTGAGGAGAGAGCGATTTGTGGAGTGACCTCTGGCCAGCGATCGATGCAGTGGTCTGCCTTTCCTTCTTTTTAGAAGGGGAGACCGACTCCCCCAACGACTTCGAATAACTTCGCTAAATGGCGTCGGAATGGCTTCAAATTCGGTACAAGACACAAGTAAGCGACACATTTGAGGTAGGTAAACTTTATTTCAAAATAGATAGTTATTTACCCAATTTTAGAGAATCCGTGATTTTCTCATACATTTCTCTATATACATAAGCTGTCGCATACACCACGTATGTAGAGTCGGCCGCCCGAAGGGCTCTCAAAAACACATCAAAATGCAAAAAGACGAATTTTGAGCTTGGGAAGCCTGTGATGGGAGTCTTTATTGCAGGCGTCCTTTTCCTCTCTCCCCAGTTCCCTTCTCCCCGACGCCTGCTACGCAGGCTACACATTGGGGTGTGTCCACACGAGCCGCGTGCGCTTTTTTTATTGATCCATCACAAAGATACATGAACTGTTCTAGTTAATCTCACAAGGCACTCGGTATAACAATGCATACAGCTAATAACTTAAAATAAAAGGTGGGAAAGAAAACTATCACTGTAATAGAAAAATTACAGATCCCCAGGTACAGCAGCTATAAATACATGAGCTAGTGAGCGAAAACTTCAATGCGTGATCATATAAATATATATTCATTGAATCAATAACCTGAATCTTACAATAATTTGAAAATACGAATAAGAAAATAGCTATCTACCTATTCATTGGGTATTTAATTTTCAGGGCGAAGAGGCGGACGTAGGACGCGAATGAACAAAAATGCAAACTCCGTTGTATCAGTACAGTAGACTCCCGCTATCTCCGTGAACACCGAATCCCCCCGCTATCTCGAACTAAAACCCGTTCCCCTTGGTTGTACTTACTGTTTTTCAGTCATTTACTACTGCCTTTCTCGAACTCGGTTATCTTGAATCCCCCGCTATCTCGAACAAAGCGGTACGACTTCCCGTAGTCTAAATTAAGGCGGGGGTAAACATAAACGCCATTTTTCCGCCACTTGACATGGCTTTAATGGAAATATCTCGTTCACGTTTCAAGCAATCCAAAAACTCTCTGCTCATCTCATGAATCTATGTTATGGGGTGTTTTGTAAATTTTTGGGGGATTGTTGGGTACGTTTAGGAGGAAATAGTTTTTCTCAAAGGATTGGTTAAATTAAGAGAAATAAGAAATATTGAAGATTTAGTGGAGTTAATAATCGCGTGCGAAGAACGCGATCCTAATTTCGTGTTGGTTGTCCTGTGCCTTACGTGCAGTAAAATTTGAGATTTTTTCAGGGGCTCATTTCCGCCGGAAGTTCCTTCGAACGGGTCTCCATAATCTCCGATTACTGCTAATTAATAGACGGATTCATCGTCGGAGGACATTTCCAACTGAGCAAAACTTTGTTTACGAGAAATACTCGCGAAGCGTCTGAAAGTGACACCGCATTTTTGCACAACTGATGACGTCACCATGTTATTTGCTTCTGCTTCTGTTTTTCTGCCGTAAGGATCAGTTTGCCGTTTCTGTTGTTTCACTTCAAGTATTAATACTGATCTGGGTATTGAAACCCAGATTCGGCCATTCTCAACGGTTTGTTGCAGTGATCGTGCATTCTGTTTCTTTTTATACTAGTTCCATGCCCCAGGACACGAAAAGTTCATTTTTGACCAACTTTGGACGTCCAAAAAAAAACTTTTCGTTGTTTGACCATAACTTAAATTGGAAAATTATGAATTAGTGGAACATGGACTTTAATTTTTTAGTGATAAGAAACGGGTCGAAAATTTCATTTCATAGGTACTTTAAGTAAATGACAACAAAACACAATTCAAATGAAATTTGTCTTGCAATTGATTATGTTCGCCAAAAGGAGTATCCTATGGTGTCCAGAACTGACAAACAGTACACAGTTCCACTTAAGGTGGCTTACTACAGTTTATGGGGGTCACCAGATACTTTCGATAATATCACAGGTGATGAACATTTGTGAGAACAAGCAACAATTACAAAGTCAAAACCAGCGTACAAGAAACAACCCTCCCCCCCCCCCCCCCCCCCCCCCCCCCCCCCCCCCCCCCCCCCCCCCCCCCCCCCCTTATACCACCACCACGGTGGGGTATAAGTTTGTGTGTATGTCCGAGAAGTAAATGCAACGACGAACCTAACGACAGACAAGGAGCAGTATACAAGATCACATGCTGCGAGTTCCAAACCTCTTACATCGGTGGGACTGGCAAACATTTGAACACACGACTGACTGAACACAAACGGGCGACGAAAAATGGTGATGTCAACACAGAATTGAATTGACTGGGACTCTGCCGAATGCGTTATTTACAGTACAGATTACTACAAACGACTCACTTTAGAAAGTTGGTTTACCCACTTAGAATAAACACCACTGAATCGATGCCAACAGCTATCTGCGGCCAACAAACGACTTATCAACCGAACAGACAAAGAATAGACTGAATTCACCGACAAATTTGACTAACAATACAACGAAAGAAATATCACTTACAATGTACGAATCGAAACGTACCAATAGGCCGGTTCTCACTAGAGCTCTTAAGTACACTTGAAGTGCACTTGGTACGTACTTGTAGTGTGAACTCCTTTCTGAGAGTGTTTTCTAAGTCTGACTTACGTTTCAATTGAAGCAGTCATCTGATTTATTTACGCGTTTCAATCTCATTGTAAAATGTATCAAAGAGGTAAAAATTAATATCAGCTGAATGTAATTAGAAAGTTAAATAATTTCAAGTAGTTCGTTTTCGAAAAGCTCCATATTTCCCTTCTTTTTTATCAAAAACGTCTTTTTGAATGGCACGTGCTGTTGGTTTGTGCGGAATCGCCCAAGTGTAGCTCGCGTACTTGGAGTGTGAACGTTTTAATGACCGCACTTATTGGATTCTTTGTTGCCCTGGCGATATGCGTAAAACAAAAGAATCCAAGTGCACTTCAAAGTATTAAGGTCTACCCTTTACTTGAGAGCGCACTTGACCAATGACAGTAAAGCCGTGCAGCCGTGCAGCTAAAAGCACGTGTGCGTGCAACTTTGAATTCCACAGGGAACGAGCTCTCTGCGTTTTGGTTTACGATCGAACGACTTCTAAAAGACTCTCAAGCAGGATCTCAAGTTTTACTTTAGCTGTTGTATTGGAAGGCGTATTTCAAGCCGACTTAGGGTAAAAAATTCTGCATTGAGAAAAAAAGGTTGTAGTCTAATTCTCAGGTTTGGCCAATCAAAAACACTACACCCATGCGCGCATTCAATACTCATAAGATACAAAAACATGTTTTTATGACGAGCACGAAAAAGTTCCCAAAAAATAACAAAAAGTGAGCATAGCGTTACACCAGGCTCTGAGACGATGTTTTGCTGAATTAAGTTCAAATAAAACTTTACATGATAAGAAAAAATATTTTACTAACGACTTAGCGTTTTATGCATATCGTACTTTAGTGCTTCAACTTTGTTTTATCACGGCTAATCAACTGCATACCAACTTGCGATCGCAAGTAATTTGCGAAAATCTATTGTCTCGTCTTTCCTAAGTTTACCTCAAGTCTACTTGATTATCAAGTGCACTTCAAGTGCACTTTGGCCCTAGTGTGAACCGGCCTTATTACTGACGTAAGTCTCAACAGCCAGAAACATTATGGCTAAACTGACCAATAACAGCAACAAACAGACATGATTACGATCAAATGACGGTTCACAATTCACATGACTCTGAAAATGACTTCTGCTCAGGTTGTCGGACTAACAACAGTTCTTTTCAGAACTACACTCACCCGGACGATCCCACTCAACTCTTATTTTCGCTGTGTGGGAAGAATCGATTGATAAGTGAAATCCCTGAGAATATATAATAATGGAGGTATAATACAGAAAGGAAAACGGTTTTTCTTTTTATGGCGAGCTTACGTAATTTCGAGAAAGGTTAACACTTACTTAGCTAGCTAACTAAGATTTCGAAATAATTCAAATGTTGTTAGCAGAAGAAGTTATCAGAACGATTCCCCGTAGGTATCGTTTACGGGGGGTGACAACTCTAACAAACGCTGTTTGAGCAATACTGTGTGGAACTAAAAGTTGTTCCGAAAATTTGGAATATCTTCCCGATTTTTTCGGAGACATTCTCGCAAAAATTTCAAACTTCCCGAAATTTTAACAACATTATCTCATGTTTCCCCGAAAATTTTTTGAGTCTCCCGATTCCCGGCAAAATCTTCAGATTCCCGGAAGAATTTTGTTTTTCTCCCGAAACAGGCCTTCCTAGAGTTGTCACCCCCCGTATGGTTTTGAGGGAACAACATCTATTAGCAATAATAATGAGGATCGAAATGCACCAATAGCAAAAAAACAAACAAAATGATACTTAAGCGACACTTAACCAATCGACCTCATCACCGGATGAAAACCAGCATTCGAAACGTCGCTATCAATATCTCAAAGTGACCCTATCGTGAGACAAACGAACAAGAGTTCACCTGTCTTGTTTTTCGTTTGTCAAAACTTGTTTCAACAATTTGACATCCCGAATCGTAGTCTCGTACCGAATAATCGTGAGTAACAAACCGCTTTTCACTGATCTTTTAATGCAAGACAAGATAAATATATCGCTCGCTGTTTTTTTTTTTTTTTTTTTTTTCGATATAACCATTGAGTGATCTACGGTATTAGCAATTCTACTGAGGTGTTCGGTGCAATTGTCTAGGGGAATTTAGCGCGTTTTATTGTACAAAATAATGTCCAGTGATTGGTGTTCAACGCTAGCGATTGAAAGTTTGTCCGCAGCGACTGAGAAGCTCTTTGCTAACGCCGTTTGTAAAAAGTTCTAACGATTGATATATTTGGCACAAATGGCTCCCAATAGTAACCATCGCACGCGTTTCCACTCGCTCCAGGCCATTTTTTTTAAAGCTACGCGCGCTCAAACGCCGAACCTAGCGATGTATGAACACAGACGCTTTTGTAGCGTTATATTTGATGATACTGGGCGATTAATTTTATTGAAACAGTTGAGTCTAGCATTCTAAATAAAAAGGTGTCCTATTGGACCTAACTAGGGGAGTTTCTCTTACAGGGTCATACATGATGCAGTACTCGCAGGAGCAATTAAACTACTTCCGACTCTGCTACGTGGGGTTTAATTTGGTTCCGATAGGACTGCGGCAAATCTTTAAAAACGAGTGGGATCTTCTTTACAAGCCAGGTCGACTTGGCGAATGGAAAGACACGGCACAAAATGGTCTTGACTTTTACAACAAAGAATCTCCAAAAAGTCACACAAATACGCGATACCTGGCGACAGTGAAGAATGGCAACACTGCAGAATGGGACTGCACCTGTCTTTTTTTCGCCATCCTGTATTCAGACAGCATTGGCACCAACCTCAGTCCAGCCGTCAAAAAAGATGTCGATGATATTCGTCAGGTGCGAAACGATATCGCTCATATTAGTGAGGCCAAACTTACAGATGCCGATCTCCAAACGTATGCAGGGCGAGTGATAAACGCATTCACATCTTTGGGTCTTCCTATTAATCTGATTAATGACATCAAAGAACTCAAGAATCAGACGAACTTTCCAACGGAGGAAGTTGAAAACTTGAAGAAGTATGTTCTTGATCTCCAAACCGAGTTAGACCAGACGAAATATGACTTAGAGGAAACAAAGAACACATTACAGAGCACAGAAGCTGATCTGCTTTTATCAAAAGAAGAAAACAAGACTCTTACACAAGAAAGAAGTTTCAAACTTGAGCCATTTTGTTTTCTGACATCGAAACCACCACACAAAATTATCAGACGTTCCAATGATATTGCAAGAATCACAAACAAAGTGCAAGAACTTTATGATGGTGCCAATGGAGCAGTTAGTACGATTTACTTGTCAGGAAATCCTGGATGTGGCAAGAGTCAACTTGCCCGGCAAATTGGGCACGACTTCTTTTCCAAACGCACAGAAAACATTGAAGATCTAATCTTTGCCGCAACACTGAATGCAGAAAGCATTGAGACGCTTGCTGACTCTTACATCATTCTTGGTAAACATCTAGGAGTAACGGACTGTACAATTACAAGCTTAGAATCCTCAAAAGGCGAGAAGCCTCGTGAAACAATCCAACAGCTCCAACGGTTGGTTTTGCCGAAGGTTAAAAAGTTCTCCAAGTGGATGATTATAGCAGACAACGTGATTGACATAGGCTTAGTCCGCGACTTTCTGCCTCAAACTGGCAGTGAGGAATGGGGCCACGGTCAAGTCGTGATTACTACTCAAGATAGCACCTCAATTCCTCGTAGCGCTCCCGATACTTACCATGAATCGTTCAGTAAAGGAATGCAGCCAGATGACGCAGTGAAGTTGTTAGAAGAAGTGTCGCAAATTTCTGTCCAAGAACATGGAGAAAATGTTGCTAGGTTTCTCGATTATCAACCGCTGGCCTTAGCTGCTGCTGCTTATTACGTGCAAACGGTTGTGAATAGTGGGTCGCCAAAGTATAATTGGAAAGATTACCTGGAAACATTAAAGCAGAGCCAGCGAAACGTGACTGAAAGCCTTCTTGCAAATGAAAGTTCAGCTTATCCTAAAACAACAACGACCGCCGTCAAAATGGCCATCAAAAGAGCTGTTGAAACTGATAAAGTTCTCAGACAGACATTTTCTTTTTTAGCGTTGTGCGCTAACGAAGTTCTCCCACTTGAAGCTGTTGTAAAGTTCGTCAAAGCTCGCATAACAGACCAACCAGAGGAGTTGATTAAGACAAAGATAGTAAGGTCATCTTTAATCCTTGTCGTCGCGACTGAAGATGGGATGAAACAAATACATCTACGTTTGCATAACATTGTGCATACAGTGGTAAAAAAAGGAGGAATTATTAAGCTGGAATCAAGGGATAAAGATCAGAACATGGCCGAAGCCCTTAAGATTTTCAAGTCGCTACTTGAATTGAACGATGGAAATTATGCAATATTAAATAAACTGAAGCATCACTGTCAATCTCTGCTTGAGCATATGACGTCCGATTTAAGTTCACCTGAAAACATTTTCTTAGAAAACCTGACGCCCTTCGTAGAATTGAACCACGTTATTGGCTGGCTAGGTTCCCTCGCTAACATTTCTCGTGAACTCTCTGATATGAAATTTGCGAAATACCTGGTCGATTTAGCCCGTAGCTTACTGAAGAATATCCACGATACTGACTCAAGCGGTGCCACAGAAATGAAAGCGGAGATTTTAAGTATCAGTGGGTTAGTGTACGAAGAAAAAGGAGAATACATTCAAGCCAAAGAACTTCACGAAAAGGCACTGGCGATTAGGAAGAACATTTTCGGCGAGGAACATGCGGACGTTGCAGCAAGTTTTAATAACCTAGCATCAGTGTACGAAGAAATTGGAGAATACCATCAAGCCAAAGAACTTCACGAGAAAGCACTGGCGATTAGGAAGAAGATTTTCGGCGAGGAACATGCGGACGTTGCAGCAAGTTTTAATAACCTAGCATCAGTGTACGAAGAAATTGGAGAATACAATCAAGCCAAAGAACTTAACAAGAAAGCACTGGCGATACGGAAGAAGATTTTCGGCGAGGAACATGCGGACGTTGCAGCAAGTTTTAATAACCTAGCATCAGTGTACGAAGAAATTGGAGAATACAATCAAGCCAAAGAACTTCACGAGAAAGCACTGGTGATTAGGAAGAAGATTTTCGGCGAGGAACATGCGGACGTTGCAGCAAGTTTTAATAACCTAGCATCAGTGTACGAAGAAATTGGAGAATACAATCAAGCCAAAGAACTTCACGAGAACGCTTTGGCGATTAGGAAGAAGATTTTCGGCGAGGAACATGCGGACGTTGCAGCAAGTTTTAATAACCTGGCATCAGTGTACGAAGAACTTGGAGAATACAATCAAGCCAAAGAACTTCACGAGAAAGCACTGGCGATTTGGAAGAAGATTTTCGGCGAGGAACATGCGGACGTTGCAGCAAGTTTTAATAACCTAGCATCAGTGTACGTAAAAATTGGAGAATACAATGAAGCCAAAAAACTTTCCGAGAAAGCACTGGACATTAGGAAGAGGATTTTGGGCGAGGAACATGCGGACGTTGCAGCAAGTTTTAATAACCTAGCATCAGTGTACGTAAAAATTGGAGAATACAATGAAGCCAAAGAACTTCACGAGAAAGCACTGGCGATTATGAAGAAGATTTTCGGCGAGGAACATGCGAACGTTGCAGGAAGTTTTAATAACCTAGCATCAGTGTACGTACAAATTGGAGAATACAATCAAGCCAAAGAACTTTACGAGAAAGCACTGGCGATTAGGAAGAGGATTTTTGGAGAGGAACATGCGAACGTTGCAGCAAGTTTTAATAACCTAGCATCAGTGTACGTAAAAATTGGAGAATACAATCAAGCCAAAGATCTTCACGAGAAAGCACTAGCGATTAGAAGGAAGATTTTCGGCGAGGAACATCCGGACGTAGCAGCAAGTTATTATAACTTGGTAGCATTAAACGCGAAAATCACCCAGAGGAGACAATCAAGCCAAATAACTTGAGTGGAGGGTATAGATGATCCAAACCCCTTTTCATAGGAAAGGGCGACCGGCTTCGCGAATAATCTACGCCATCATTCTACTTCTTCTACTCTACTTGTATTTGTTACCTGCAACAATTTTAGGGGTGGACACACGATGCAACATCGCGGTCAATGTCGCGTGCGATTTTACACCGTGTGCCCGTACCCTAATAATCGAATATTTATGCAAGATAACCCGTCAGAGCCTGGTTGTTCAAAAGGTGGATAGCGCTATCCACCGGATAAATCACTATCCAGTGGATAAACGTTAACAAAACCCATTGCGCTATCCACCGTATAGTGATTTATCCGGTGGACAGTTCTATCCGCGTTTTGAACAACTGGGTCCAGTACTATAGTACTGTTGTCAACGAGGTCCTGCTAACTAAAAGATAAACATAAAAACAAAAACAAATCACGCACTAAATTGCAAACCAAATAACTAACAATGACCGTTTTTATACTAGAGACGCATTATCCGTCTGGACGAACTTGGGCAAACATTTGTAGTTCGTCTGGTTATGCGTCTCTAGTATAAAGACGGGCACAAGACGCATCCGTCTAGACGAACTATCAAGACGCATTTCGAAAGATAGTTCGTCTAGACGGATAATGCGTCTTGTGCCCGTCTTTTTATACTAGAGACGCATAACCAGACGAACTACAAATGTTTGCCCAAGTTCGTCCAGACAGATAATGCGTCTCAAGTTAGTTGTTCGTTCCGTCTTTACGCTAGACGCATAACATGGCAGACGCATTATTCGTCTGGACAGATGATGCGTCTCTAGTATAAAAACGGCCAATAATTAAACGTTAATGGCTCATTAATGGTGGAAATGTGTTTCACGCATCAAACAATTCCATGTGGCTATGAATACTGTGGCAAATTAAGTAACGCCTGGCTCGTTTGTGAAATTTTGTTGATTTTAGAAGGGGCTATTACTGAATAAGGGGCGTTTTTTGTAGATATGTTTTTACCCTTTTTTCCTAGCAAATGTATAGAGAAAACTTAAACTTTTCAAGATATTATGTAATGAGAGTACTTAACAATTTTGACCACCTTGTAACATGGAAACCCATCCTAAATAGCTATTGTGACTGTGAGAAGGATCGTGTCTAATTTTTCCATACATTAACAGCGATATATCGCATTCATGTAATGTGCCCGATGTATCTTTAAGTGTATTTTACCGCGCATTTTCCCATGACATTACAGGGTGTTACACGGTGTTACACAGTGTTACGCGGTGTTATAGGGTGTTACTTTTATTTTTCAATTCTTCATTTTCTGATGAAGGCTAGTTTCACTGACCGAAACGTCGATTTGAAATCGCCATTAACTACAGAAGAATCCCGAAAAACAACTGTAAGAACTGAGTTCTCAAAGTCAATATAGGGCTGATTCTATTTCTGTTTTAAGTGTGTAGGAAGAGTAAATACCTCAATAAATTACAGATTATAGTACTTGAATATCTCATTGCTTTGTTATGCTGTTCAGAGGGGTAGGAAACCGATGCCGACGGCTATAGGTACCTACGGCCTACAAACGAATTGTCCACACAACAGCAAAACAATACACTGAACTCGCCGACAAAAATTACACTAACAATACACGGATCGAAACGCACCAATCACTGCCTTGAGTCTCAACAGCCAATAACATCATGGCTAAACTGACAATGATAGCAACAACCAGACATCAAGTCAATGTTGCAGTCACAGTCACAGTCAATGTCAATATCAATGTCAATGTCATAGTCAATGTCAACAACAACAGTTCTTTTCAGAACTACTTTAACCCGGACGATCGCACTCAATAGAAAGCTAGGTATTGAAGTCTTGAATCTAACGCTTTAAACGCAAATCTCAACGCCATTTTTGAAAACGTAGCTTTTTACTTCGAGTATCCGCAGTAGTAGAAGCAACCAGGACTGACATCACAATTTAGATTTCCTGCATATTAAGTTGGATTTTCGTACTGATGTCACTCAATTTCGTGCATACGAATATGAAGTCTTAAGAGTGGATAGGAAAATCTTTTCAATAACAAACTTCCGCGTCGTTCTCGAACAACAGAAACAATAGACACGCTCAATTTACTTTCACGCTCTAGTCAGTGTTGGAAAGGTGGGCAAGTAAATTGAGCGTGTCTATTGTTCCGTAAGGCCATCCCCACAAAATGTTTTGTTTCCCATCGCCTTCCCTCTCGTGAAAATGGTGGGTCGGTCGGTCGGGCAAAAAAGAAAAAGAAAATTGACCGAGGGATCCTGAGTCCAGAAAAAGCCTGGATGCTAAGTAAGAAGGCCTGATTACGTGCTCACCGCGGTCAAACGTCCGAGGTGCTTTTTGTTTTTTTCAGTGGCATTTTATTTAATATTAAATGGAAATATGTGCAAGGATGTATAAAAAAAATTACACGTTACTATCTTTTAATTTTTCTCAAAATGATGATCTTTTTTTCGTTGAAACAAAACTCATTGCCCCTGATCAAAATTATGTTGGCAAATCGCGCCGACAATTCTGCAGTTCACAGTTTTTAAACACTTAGAACTTTTTTAGTAAACTTTCAAAACGTTTGGCAAATTGACAGTGTATTGGCAGTATATTAAACTTTAAACAGGGAAAATAACAACCTTAACTTTTAAGTACTTTGCTTAACTTTTGCAAATTTCTCTCGTTTGACCGCGGTTAAAAGATTATGTATGCTTTCGATTGCCAATGTTTTCCATTACTCCTTATCTACAAAGGAGGCTAATAAATTAAATATAAAATATTTCTTTTAAAATTAAATCTTGATCACATGTTTTTTACTTTTTAAAAAAAGTAAAATCTTGCTTGTCAGATAGTGTATCTGATTTTTTTTTTTTTTTTTACTTTTCCAAAAAAATGGATCGGTCGGGCGATGGGAAACGAAACATTTTATGGGGATGGCCTAACATCCTTATAGCCGCTACATCGCTAGACTCAATTTATTTTGAGCTTCTTTTCCCCGCTATCATACACGTATTATCACTCGGCTTTTTTCTTCCGATTGCGTGATGAGCGCGCCCACGGCACACCTCGATGTAAACAAACCGTTCAAACAAAAACTCATCTAATCGTTGACTTTCGAGAAAACCCGATCGTTGCATTGAATACCACGTTGTTTTATCTGCTAAAGCTGACGAAGTGTACGTCAGGAACCCAATCAATTACCGCGGGAAATTTTCAACCAATCACGGGCTTTTTTTCAGACGTCTCAAAAGCAGGCTAAAGTATCTGAGAAACGTGGACTAGTATGGAACTCTACATTATTGCGGACAATTGAACTCCCATATGGTTTCTCTTACATTGCCCTCCCAATGGTGTTGGTATGAAATAAACCCAACAGGGTTCGTCCCGATGGGGTGGGGTTCTTCCATTTGTAAGCTCTATAGGTGTGTGCCGTTGCTATGAAAACGTTGATTAGCATAAAAAGAACATCGTCCAAAACTTTCATCCAAGCCTAACATCTGGTATCCAATTCAGATTTATTGAGCTGAAGTAAGATTATGTAAAATCGCATTCAAAAAGAGATGCGTGACCCCCCACTGAAAACTACTTGGGGCCACCTTAATCCAAATGTCCTATTCGTGTTTAAAAGCTTGCAAACTACGATGAAGTGTAAAAAATCTTCGTCTTTTCTAGCTGATGCAGCTGAGAACAAATTTTAGACCTTTTGTTTGAAATGGACACAATGTACAAAGAACATCAACGGTTTTTTGTTTTTTAATATATATATATATATATTTATTACAGAGAATGAGTCACCATCAACTGATACGCTTAAATAAACTTTAAAAAAAATATTTTTTATTCATCTATATACATGTCTCGAGTCATTCTCTTTCAAAGGTTACAAAAAGCGTTGACTTACAAAAAATTGATTGTATAGGCCTTTATCACGCCCCGCCATTTTGTATAAAAACAAAAGATTTACGTCGCTAAGCCTCGCAGTGAAAAAGTTGAAAACGAGGTTAGGCGGGCAAAAACAAAGCATTTTATTCTCCGGGGAGTCAACATGGCCGCCGCGTGAAAAAGGCCTAAAACACGAGAAACATAGGCAGCAACTCGTGATAAACTGAAGCATACCTTTTAAGGTTGAAGTTATGACCAAGCTGTTCAATCCATTATCTGATCATTAGTCAGGTTTAGTTTTAGAATGTAATATAGAGGCAGAGACCGATACAACGCCGAACTTCGAACGGGCGACCACGCGAACGCGCATGGTAGACGTGCCGCGCGGAGCTCCCCGCTCACGCGCATCGCGTCTTCTCGTGAAAGACGATTTTCGCGCTCGCTAGCGTGATCGCCTGCTCGAGTTTCCCGAGAAATGAGAAATGATGGACAACTCGTCCTGAGATTTAAATCAACAAAATTTTGCACCGCATCGACACCCGACTTCTCGTAGTCTATAGGATTTCATCGACAGAATTGAAAGTTAGAATCACATTAGGTTTGAGGGACGATGATAGATGTTTTCTCGACTGACATAAATCTGTTTCCCACGGATTAGATATTTTCTACTCGGCTATCTCGAAACCTTCTCATGATCGTGATACAACTCTCTGTTGGACATCTTATGAGGTTTCCACAATGTAGTATTCTTTGTTTTGCAACTTGATTTCTGACAAAATTGAATACGAATCCTCTTAGCAAAATTAAGGCGGGACTTAACCTAAACGCCATTTTTCCGCCACTTGACATGGCTTTAATGAAATATCTCGTTCACGTTTCAAGCAATCCAAAAACTCTATGCTCATCCCATGAATCTATGTTATGGGGTGTTTTGTAAATTTTTGGGTGATTTTTGGGTATGTTTGGGAGGAAATAGTTTTTCTCAAAGGATTGGTAAAATTAAGAGCCGGAATAAGAAACATTGAAGATTTAGTGGAGTTTTAAAATTAGAATTTGTAGTTAATAATTAATAGATGGACACCAAGTTTGTCCACTAGCAACATGGATAGATAGATAGATAGAAACTTTATTTAAGTGTCAAAAGACCTTATAGCCTGGGTAAACCCATACTAATTTGGGGACACATAAAAAAGTATAAAATATCTAATATTAATCTAAAACCTAAAATATATTTAATATTTAAAATTTATATAAAGCTAACAATTTATTAAATGATAATAAAAGCTAAAATTTAAAAAAAGAAAATGATAAAATTGTATTGTTATGATGAGCAGAGGGTACAATCCTTGCAACCATCATTTGAAAGGATGCTCTAGCGTGGGTATCAACTGTCTGTTGGTGTTCCAAAAATAATTTTCTCTCTCCTATCCCTTCTTTAAACCTCTTAAAATTTCTTTCAAATTTAGGTTGAGTCCCGCCTTAACAGAAGTCAAATCTGCAAGGGACCGCAAACGATAATGCTGTAAGCGATACGTAGGATCTATGAAAGACCTAATCAGCCAAAAAAATGAACAAATATAACCGACAAACTGCAAGGCAGAAGTCACACGTTTTTTAGTTCATTGGCAATAAAATCACTGCGCGTGGCGACGGCGAGCAGTCAAGTTGAAAAGCATTTACCATAACTCTATAAGTTTTGCCGAATATGCACGACTAGAAGTCCCATCGTAAGGGAGGGAGGGGAGGGGATGAATAAGGGGGGAGGGGGGACGAAACTGCTAGAGACCTATCTCGTCTTCTCCCAAACTTCCACTCGCATGCATTTCGTTAAAGGTTCAAAGAAGTATTTACTAACAAGAGGCTACGCGTAGCCTATACTCGTGCGGTAATGTACGTTACTCGCGAGCCAACACTTACGTAAAACAGTAACAGGCAAATACTGAACTCAAAATTAGTTTCGCTTCTGCTTGCATGCCGGCGTATTCTCGTACCAGATCTAACGCGATGCACAAAAAGAGATACGAAAACACAGAGAAAAAAGTGAAAAACGGAGTGCAAACCTTAACTCGTTGCCGTACCGGCACGAAACCCCCCGAGCTCCTTTGCATGCTACTAGTATCCCTGCGCTGCCTCATCACTATTAGCGACCTTCAGATTGGACTACGAGTACAAGATTGAGTACGAGTACGAGTTTTCAAACCAAATTCGTGTGCCTCATATACTAAATTATAACACCAATCTTATCCATAACGTTTATTTACGTGTTAGTCAGCAACAGGAAGGAGTTACAGTTCGGTGGATACAATTATCTCGAAATTCCAAAGTCGTACTCGTACTCGATTTCGTACTCGTAGTCAAATCAGAAGGTCGCTATTGTTTGCTTAACCTAACCTGAGCTCTATTCTTTCAGTTCTCTGCTTAAAATAGGGTTTTGTTCTCTTGTACGTCAAAGATATAACGATAAAAATTATTTCTGGTTAGCCTGCGAGTAAGCTCTCGGGCTCAGACCACCCCTAAACGGTTTGGGAAAGTCCCGTCTAATCTTAGTTACCATATTTGTCGCGGATATGAATACTGTTTCAAGTGGATTTGACAGATCAATTAAAACAAAACCCAAAACCAACAACAGCGCCGAACATGATCCACTACATCCGATTCAAAGCAAGGAAGTTGCAATTTAATCGGCAATTAACTTATATCAAACCATGTTTGGTGATCGATTAACTTCTGCTTAGCAGCCTGCCTTCAGTATCCTGAACATAAGACCACAACTGCAATGTCACGTTTCAGCGAGAACACGCGAATTGGTCACGGATTAGAGCAGTTTTCAATTGAGTGTCAAAAGTAATTACACAATTGCTTTGGTTTTGCATTGCAACGCTTTGTGATTGGCTAAAAAATCTCGCGCCACTTTCTCGACCAATCAGAAGTAAAACCAAAACCAATCGTGACTTGCTTGCACGCGTTTTCCCGCGCTTAGCACCGCCAACATGTAATTGCTTCGAGCTCTGATTGGTTCATTGGATTGTTTACGACTGCTGTGATTGGTCAGAGTAATTACTTTGGTTTTGGTTTTACGACACTCAATTGAAAACTGCTCTAAACTGAAAGCAAACCATGATTGGAAACGGTTTATCACCTAAACGTTATAAAATTTTCATAGATAAAAAGGATTTAATATCAAGCTCACATGCATTAATTTCGCTTCCGAGATCTTCACAAGAATTGTCGCCTTCATCATTGAAAACCGCCACAATTTAGATCACAATTTCTCAGACAAAACGAACCAATATTAAATGAGTGTAACATAAGTCTAGATTTATCCATATTTATTACCGTTTAAAAGAAATACACGTGTTCACATGTATAGCCTGCAATGAAGGCGTTGTTGGGCGGGAGTGTTTAGCAAAACTATTGCTAAAACCATGTACGACCACTGACTAACATGCTCAACGTTGGTTCAAAACAGATTGTGAGCATTCAAAATAAAGAAAAATAACAAAACTGGAACAATTGTCCGAAGAGGCGCGTTTTGGTTTTCGCGCGAATCCATCATTGAATCCACCAGGGGGGAGATGTATTTCTCTGTTTATTATTCCATCCGAGGTTCCAAATCGGACTGACGTCATCAAACTATGAGACACACACATCCGGTCTCTGCGCGCGCGTAGGTGTAAGTACGGCCGGGTACGGCGTCAGCATGTGTAGATAAAAGTCTTCCCACATCATTTCCTCTATTTCTTGAACCCATGAGAATTCATACGAAAAAGTGCTTCGTTTCAGTTTGGAAACCCCTGGCTGGCTGCTTTAATATTTTAAAAAAAAACTTAATTTTGTTTGTGACCTGAAGTCTTTCATATTTAATTCAGTTTTGACAAATAAAGAAAAACTGAGTGCGTCTATATCGAACTCTTTAATACTCAGTGAATATTCAATACATTTTCACGCAAAATACGCGTAGGTAAAAAGAATGGATAGAATGATAAAATGGGGATATTTCAGTCCATGAACGTTTCATAAATTTAGTTTAGACTTCAAGGCAGCTCTTTGACACTGCGGTGCACTCATTTTAGATTTTTAAATACTTAAGTGTGCTCCCGCAATGAGATCATCCATATCTCTTACAAATATCATTTATCTGTTCTTTCTTGCCCCTTCTCTGATATAATATAATATTTTTTGGCCGAAATATGTCTGGTTTTCACGGCGACGAAGAGAAAAGGAAACAAACAAATAGATGCACACCATTCATATCGGTCAGGCAACTGAAAAGATTAATTACACTTGTGCAGGACCCCGACTTGTGTCACTCCAAACGGAGACATATGGTGTCGTTCTATAAACTTTTGAGTCTATGGGCGAAATTCTATGGTGTGACCATTCAAATGAAACCTCTTCCGCAGTTCTTTTGCATGGTACCATTTGTTTTTCAATATTTTACAAAATGAAATTTGGGATTTTTCTTGAATTTTGATTTTCAGCACTGAAAAATAATGATCTATTAAGCCTGAAAACGGATATCGTGGCATCACCTTCTTGTTTTAACATCGACTGGATCTATAATAGATATGTCAGTCAACAAATTGTCAGTGAGACGAAAAATCTGAAGCGGTGAACTATCAAGTTATCTGTTGTTCTTCCCCCTTTCCGAGAAAAGAAGAATAAAATAATATTTCAGTATATAATCGGTTGCCCGAAACATGTACATGTGTTGTTTTGGCGGCCAGAAAAACAAGAAACAAACAAATAGAAAAGTTCATATTGATGTTTGCTGCACCGCGCTATAAAGATATCGGTCAGGCACAAACAAGCAATATATAAAAAGATTACACTTAATGTGTCAATCCGTTCAGAAAAAGATCTCTTATAAGCCTGAAAACGGATATGGTGACATCACCTTGTTATTTGGACAACTGGATCAAGTGTTGACAAATTGGCCAACTTTGTCGCTTTTTTTTTCTCTCTTCCCCCTCTCCCCTCCCCCCCCCCCCCCCCCCCCCCCCCCCCACACACACACACACACACACACACACACACACACGCGCCACCACCACCACTTTCGATAATATTTCAGTGTTCTGGATATATTTCAGTTGTCCGAAACATGTGCTGTTTTCGAATTTTACGGCGAGAAAAAAAAAACAAGAAACAACAACAACAACAACAACAATTTATTCAGGTATTCCCATTTCTATACATGGTATTACCAGATAATAAAAATTACAAAAAGAAGTTCATTGTACATTACTGTATCAAGGTTAATTACAAATAAAATAAATAGAGGAAGTAACAGTATTGTGTATAATATGGAATTATTTCTTATGTGTAGTTTTAAAACATATCTTCATTTCTCTTATTCATTGCATTAAATATAAAAGCAGCCGTTGCTCTACAAATAAAAGGATCAACACTGTTAAACAGAAACATACTTTTGCATGTATTATCTAGGTTTTTGAAGTGTCTATTTCTTTTATCTATTTCATCATAGAAGGTACTTCTGAGATTAGCGTATAAGTCACAGTGAAAAAGGAAATGTATTTCATTTTCAACAGAATCTGAATTGCAGTGAGTGCATATCCTTAAATTTTCTGGAGTTTTTGGTATTGAATATCTTCCAGTTTCTATTCTCAATTTGTGGTTCCCTATCTTAAATTTAGTAACAGCCTTCTTGTGTTTTTGATTTTTTATATAGTTAAGGAAAACAGAATGTTTTGTATCATTTTTGAAAATTGTATAAAATTTGAGTTTTTTATTTGAATTTAATAGGTTGATTTGGTGATTCATGAGACTAGTCTTAATATTCTGTTTTGCTTGTGAAAGTATATTGGAAGGGTTATCAAAGTCTAAATAAGAAATATCAATGTTGTGTTTTGTACAAAGATGGTTTACCTTATTTATTAAACCTGTTTGTAAAGTATCTGCCATTTCTTTAGAGATGTTTAAGCAGAGTTTTGCGATGCTATCATCTGGTTGATTTTCTAGATGTATCCAAAATTTAAGAATATTAAGTTCGATGTGGGATTTTAGAGGTAATCTACCAAGTTCGTTTCTGGATGCTGCATTTGGGGATATTTTGTTTACACCCAAGTACATTTTACAAAAATACACGTGCGTTCTTTCAATTATGTCTTTTTCCCAGGATTTATAATCATTATTATCATAGATACCCCATATTTCAGAACAATATAATAAGATAGGAAGAAATAAGGTGTCAAAAAGTTTATTATTGATATCAATTGGTAAACTAGAGAAGTCAAGATTACGTCTTGTTGCAAAAATAGATCTTCTTGTTTTTTCTTTTAATGTTTCTTTATTATTGTTAAAGCTTCCATTTGCAGAAACATTTACTCCCAGATATGTGTAATTGTTGACAATTTCTATGTTTTCATCAATAAAATTAAAGCTATGCTTATCAGCTGTTGATTTTCTATTTTTCTTTTGAAAGATAACAATTTTTGTTTTCTTTGGATTAATATTAAGAATCCATTCTTGACAATATTTGGAAAGTTTATTAATAGCATTCTGTAAACCTTCAGCTGAATGAGAAATCAATAATAAATCATCAGCATAAAGTAAGCAATTAAGGCGAGAGCCATCCGGCAATAAAATGGGATCTGTGTCACTATTATTAAGCACATGAGGTAAATCGTTTAAGTATAGGTTAAAGAGCATCGGTGAAAGTATACAGCCTTGTCTTACTCCTTTATTATAATCAAAAAATTTTGATCTTTGATAACCGCATCGTACGCAGCATTTCGATTTTAAATACATGCTATTAATGAGATCATAAAATTTTCCTCCAATATTATACTTTAGTAGCTTGTACAAAAGTCCTTGGTGCCAAATGGAATCAAAGGCTTTTTTGAAGTCAACAAAACAAGTATATAGTTTACCTTTGGTTTTATGAATTACATGTTTATCGATTAATGTCCGAAGAGTAAAAATATGATCAGATGTGCGATGATTCGGTAAGAAGCCAATTTGAGCAGGATGTAGAATGTTTTGTTCTTCTGTATAATTATGTAATCTGTTATTAAGTATATAACAGAATAGTTTTCCTAAACAGCTATTTATACAAATTCCTCTATAATTTGATGGGTCATTGATTTTTCCAGATTTATGTATAGCTGTTATAATGCCATCGCACCAAGTTGTTGGGAAAGTACCAGATTTGAGTATAAGATTAAACAGATGACATAATGATGTATTTAAAAATTTTATACTAGATTTCAACATTTCATTTCGTATTCTGTCTGGTCCAGGTGCTTTTTTATTTTTAAGATTTTTAACTGCTATTTCAATTTCATTCAGAGAAATCGGGTTGTCCAAATTATTATAAAGGTGTTTGTTTTGTTCCAATGTATGTTTGTTTTCTAATATGTTCAAATGTGTTGCTGAAAAACAAAAAAACAAGTAAAACAAAAAAACAAATAAACAAGTTAATATTGCACACTTTCGGTCAGACAGAAACAAGTGGCCACTCCTTTCAATAATAAATTTGTACGGTTTTTAAAAAACTGCAAAACGCTCCTGAGGGGACGGGGGAGGGTTGCAGTTGCACACAGGCTTCTCTCGGGAAAAACCGGGAAAAACCATCGCACTGTTTTGTCTCGTGCTCATCTCGTCGTCTGTATAAGTGGATGGGAAAAAAGTAAATGTTTATGCTAGAGCGGATTAAGCATTGACCTAGTTTCCGGCTTTGTTTGATCACGGGGAAGAAAATATATCTAACTTGTGACGCTATAAACTGACATAAAGAACGTCAAACGTTGAGTATTAAAAGTTGACCTTCCGATCCTCAGACAAAAACGATCTGTCATCAAATCGATATTTGTACGTGTGTGGGGTGAGCATCAAACTTCATGTGACCCTCCTTCAACACGAAAACCCACCTTACTCGTGTTTACCAAATATGGAGGTGATATTAAAAACCGGAAGTAGATCTTGTTACGCTCAATGGCTTTAAAACTCCCCGCTTTTCAATTGTGAATCAGTAAAAAGTGGCGAACACTCCTTTTCCTAATCATTGAAGCGGTCGAGAATTGCGGTGGCGATACAGAGGTTGTTAATTGCGTAATTTTCAATTTTGAATTTTATAAGGAACACAGCTTCACTCCCTCTGATCACAGACAACGTATTGAAACGAAAGCCATCTTGAACAAGCCCGGCAGCAAAAAAAAACTTGAAGACAGTCGAAGAAACATTATTTACACCATAAGAGAGTTTTAAAGACTGTGTTCCAAATGGCACGGATGGAAAATATTGGTGGTTTCGCGACAATATTTCGTGTTATCTTTGCATTTTGTTGCCTGATTTGTCTGCAGAAACCCGCAGAGAGCGCTCCCGTCAGTTCGCAGAATGTTGCCGGAGGAATCGTAAGTAACATTTCTCTTTTATTCTCCAGTATAATCTGTTTATTTTATGGTGTTTTAATAATCATTTTGCAAGAGAAGGCTCGAAACAAAATTTTATCGTCTGTATAAACCATGTAATGTCGCGCGTTTTACTTGTCTGTCAATGAACTGAAAATAGCTACTGGCAAATCAAGTCTCGATTCATTAAATTTAAACGACCCCAAAGTCATGCAATCGTCAAAAGCAAAACCGCGTTTATCATAAATATAAGCTCGTTGGGAAAATAAGTTTATCAAACAGAGGTTTTAACCGAAAGAATCGGTTTGTCTTAATAAGTTTAAAAAATCCTTCCGTTTCTCGAGAATTATCTGGTAGCCCAAGTGACGTAATGGTCATTGTCTTATCAAGAAGTCACGGCACGTATTTTACGGCACAACCACGAAAGATGTGTGTCTTAACGATCTAGAACAAGCATTAGGAACATGACACTCAAGCCCTTGGAAAATTCC
This sequence comes from Dendrophyllia cribrosa, assembly GCA_024195265.1. Taxonomy (NCBI): domain Eukaryota; kingdom Metazoa; phylum Cnidaria; class Anthozoa; order Scleractinia; family Dendrophylliidae; genus Dendrophyllia; species Dendrophyllia cribrosa. The sequence goes on along the minus strand of JAJLRJ010000006.1, from coordinate 41,709,123 downwards.
ATTCCATCTTCAAAATTGAATACGAGAGAAATATTTATGTTTTTCTTGTAAAGCTGCTGTGAGCTCTTCTCTCCCGGAAATGATCAAACAAACTTCCACTCACATACATGCTCTTGAGCAGTGCTTTCATTTGGTGCTGTTTGTGTTCCGATATTTTTCAAAAATGAAATTTGTTTTTTTCTCTGTTTCGATCTTGGCCGGCGAAAACCCTTCTACTCCCAAAAATAATAAACGATATTGCATGTTGCTACTTTTAGCAGACACGTCATTGTATTGGCGAGATAGTATTGACTGGCTCGATACAACGGAAATTGAATCAGTTAGGACAAGGAAAGAAAACAATGGAGATTGAAATATAATTGAAACCGCAAAACACATGACAACTGAACCGGAATACCGCAACACTGGCGCAACAGTATTACGTATGTGTCCACGGAATAAATTAATTCCGGACCGTTGTCGCATACTGGAATTCATTTAAAAAATAGGTTGGTGACATCCTATGAAAACATTTTGATATTGGGGCAAATATTTCTTGTTGACATAGACGCGCGGGAGTAAAAACAGAGGTTTTTTTAATTCAGAGATCCAGTATGTATTTTGACCATGGGTATTAATTAAATAAAGACTTCTCGCGGAAATATGCAGTTTTTTAGAACCAACCGCTCGGTGCCGGGTTTCGTCCCGCGACCGACCGCTCCAACGAAAGTGTGCGGCATGGCAAGATTAATCTCGTACCCTGATCTCCACGTTCACGAGTGAGATCTGGGTACAGGATACTGGAACACGAACTTATTCCCAGATTAGGGCAAGATCATCCCAGAGTAGCGTTTTTATAGATGGGGATTTGTTAAGATACCCTGGGTGGTTTGGGGAGAATAAAAATTGGTGGCGCCAACACCAATTTAAGAGATCCTGTCATCAGATAACAGAATTGCAGAACAATATTCAATACGAGACGAGAATACCAATAAGAGACAGGAACAGATTAATAAGTGCATGACTGTATAAAAATGGCGGTCAAAAATGCCAAGGATGGAAATAGATTACAAATTATATTAATGAAGTTGAGCACAGGGGATTCATAATATTAATAAATTGAACGAGTCTGGATCGATTCGCTTGAAATTTTGCTGAAATTTATCGAAATCTTGTTGCGATACTGGACGTCTATTTTTTTTTCGCAATAGGATTGGTTAACAAGATATGGATATTTGGTAAACAGTGATCCAAGAACGGGGAACCTGAGAACCCAACAAGACTTAAAACAATCCATCAAGATGCTGCAGCGCTATGCTGGCATACCGGAAACTGGTCAGTTAGACGCAGCCACTATTAACATTATGGGCAAGTCCCGCTGTGGTGTGGCGGACTTCGGCAAGGCTGATAACACTCGGAGAAAGAAGCGCTATACTTTACAAGGAACAAAATGGAATAAAAACGTAAGAGCAGTAGACAGAGATGTTCTATTTCATTCAATATAGAGATGTACCTGTTTTTCCTCGTGACGAGCGCGCGAGTTGTGAAATGCGCGAGAGTAGCGAACCGCGTGCAAGTAGCGAAACGTGCGCGAGAAAACTTTTAATAGTTTGAACCAGTTTGATATAATGATTAGTTTTCCAAGTGGGGAGGAGTGTTGCGTGACGACCCAAATAAAAAATAGCGACTGCTCATGAGACCAACACACAGACTCGGAATGGTTAAAAAAACTTTCCTTTTCTTCTTTCCTACAGGATCTGACGTACCAAATCAAACGTTTCACAAGAGACATTAGAGATGAAGAGGTACAGCGGAAGATTTTCAAGAATGCGTTCGGTTTGTGGTCCAGTGCAACCAACTTGAGAATCAAAGAGGACAGACATGCTGCGGAAAAAGAAGTGGATATTCACATCAGTTTTGACAAGGGATATCACAATGATGCTTACCCATTTGATGGACCGGGTGGCACTTTAGCTCATGCCTACTATCCTCACAATAACCTAGGTGAGTCAAAACAAATTCAAAAATATAGAGTGGTTTTCAATTAAGTATTGAAAGTAATTTTGCCATTGCTTTGGTTTTGCATTGCTACGCTTTGTGATTGGCTAAAAAATCTCGTGCCACTTTCTCGACCAATCAGAAGTAAAACCAAAATCAATCGTCTCTTGCTCGCAGTACTTTGCAAAGTGAAGTTTCAATTAGGGAAGTGGTCATAATAAGTATACTCGACCTTGTGTAGGGGTAGCGGGGCTACGCCAGATACCACCTATCTGATGAGTGTAATGGACAAAATGTTTTGGCCTAAAAATTGGAGATGAAACTTAAATATTCTGTGTGCATGAAACTTGCATTGCTAGTGAAACAACATAGGAAGATTATTTAAATCTTTCTATCAGTTTCTACTCCTGATAGAATGGGGGCTATGCCAACAAGACACCATCTTTTTAGGTGGGGGAGAGGGGGTACATAAAGAAACCATCAGTCTTTTTGTAAAATGGTGGGTCCTGTCCGAGTACAACAGTTTTGACCATTTCCCTTATTCTTGAATTTTACTCTGCCATTCTTTAATCCCTTATATCAAAATACAGATTCTCTTTTCTTGTGCCCATACGTTTCTTATAAAAGTATTGAGAAGACGTTGTTGAAATATCAAAAGAATTCCTCTTGGGTGATCATGTTCTTAATTCTCATGACCTCTGATTTATTTAACATTGATATCACAAAGAGAAATTCAGTGATGATAACTATTGGGATTTAAGGGTTAACCAAGATTTCATGTTGTTTATTCGTGGTCGTCAATCTTGTACCCTATATTTCAGGTTTATCGGGTGACGCCCATTTTGACGATGACGAGGATTTTACAACAGGAACAAGTAGCGGTGTCAACTTGGACTGGGTGGCGGTTCACGAGTTTGGGCACAGTTTGGGTCTGGAACATTCCAACGTGCGGGAATCCATTATGTACCCGTGGTACAAGGGATATAAAGCGAACATTAAGCTCACCGATGATGATATCCTGGGAATACAAGGGCTTTATGGTGAGTTATCCATTGCATTAAGCAGTGCTAATGACCTATCAACGCCAACTTATGTACTCACCAAACTCGACGCTACTGGTTAAGGCAGGACTCAACCTAACCTTGAATGAAAGGGATAGAAGAAAGAAAATGAGTTTTGGAACACCAACAGAGAGTTGATACCTACACAAGAGGACACCAGGTTGCTAGTGGACTATTTTGGTGTCTATCTATTAATTATTAACAACCAATTCTAATTTTAAAACTCCATTAAATCTTCAATATTTCTTATTTCTCTAAATTTTACAAATACATCCCAAAAATACAATTTCCCAAAAATCACCCATAAATTTACAAAACACCCCATAACATAGATTTATGAGATGAGCATAGGGTTTTTGGATTGCTTGAAACGTGAGCGAGATGTATTCCCATTTAAGCCATGTTAAGTGGCGGAAAAATGGCATTCAGCTGGAGTCCCGCGTTAAGACTTTTATTCGCGCTTCAGCCGGTCCATGTCGCTGGAATCAGCTCACAGACAGTGTAGTTAGAACGATCACGGTCATAAACACCGGTGTCCATGTTAATCCTTCAAGAGTCACTTTCACTGACAACGTTTCGCCCTGGCCAAAACAGGAGTAAGTTAGTTTTCACTTGCGATTCAATTTGTCCACCACCCTTCCGCACTAGCAGTAACGTGCGTTTACTTCCAACTATTTCAGAATCTCGTTTTTATTCAGTGATAAATGTCGATGTTCTGACTGTGATTCTCGTATATTTTTCTTTCAGGAAAGCCTCCGCAGCCCACAAATGCTGTCGTTACGACCAAACCACCATCTACTAAACCTCCCATCCCTGTAGAGAATGACGTGTGTTCTGTGCCTTCTTACGACACGTTTTTTATGGCGCCAGATAAAAAAACGTACGCACTGAGGGGCTCTCAATTTTGGATCATATCATCAGATCCCGGCGCTGGTCTGGAGAGTGGTCCCTATATGGTCACTCGCCTATGGAAGGAACTTCCGAACAAAATAGATGCCGCCTACATGAAAGACACTTCAAGGCTGGTTTTCTTTAGCGGTTCTAAGTAAGTGACTTCTTTTTATCAAATGTTTTCCGTAGTGCTAATCAACAATGCAGGTCAAGGAAATCAGTAGGTTACATATATTTATCCGCAATTGGCACCAGGTGCATGTTTTCGCGCGCTTGGCATTAGGTCATGTTTTTTCGCGTTTCGCAGCAGGCGCATTTTTTCCACGGAGTTCTTTTTGCTTTATTTTTTTCGTCTTCTCATTGGCTCATTTCGGTTGTTTCAATTGGCCATTTGCGAAAAAAAAAAACGGTTGCATTGCTCGTTGAATATAGCAAGCAATCGGAACGTCGCTTACCATTTACGGTTTGTTTTACGGCTTTTGTTTTCTCTTTGAAGCGAGGTTGGAAACAAGAAAACTCGAATGATAAGTGACCTTTCGGTTACTTCGTACAACAACGATCAGTATATGAAAGGACTTCAAAACCCGCAGGCCACACTGAATTTCCACTGTCAAAATTCCCAGCGAATTAACTGTTTTATTTGCTTCCAAATTACCAGGATTTTTGGTTAATTGGTAAAGAGTATGTGGTTTCTTATTCTGTTATTTCTGTTTTCACCAAAGGTTTTGGCAGTATTACTACTCCAGCAGTCGACAGCAGTACGAAATCGAGTACATCGCGTATTCTATCACAAAATACGGCCGGGGGTCTGGATTGCCAGCGGATTTGACTGACATGGATGCAGTCTTTATTTGGGGAAGAAACGGTAAGACGTACTTCTTCAAGGGAGACAGGTACTGGCGTTTTTACGGCAACAAGATCGATTACGGATACCCGAAGGATATAAGCGCTTGGAAAGGACTTCCTAAAAAAATTGATGCAGCCATGAAATGGAGAAACGGCAAGTCATATTTCTTTGCCGGAGGACAGTATTACAGATTTGATGATTGGAACATTCAAGTGGGAGCTGATTATCCCAAGAGCACTGCTTTGAAGTGGATGCGTTGTGAAAAGGACAATTTGGAGGTTGTGAAACCCACCGAGGGAGAAATTGGGTCCGGAAACGGACAAAACGCTACACAGGGCTGCCCATGCACATGCTCCTCTGGTTCAGCGGTGTTACCCAGTCTTGTCACGCTCTTATCTCTGCTGTTCGTTTTTGTAAAACTAAACTTTTAAATTATACTTATCGATAAAAAAGTCTCTTTGTAAAATAGTTTTAAAACGGTTTCTCCGGCTTTTTAAGCAAAGCATCGCAGATAATATATATTGAGAACCAGACAAAATAAAAATATATACATATATTCAACGTTTCGTATCGTTTTCTTTTAACAGCAGTTTTTTGAAGGCAAGGTTTCTGTTTTTTACTGTTATTTGAAAGTTGATTCCATTCTGTGAAAGCCCGAGAAAACGATGCATTAATATAAACGACAGGGCAAATTCTGTGCTGATGACGTGACATGCTCCGATTAGTTGATTCAAATTTAATTTAACCAATCAGAGGCGTAAGACCTCGGCTTGCACTATGTCATCGGTAAGGAATTTTTGCTGTCTTCCTCAGTAGCCTGTGAACACGCTCCTTTTTGAATGTTAAATGCGCGATCTGGGGAGGGGGGAAGGGGCGACGGACCCCTCGTCGTTTTCTTTTTACCCAATACCCCCAAAACGAGCCTGTTCACAGGATATTCCTCAGACGTAATAACGCCGAGATCGAGTTCAAACGGAAACAAGCTGATCTTTAGGCAGAAGGGATCCACATTCGTTGGTTTCAAAGCTCCATTAATTGTCGTTCCAGTTGTTAATAGTCTCTTAACATTTACAACGCTTTTGGTGTATATAGTCGAGTCATTTGATCAAAAATGACTGATCTAGAGTGATCATGACTTCACATAACTCGTGAAAAAGTACTGTCATATGCTAATTCCATTATTTTAACGGTTTACTATCGACTTCAGTCAAAGCTCTCTGAGCAGACACTCTCGTAAGCGGACAGCTCACTTACCACCTTGACAAAACCTCGTTTGAATTCTCCTCTTACAAGAATCATTCCAGTAAGCGGCAAGCCCCAGTTAAGGACATTTTTTTCCCCGAGGATGTCCGCTTAGGAGCTTCGGCTGTATTTAAGAATGAGTGTATAATTTTGTTTCATGGGTTTTGTGAAATCACTTTAACAGACATCAGCTATGACATTAATTTTATAATTTTGGGATGATTACTAAGTCAGAGTTAGTATACAGATTTTGCTAAAATTTGCAAACTTATTATTAATAGTCTGTTAGCTGTCATTATTTATTTCTTTTATTGAACACAAATAAAAATTAAACTGTTTTTAATTTTGCTTCTGTGTGTTTTTAATAAGATAAATATGGCCAGTGATCTGATTGCCATACATTTGGCACACTTTGCACTTTTTAGTTTTGAGGCATTTGAGTCTAAAAACTCGCTGTTAGAACAATGACTACACTGCCTTTTCTTTTCATTACAAAAGACTACATGTATATGTATGACAGTTTTGTGCATTCAAAGGTGTCATTACGGTTGGATTTGAATGAAACAAACAGTCAATACCATGCCCACAGGTTGATAGATGACTTAAAAGTCTTCCGTACTTCATAAGTTTTGAAACTTCAAAAATCCCTCCTTTTTTCTCAAATTCTCGCACTGCCAAAAAATTCATTCACAAAACATCAATGCAGGGGTTCCAATAGAAGCCAGCTACCGGTGGTGTCCACCGCCTACTTTGCCTCTCGCTGCCGGTTACTGACTACAAACAACTGTCTTACGTTTCACTCAATTTCATGCTCAAAATCCTGGCAATTGCATTTCCGAGCCTCTAGATTTCAAAATTTTCTGGGGGGCATGCCCCGAGACCCCCCTAGGGGGACCCGTTATCTGTCACAGCCACCTATTATACCTTGGCCAGCCACCTACTTCAATAGGCCATTTCCGAGTTACGTTATGCCTCGTTGTCAAAGCGAAGCTAGGTGCACAACCTTTCATATGGAAATGAGTTTTTATTCAAGTGCAAATAAAACTCATTTCCATATGAAAGGTTGTGCACCTAGCCTTGCTTTGACAACGAGGCATAAGGTAACTCGGAAATGGCCTATTCTTATTGAAACCCCTGCAATGTACATAACATTGATTTACAATAAACTAATTCAGGCATTTTTGGATTCATAGAAATGTTACAAGCTAATTATGTACGTCAGGATCCAGAAAATATCCACACTGCCCCCATGAATGATTATTGGAAATTATAAGGGGGAGGGGGTCCCAAAAGCCAAGTTTTTAAAGGAAACTACGAAGCTAAAAATAATGTAAATTTCAAAGGGGTGCCCAGGTATGGATATTTTCTGATTCCAGTAAACCAATCTAAAGTAGTCAAAAAATGGCATTGAACCATAATCTCTCCAGAAGCGTAGCTAGATGGGGTCCTGGGGTGCCTGTGACCCCCCCACCCCCCCCCCCCGTTTGTAAGATAATTTTAGTAAAATACAGCGTGGATGTCGACATGACAATCTGGTAAGTTCCCTGGGTGTAACACAGTGTAACCCCCCTTTGAAAAATCCCTGCTCTCCATAACAAATTTGGTACTAGAACAATGAGAGAAGCTGTATATTCTCCTTAGGATTCATTGAAAGTCCAACGTGCTAACTACTTAACCCGGGGGGGGGGGGACACCCATATAAAAATTACGGGGGTGCTCGTCGTACCTTTTAGGGGTCAAAATTTGTAGATTGGTACCGTTTAGGGTACTAAAATCTAAAATGACCACTGTTAGAGTTATCGCGGTACCTTTTGGGGTATGAGCCGAAAAATATGACAGAAATAGGACATGTGTTGTTTTAGAATTGGTACCTCTTAGGGGTAAAAATTCTTTTGAGCCACGCCCATCAAAAGAGATTCTGGTACCTTTTCGGGTGTTTTTCGAAAATTTCCAACAAGCACCCCCCGTCATTTTTATAGGGGATTTTTTTTCTTCAAAATGTCATTTCCTCTAAAGAACTGCCAAGTCTTTAAAATGCCATCTCCTCTAAAGAATTGACAAGCAAAGTAGCCAGCCATATTTAAGACAAAGTACATGTAGGTGGTGGTTTTGCCAGGAGCTGGCTACTTTTGACAACCCAGTTATGGCTACTAATAAAAGTCAGACACATCCGACTTAGTATTGCTAATATTATCAGGGTGGTTGGATTAATGAGGTTTTTCAGATAGAAAATGAATGAATGACCATTTTTTTTGTGCCCCCAAACGAAGTTGTTATAAGGCGGGGTTCCACTGTACAAATAACTAAATACACTTCCTACACAATAAACAGTTCATAATATTAATTATTTAATAAAGGCTACCAATTTTGTAGAAAAGCCATCAGATCATTGGAATTTGCACCTGCATCAACATTTAATTCCTGAAGGAAATCAACAAAAACATTGTGTCAACAACATACATGTATCAAAACATACACTTTCTGGTATTTTGATCATAATGCACTGGTTCAACTGATCTTAGTTTTAAATAGCTTTATTCATAAATCATGGCCATTAAAAAGCTACTGTGTCTACTGCAAACTGTGATTATTTCCCAATCAATTTGAAAACTTCAACATCTCCAATTCCCCCCACCCTGACTATTTTTCATGCCCAGGGGGGTGGAGGAATTTGAAATTTGAACCGGAAGTGACAGACAAGTATAAAATGTATTTTTTCATGTCTGGTGAAATACATGTCGTACACCAGAAAAAATGTTCTTGGGGAGGGGCATTTCATCGTCAAAATCAGGCACCAGGGTGGGCAGGAATTTGAATGAGTCAATCTTCAAAAGTTCAAATATCCCTGGTTTGCCTTGGGTGTCCAATGGATCAAGTCATGCCCCTGGGATATCAAGTATATACAACTCCATCAGTATCATATAGGCAGTCTGCACCCCTCACCCAGCCTGCACCCCCTCACCCAGCCTTCACCCCCTCACCCAGCCTGCACCCCTCAGCCAGCCCTGACAAAGCAGTCTACACTGTCCAGCGTATCTACATGTACATGTAAGCTCTTGGAGTTTGAACCTTGTGAAAAATACTTACACCAGCTGGGCTGGTCTCTTGGAGTTCTTTTTGCTCTTTTTGAGATGAAGGTTCACTAGCTAATGTTGATGAGAAACTGGTTTTACTTTCTTGTGGAGGGGTCTCTGATGTAAGATTCACGTTACCAGCACTTCCCCTTGGAGGCATCTCTGATACAAGATTTGATTTACTTCCTTTAGGAGGTGTTGTCGACACGAGATTTGATTTACTTCCTTTAGGAGGTGTTGTTGATACAAGACTTGCTTTGCTTCCTTTAGGAGGTGTTGTCGACACGAGATTTGATTTACTTCCTTTTGGAGGTGTTGTCGATACAAGACTTGCTTTACTTCCTTTTGGAGGTGTGGTTGATACAAGACTTGATTTACTTCCTTTAGGTAATGATGCTAATGATGACAAACTTGCTTTACTCCCCTGCACACTACTGGCAGCACTGTGCTTAATGCCATCAAACATGAATTTTTTTCTTGATAATGGTTCTGAATCAGGCATGCTACCACTTTGGCTTGTGCCTTTGGATCCTGTTTCAAAGTCATTCAGTGCACGCCTTTTAAACTCCGAAGATGCCAATGTACTGATTTCATTAAATTCAGCTTCTAATGCATTCTTCAGCTGTTCTTCAAGTTCTCCTTCTTCCAACAAAGGAAGGTCTTGTTGACTCTATACAGGTTACAAAGTAGAATACTGTCTTGTAAATGAATTAAAGCAAAAGTCAGGTGAGACACCTGACGTGATGTATGCGATGGAAGAAAGCATGAGTTTGTAACAAGCAAAAAGAAACCAATAACAAATGCACGCAAAGTACAATTTGTAGTGCATCCACAAGGAAAAAGAAATAAACTTTGTTTGTTTACTTGACTTAATTACCATACATGTAGCCCTAGAAGCCATTTTTCATAATGAAAGAAAAAGCATTTTCTACATGTATGTACACTGTACGCTAGGAAATGACATGATGCCCATCTTTTGGTCTCAAAATCAATTCAACAGAGCAGGCCTTTTTGTAAAATATTGCTTGGTAAAAAATTGGCAACTGTTTTAACTGCACTAATTGGTGGGTGATTGTAAGCAGTTGCCAGGGTTTTATCCAGGTTGGCATTCAAAGGGTTAAAAATTATAATTAAATACTCTTCCATTAACATGCATACAGTACCAGACACTTACTTTTGTTTCCCATGACCAAGGGGATGAAAACTGGTCTTTTGAATGCATCTCCTAAATTGATTGATTTAAAAAAAGGCAAACAAACAAAATCATTTATTAGCCTTTTCACCGTATTAGCAGCTTGTCCATTGTATATTTTGCACTGTTGGTGATGGGAAACATTTATGCAGTTACTGTGCGAATCCAAAAACTGTGAACACTTTGATTTGATTTTGACATTTCCCATTGTGCAGCAACCAATCAGAAGCGACTCGAAACCACAAGAAACCCAAAGAAACAGTTAGTGAACCAAACAAACTGTAATCACTGAGGAAGGGACAGAAGTCCCGAAACGTCTGCACATTTTAGTTTCAAAAGCGCTTTTATAACTTTTTTAAACATATTCATTTGAAACTGTAATCAGTACTCACTTTTGAGCATAGTATATAGCTGATATATCGTCTCAATATTTGAAGCAGCAAACTTCTGTTCTCTTTTGCAGTTATACCGTTGTAAAATTTAAATTTTTGTTTTTTCTGCTTTCACGGTTAATTGGTTTGCGCGCGATCTGCAACGGTCATGTCACGCCGTACAAAGCTTTCCCCTGTGACATTTCGTTGAGAAAAAATCGCCCAAAAACGGCCAAGGTTCGATTCGAAAGTTAAGAAATTCAAAGCCTATTGAAGCAAAAGAAAAAAAAAACGGCGGGTCAGGTCATGAAACTTTATTAAGATTATTGCAGGAGGCGATTATTTTTCGATCCACAGAAACCCTCATCTGGTGTTCTGTGATTATCAGATATCATCAATATTCTCGCCTTTAATTTTGCAAGGCCGTATTGCAATTAGCCACACACAGCAAAGTAGCTAGCTCCTGATCAGCAAGAGATCAAAGAAAAAGAAACGTTGTGTTGTAGCTGTAAAACTTACCGTGCAGGGAATAAAAGTTGACAAGTTTACGGCAAGTTAGCGGTACTGTAGTTACATTCTTTCATATTTGCATGCCGTATTATATAAAGTTAACACTTTCATTCGTCGAAACAGCCGATTTTGTTTTCGCTCAGTAGCTTTTTCGAAAATTCACTTTTTCCAGGGAAACTAATCCTCAGGAACTGTCATGTGTTATTGTCCGGCTTTTTCGCTAAATGTTTTTGCGATACGGCCGCGACGGACAAGTGTTGTGTACAACACTGACAAACCGATGAATGCGACAACTAAGCATGAGACAATTGTATAGCTAAACGTCTGTCTGGTTTTTAGCCGTTACAGTAAAATCGCTCAGATTTCTGCTTCATTTACAAAGAAAGACGAAAGGTAAACAAGCAATAAAAAAACTACAGCGAGGCGGCAACGATTCTTTTGCAAGGAAACAGAGAAGCGTGGTTTCGTGACTATAAACCGTTTATTTGGGTTTCTTGCGGTTTGAGTCGCTTCTGATTGGTTGCTGCACAATGGGAAATGTCAAAATCAAATCAAAGTGTTCACAGTTTTTGGATTCGCACAGTAAATACAGTTTAAGAGTGTTATTAAACTGTAATAGGCAAAAAAAGTTATGTCACACATAAGCCACAGGAAGCCCACACAGCCAAACAACTAGGAAGGGTTATATTACACATAAGCCACAGGAAGCCCACACTGCCAAGCAACTAGGAAGGGTTATGTCACACATAAGCCACAGGAAGCCCAAACAGCCAAGCAACTGGGAAGTTATGTCACACATAAGCCACAGGAAGCCCACACAGTCGAGCAACTACATGTAGGAAGGGATGCCAGCCCAGGATACATGTATCTTCAGCATTATTTTGCCTTAACCCACTTGAACACCAGGGAGAGATAATTTGGAGCAAAGTTTATTGTCTAAGGAAACAACATGAGGGCAGAGACCAGGGCTTGAATTACAGACCTATGATCTAAAGTTCAATGGATGAACCACAACACCATGATGATTCCAATACGTGCAAGCAATTTCCCAGCAACCAGTGATCAGCATCATGAATGCATATGTGCAGGAGCAGTTTGAGTGAAGTTTTGTTTGGTGGAAGATAACTGGGAATTTGCTGTGTGACAAAGACCATAGCATTCTCTCCTCCCTCCCTTACACTGTTCTGTCAATGTATGTGACAAGTGTCTTGGGTTGGCAGATAATTTGCCAGCCAGTGCTGTATTAAAGACAGGCTATCAAAAGTAGAAACGTTTTTAAATGTTATTTTAAAGTGCCAAAGTTTTTGAATAAGTTCCAAACGTTTCGGGCTTTGCCCTTCTTCAGTGGAAATATGTTCGTTGAGAAATACGCCACGACATCTAAAGTTTAAATGATTGTTTCTTGCATGCGCGCGCGCGACCTTCAGAAGAAACGAAAGTTAGTATTTAGGCCGTGCGGTTGACAGGTACCAAGTTGGAAAATAAGACGCATCTCCTGCCGTTTCCTTTGCTTGTTTCCGCCGCAGAGCTTGACGCCGCAAACCTGCACGTCATCCGCAGAGTGTCCATTGGAACTGAAGTGCTCTGCGACTGGAAAACCAGGTGCACTCTTGGTAATACTCCTGAGATGTTCGCCAAACCGTTCCCTAAGAGTGCGCCCAGTTTCGCCGATGTAAATGGCAGGGCAGCGACGGCAGGAGATGCAGTATATAAGGCCAGATGACAGACAGGTAAAGGACTCTCTGATGATGAAGGACCTTTTTGGAGCTAGTAGAGTAGTGTCATTTGAGATGTGGTTACAGGTACGGCAGCGGGGGTGTCGACAAGGAGCAGAACCTGCGGGCGAAGTAGCTTGATTTGTGTCGGACGTGTGGACCAAGACGTTTCGTAGGTTTTGATCTCGGCGATAAGCGATCATTGGTGGCTGAGGAAATATTTCCTTGGTTTCAGGGTCGTTCGATATGATGCTGAAGTTGTCGAGCAAAATCCGTTTGATTCTGTTGTTCAGAGGATGGTAAGTAAGAACCAAAGGAATCCTGCTCTCCTTTTCATCCGCCAAGGTGTTCCGTTTGAGGGCGTCGGTCTGTGTGACATGTCGGATTTCCTCAAGATCATGTTGGAGAGTGTGTGCATTGTAACCACGCCTTTCAAAGAAAGAGGCCATTTCGTGTGCTCTTGCTAGAAAGTCGGCGTCGTCAGAGCAGAGGCGTCGAAGGCGTAAGAGCTGACTGTGAGGTAGGCTTTCTTTGCAGTGTCGAGGATGTGATGACTGGTGGTGAAGATAACTGTGGGTATCTGTGGGCTTGTAGTAGATGGAAGTAGAGATTCGATTGCCAGAAATGCGTAAATTGATATCAAGGAAAGGCAGTTCGGTTTCAGAGATAGAATGTGTGAATTGAAGTGCAGGGTGAAAGTTGGAAACAAAATCAATGTATTCTTCCAGTTGAACGCGGTTGCAATTCGCGACCCCTACGATATCATCAATGTATCGCTTGTGGAGTTGAGGTATGAAGCCGGTGTATTGTCGCATGATTTGGTCTTCGACATATCCACGAAAAGGCACGCATAGTTTAGGGCCCATCTTACTGCCCATGGCGACTCCCCCTGTTTGATGGTAAAATTCGCCATTGAAAGTGAAGGCATTTAGGGTAAGCACAAGTTCAGCAAGGCGTGTAAGTGTGGCTGTAGGTGGATCGAGAACGGTGCGTTTGTCTAGAAAGTAGGTCAACGCTTCCAGGCCACTGTGGTGTGGGATCACGGTGTATAGAGATTTGATGTCCATGGTATAGAGGAAGCGTTGGCCGTCGTCAGCGTTGTGGAATTGAAAACCGTTAAAGATCTGGAGCGCGTGGTTGGTATCCTTAATGAAAGTGTTAAGATTACGGACTAGAGGAGACATAATCTGGTCCAAGTAGGATGCAATATTTTCAGTGGGGCAGCTACATGCCGAGACAATTGGTCTCCCAGGGTTGTTCTCCTTGTGGATCTTCGGAAGGAGATAGAATCTAGAGGTCCTTGGAGTTTGTACAACTAGATTCTTAGCTGATGGCGGGAGTTCGTTGGCTTGCATCATTCCGTTGACGGTTGATTTTATAAGTTGTTGATGCTCCTTGATAGGGTCACGATCAAGACGTTCGTAAAATCTGTCATCAGATAGTTGACGGTTTGCTTCGGCAATGTATAAGGGGCGCGACCATACAACAACTGCACCGCCTTTGTCTGCCGGTTTTATGACGATATCATTTCGTCTCGTCAGGTTAAGTAACGCTTGTTTTTCAGCAGGAGGTAAGTTGCTTGGTTTTATTCCGGCCTTAAAGTCAAGAGCATCGACAGCACGACGGCAACGGTCAATATAGTGATCTATCGCCGAAAAACAACCCTCGGGAGGGGTCCAAGTTGACTCCTTATGGTTAAACTTAGCGAAGGGGTCGGAAGTATCTTGTGTGGATTGGGTCTCGCTGTCATCATTGCTGTCGAAGTGGGCCTTTAAACGGAGACGACGATAAAAGTTTTCACAGTCGGCCTTAGCCTGAAATTCGTCAATGCCTTTCTTAAGAGGCACGAAGGTGAGCCCTTTGCTTAATACTGAGGTTTCAGCATTAGTCAGTGGTAAGTCAGCGGGAATTGTTACAACGAGTTTTCTTTGATAATCGCCATTGTTGGTAGTATGATGGGAAGTGTTACTTTCTGTGGGCTGTTCCTGGTGCTGGAACCTACATAATGCGGACAGTTTCTTGTCTTTGATGGATTTAAGAGCTTTATAGAGCCTGGAATTGAGCTCGTGGATGTGGCGTCGTATACGATGAAAGTTATCATCAGAGCAAACTCTTTGTAACTGTTCACAGTATGTTGTAATGTTATCAGAAGCCAAATCGCGTTTGATGGTCATGGAACGGATGGTAGCTAGCATAAGTTTTAGAGAACAAGAAGTGATGATAGTTTTGACGTTTTGTACATACCCGTTGGATAGATGCGACGGATGGAATGTCACTGTAAAACCAACTGGAACTACTCTTCGGCGTAAGCAGCGTCCAATAAAGTTAATGTGGCTGGTGAATCTGGTCTTAGTAAAAGTGCACATGCCCAAAGATTCTCCCGCTTCGTAGATCTCGGCAGAAAAGCGGTGGAGATAGTCTTGAAGTTCATGAACGTCTTGATCGTGACCCTATCAAGGAGCATCAACAACTTATAAAATCAACCGTCAACGGAATGATGCAAGCCAACGAACTCCCGCCATCAGCTAAGAATCTAGTTGTACAAACTCCAAGGACCTCTAGATTCTATCTCCTTCTGAAGATCCACAAGGAGAACAACCCTGGGAGACCAATTGTCTCGGCATGTAGCTGCCCCACTGAAAATATTGCATCCTACTTGGACCAGATTATGTCTCCTCTAGTCCGTAATCTTAACACTTTCATTAAGGATACCAACCACGCGCTCCAGATCTTTAACGGTTTTCAATTCCACAACGCTGACGACGGCCAACGCTTCCTCTATACCATGGACATCAAATCTCTATACACCGTGATCCCACACCACAGTGGCCTGGAAGCGTTGACCTACTTTCTAGACAAACGCACCGTTCTCGATCCACCTACAGCCACACTTACACGCCTTGCTGAACTTGTGCTTACCCTAAATGCCTTCACTTTCAATGGCGAATTTTACCATCAAACAGGGGGAGTCGCCATGGGCAGTAAGATGGGCCCTAACTATGCGTGCCTTTTCGTGGGATATGTCGAAGACCAAATCATGCGACAATACACCGGCTTCATACCTCAACTCCACAAGCGATACATTGATGATATCGTAGGGGTCGCGAATTGCAACCGCGTTCAACTGGAAGAATACATTGATTTTGTTTCCAACTTTCACCCTGCACTTCAATTCACACATTCTATCTCTGAAACCGAACTGCCTTTCCTTGATATCAATTTACGCATTTCTGGCAATCGAATCTCTACTTCCATCTACTACAAGCCCACAGATACCCACAGTTATCTTCACCACCAGTCATCACATCCTCGACACTGCAAAGAAAGCCTACCTCACAGTCAGCTCTTACGCCTTCGACGCCTCTGCTCTGACGACGCCGACTTTCTAGCAAGAGCACACGAAATGGCCTCTTTCTTTGAAAGGCGTGGTTACAATGCACACACTCTCCAACATGATCTTGAGGAAATCCGACATGTCACACAGACCGACGCCCTCAAACGGAACACCTTGGCGGATGAAAAGGAGAGCAGGATTCCTTTGGTTCTTACTTACCATCCTCTGAACAACAGAATCAAACGGATTTTGCTCGACAACTTCAGCATCATATCGAACGACCCTGAAACCAAGGAAATATTTCCTCAGCCACCAATGATCGCTTATCGCCGAGATCAAAACCTACGAAACGTCTTGGTCCACACGTCCGACACAAATCAAGCTACTTCGCCCGCAGGTTCTGCTCCTTGTCGACACCCCCGCTGCCGTACCTGTAACCACATCTCAAATGACACTACTCTACTAGCTCCAAAAAGGTCCTTCATCATCAGAGAGTCCTTTACCTGTCTGTCATCTGGCCTTATATACTGCATCTCCTGCCGTCGCTGCCCTGCCATTTACATCGGCGAAACTGGGCGCACTCTTAGGGAACGGTTTGGCGAACATCTCAGGAGTATTACCAAGAGTGCACCTGGTTTTCCAGTCGCAGAGCACTTCAGTTCCAATGGACACTCTGCGGATGACGTGCAGGTTTGCGGCGTCAAGCTCTGCGGCGGAAACAAGCAAAGGAAACGGCAGGAGATGCGTCTTATTTTCCAACTTGGTACCTGTCAACCGCACGGCCTAAATACTAACTTTCGTTTCTTCTGAAGGTCGCGCGCGCGCATGCAAGAAACAATCATTTAAACTTTAGATGTCGTGGCGTATTTCTCAACGAACATATTTCCACTGAAGAAGGGCAAAGCCCGAAACGTTTGGAACTTATTCAAAAACTTTGGCACTTTAAAATAACATTTAGAAACGTTTTTTCATGAAATCCAAGTGCCACGCAGCCACCGAACTTATTTTTGTAGTATCAAAAGTAGATCCTGGATGTCTGCCATGCACTATAAAAATTAATGATGTGTTATATGGTATGGGGCAAACAATTTGCCCTCTTCTTGTCTCTCAATATTGTAGTTGTTAAAGTCAAGTGAGATGTTGGAGTTGTAAGGGAATAGGTTATCTTAGAAAACAGATGACATTTGCCATTAGTGCTCTACATTCAGGGGTTGGGGAACGTAACAATAAAGAAAATGGGGTGAGTGCAATGGCTATTTGGAAGATTGCGAGAAGTGAGACAAAAAGGGAACAATTGTGCACTATTGAAGACATCAAAGGTGTAAGGGAGACAGGGCAATTGGGGGTGGGGGAGGGGGAGGGGGAGGGGAAAGACAAGGTGGAAATGGGATTCCTAAGGAAGTGACTCACTTGCTGAAGCGGAAGAACAAAATAATGTCAGATTATAAATTACTGAAAAAAAAATTCATTCTTAGACAAAAAAAAGTCTGATGGTAAGAATTATGACTTTCATTATAAAAATACTCAAATTTTGTCATCACAGCTAGCTAGTTAACAGCTAGAATTGGTATTAAAATATAAGCCAACTTCGGGCCTTGCTAAATCTTATAGAACATAAGCTTAGTACACATGTACAATGTATGATCTATCCTTTTTGCAGCTCCTTTCATAAAGCTTCATTCCTCATGATCATGGACATCTGTCTGCAGGTATAATTCAGATTTTAATGATCTTTGTCGTCCACGCCCAAATCACAAAGCCTACTTCCATTGATATCATCACGCGCTCGCAGACTACTACAGTCGAGTGTAAAAGTGTGACATGTTTTGCTTCACAAATAACGGAATATCCAAAGAATGTTTTATTCTGTCATCATTAACCGATTAAAACGCGAAAAGATTACTTTCGGGTCTCAAAGATACATTCGAGTAGAAACGCATAAAGGATATAAATTCTTACCGTGACAGATGCTATGCTGTCGCGCGGGTTGAAACTATTTTCTGACCCCGAAATTCCGTGAGCCAACCTCAACACAGGAAACCACTCGGGCTTTCTTGTTGAAAACGTTTCATCGACGTAGTAATGTTTTTTAACTTTAGGGTCAAGCATTCGATCGTCTATAAGCTTATCTTGTTCTTCAGGGCTGAGTTGATCCCATCTACTGCCATGTTCGGCCATTACTTCGCGCTGTTCCGTTATAATTCTGCGACTCATGTGATTCAGTGACTCAAAATACGACATAACGTACTCATTCATGTCTTCAACTTCTTTGACGTGTTTGTTTTTCGGCTCAAAAGAGTACTTCATTGTTTCAACTTTCGGTTCGGTCGGCGTCTCATCAGCGCTTGAATCCTCCATATCGCCGAAATCTTCAGCAAACGCCTCTTCTATCGCCGATCTCACTTCCGCTTCTGAAATAATGGCCGCCATGTTTACTTTTTCTTTAGAATTCATTCCAATCAAGACGGATTACTCTTCGTTTTAACGAAGATCGTGATTGGCCAGCACCGAATTCTGACCAATCATGGAGCGTCTATTATCATGCCATTTAGGCGCGCTGTTTTCACGCTGTGCAACGCTGTGCAGCAAGTTGCTCACACCTGCATTGCAGTTTGGAGTTACAGTATTCTGCATAACTTTGGAGGAATTCAGCTGCCATATGCAGAGTTAATCAAAAATTTAATTAACTTCCAATTCTTTAAATTGCACGGTGAAATGTTGTCTCTTTGTGAAAGCTCAAAGCCTCCAAAATGAAGGAAAACAACGACACGGTAGTTGAAAATCGTTCAAAGAAAGCAACTTCCGGCTGGAAATTTGTTCTGACGTCGATATTGTTCGCAGCTCTTGCAGTTGTTGTTGATCGCGTAGTGATCACTCCAGTTTTGTTGAGGAGAGCACGTCAAGAACGAGCCAGCGAGACAAGTGTGCGATACATTGAAGATGTCGCCGTGGACGAAGAAGTAGTGAGTTTATTTGTGACCTATGATGAAGATTTGGATGGCGCCCTCGACTTGTCAGAATTTGTTAAAGTTGCAAACAGAATTTTGAATCGAAAAGTAAGCTTAAGTTTGCTCAATTATTAATATTTTTTTTTGTAAAAGCCTTATGCGCCACGTGAAGGAAGAGTAGCTTGGAAAATTATATCCAAAACTATGAGTAGTCCCTGTGTTTTCTCAGGATTAGTCTCGCCCACTCATCAACCAATCCTGAGAAAAACTAGCACCAACTCGTAGTCTAACAGAACCAGGCAACAGTCTTACTAATGAAGTTTACTTAGATTGGTATTTTTTTAGTTCAATTTCTCATCTTTTCTGTTTTAGCAGTTTTGACTGGTATGTAGTTCGGCTCAGCATGCATGCAGAGTCGTATATCATTTCAGGAAGTACTGTATTTTGGTCTAGGGTCTGAAGTCAAGGAGACTGGCGCCAGCTTTAAATTTATTCTTACCAACAAATTGAACCTCTCATCATTAAGGCGTTTTCACACGAAAACTAAAGTTGGCAAACTTGTGTTGGCAATTAATCTTCTGTTTTCACACGACAAACATCTACACACCTCAATCTTATTCTCAGTTTTTTTCTTCTTCTCAACGAAGTAAGAGCGAGGGCCCTGTGAAACGAGACTGCATATACTGAAGTTGTAAAAAACAAGTTCTATCTGCTGCCAACAGTTTGCCAACATGTTTGCCAACTGTCGATCGATTCATCCATGACTTTGCAAGATGAACTGTGCAAATCGAGTCGATTCCAGTGTTAATACATGGTGACAAAAAAATGCCTGAAAAACCATAACACCTGTTGAATAATCCTCTTTCTTCCTTCTGCCACCCTATAACAGTATACCCGGATTAAACTGAGGTGGAGTGAGATGCAGCATGGCTCAATTATGTCAACTCTGATTAGGGTATCAATAATGAACATTACACTATAACCAGTGCCCATGCGGTTGAGAACACGTAAAACACCCATGTACATGTACATGTATGATTTAGTTTTTTTGTAAAGCAATTTAATACTTAAATGAATTGCTCCCCATTGGTTAACTGCCCTGGCCAGCTCTCAAGTTATTATTCAGCACCATCAAAAATGGTTGCCCCTATCTACTGGTATTGTATTTTTTTTGTACTGTAACCATCCAACTCCCTGATGATAGGCTGAAATAAAAGCTTAAAATGTTGGAGTCATCTTGTGACCAGTTTTATCTTAACTGACATTTTCTTGCTTTGTACTGTAGGTAGTAGATGGTGATCACCGCATGATAGATCCTGGTAATGATGGTGTTGATGAAGAATGGCAGAACAGTGATGGGGAACGGCTGACACTTTTTTCTAATTTCACTCCCTTGGTTCTCTCAACAATGTCAAAGTATTCAGAAGGATCTGATTATATTGTAAGTATTTGTTCTGGTTCAAATTTTTCTTCGATTTAAAACTAGTTTGATTTTTGTTTTCCCTTGTCTCAGAATTATGATAATGAATCCGACACAAAAGAAAATTTAAATTAAACTGGTTTGAAAATTTTCAAACCAAAGAAAAATTTGAACCACAACATATATATCGATATGTCGAGTGTTCCAGACTTGGTCGTACAACTGGTGCTAGCTGATTTTATTTTATGGCAAACCTGAGCTGAATTTCCTGAATTATCTGAGAGTTTACCAGATTCATACAAAATCCTCTGGTCTCCTGGACAAGACAAAAAGACAACACTTGAGATAACAAACTCCCATATATCATCATCATCATTCTTTTAATTGCTATTAAAGTGGCGCATATGGCATTAACAAGGTCTTTCCATTCCCGATGGTCCTTTGCTGGCGGCTAACAATGCTATGTATTTCAACAATTCCTGTTCTGCATATTCAATTTTCTTTCTTGCCCACATTTTCTAGCACCTGATTTTATTACAGAAACTTGAAAAATATTATGCCATTTTCTGGTTATTACAAGATGGCTGACAAAATCTTACGATACCATCCTCTCCTTCCTAAATCCCTTAAAGAGGTTTATTTACACAAAGAACACAAAATCAGCATTGCATGCAAACCATGAGCAGGTCTGGAGCCTTTTCTCCATATTTTTGACAAAACTGCAATTCAGGGCCGTAGCCATAAAAAAATTAGGACTGACCCGTACGAAACGAGCAGATCTGTTTTTAGTCTGCTGCAGATCTGCAAACAGGCCTGCAACAGATCTGCAGATAGTCTGCTGATAAACTGCAGATCATCTGCAGATCATCTGCAGAATGTCTGCAGAATATCTGCAGAATGTCTGCAGAATGTCTGCAATAAGTCTGTTGAATTTTGGAGCCTAGGCTAATTTTAGATCATACTGCAGATCTGCAGATGATCTGCAGACGAGGACAACAATTAAAAAAGCACGCAAACTACACCAATCAAAGACTGTTTATTAAAGGCACCAAAGAAGAATCTGTTTTACATCAACGCCTATCCTATTTTTCTAGGCATTATTCTACGCATATTTTAGATTGCTGACAGTAATTTATTGTCGAGTATAATTTTCAGGTCTTTCAATCACGTTCCGCGATTGAAGCGACTAACGCTTCATGAATAAACAAAGTGTAAATTCATGCAGTGTCCTGCACAAAAATGGTTTAAACACATGGCTTTCAAGATTTCCATATAAAGCTGTTGAACAACATGTTTGCACGAGCATAAAAGCGAACACATTCAAGAAAAAACTTAACTTACCATCGATGTTTAAACCGTAAACGTATGATTGAGCCACGGGAATATAAACATGGATCACTCACAGTCAGATTTTTCTTAACTGGCCTTCCAATGCTCCTGTTGAAGGCTAGTAGCTTGTCTGTAAAACTTTGAAAATCCTTCATGTTCCACCAAACGTTGAACTTGCGATTCAAGTTGATATTTTGTGGCTGAAGTTCATACGGCATTCGGATACAAAGCACGAGCCATAAGCCATTATTTTAAACAATGCGGTTTGCCACGCAGAGTTTCTTACGATGGAGTATTAAACTCGTATTTATGCAATTTTGTCGGCTGTAAACTGTTTGATTCTGCCCATTTAAACTTCTCTTCTTCGTGTCTTCATATCCTACCATTTGCGACACAACAGTGAAAGAACAACATGCTTTCAAATGACCGCTAAAACAGAGTAAAAAATTTAACGATCTACAAGTACAACATTCCACAGGTATCAGTTTACGGCCAAATCACGTGAAACATTTGTGACCAAGCTGTTCCCGATCCCGGGGATCTGGTGGTATTTTTCGTTTTTATAAGCTAGAATAGACTGAATTTTACGGAAATAATTAAATAATAACCTACAGATATGGTAAATATTGAGTGTCAAAAATAATACTATGTATATAAAGTCGGAAAACGATTGCGTGCAAGCTATGAGTTGGCTGATCGATCACGTGCTCCCGTCTCGTGTTACTCCGCGCGGGTTAATTCAATTACCTTCTGTCTCGGTCCTTTTATTGAAAAAAGTTTCTAAAATTAAACTAAATTTTGATGCCTGGCAAAAGAAAGATGCAGGAACATTTTTTAGTGGATTCCACACCCCGCAAACCAAGGAAGGTTGTCACAAAAAGGCGATCGAGAGCCATGAATAGACCAGCGCCAGATCGTTCGTGATTTTGATGGAAAATGAAGCACCGGTGCGTCGTTCGTATGGACGAAGATTGTTCGACTTTCGGAACCTAAACTGGTTGCAGATTGCTTGCAGACTTAACAGATGATCTGCAGATCTGTTTTTCATCTGTTTTGCATCTGCAGTAAAAAATAGTTGCAGACGATTTCGGTACATCGTCTGCACAGACTGAAAACAGATCATGCAGACGAAAAATTAGTCTGCACTTAGTCTGTTTTTGTCAAAACAGATCTGTTACAGATCTGCTGCAGATCTGCTCATTTCGTACGGGGCAGGCAATATCCATGGTTAAATTCCCCGCCTAGCTATTTAGGGTCTTTATGATGACTATGTTTAAACAAAACACTGGGATCATGACTGAGGCAAGTGCCTCGGTTTGCCTCATACTGGCTACGGCCCTGCAATTACACACCATGTTTGCACCAAGTTCTTCAAATGAAAGATGTACATGTATGTATTCTTTCAGTCAGTTACTAATGATTGTTCTTTTCAATTTACATTATTAATTATTTTCGTACCGGTAATAAAACAAAATTAAATCAAAGCTTAAACTTCGGGTTGAATTGTACAGTTGTTTTTTCAGGGAAACGAAAATCAACTGCAAGGGCTTAAGTCATGGACAAATGCTACAGTTTCCATGGCAACATTCCCAGTCAAGGCATTTGCAGCTTTTTTCCCTCATATACTCCTTGCACCAGCGTTAGGACAACCATGGTACATTGTGGAGTCAAGGATTGAAAAAGGCGGTATGTACAAATAATTAAAGTTTTAAAAGAAAAATGTAACCTAATGTCGATTTGGTCTGAAATTACAAAAATAATCATGAAATTAATGCCAAAATGAAACCAAATTGTCTCTTTCGAAATATTCACATTCAACCCTTCAGTGTGTGAAAGAATACAAAATGTGATAAAATTAATGCTAAGCTTGGTAAATACAGTTTTAAGAAATTATGTACCTTATATGCTAAAATCTACAATCATGCAGTCGAGGCTCTCTGAGTGGACATTCATGATTAGTGGGCAGCTTCTCATATGGCTGTGCACCTTGACAAAACCCTGTTTGAATTCTCTGTGAGTGAATCTTAGAGAATCATTGCCGTATGTGGCCAGCTCCAGTTACAGACACCCTTCTTGCTTCCCAGGATGTTCAAATATGGGAGCTTTGACTAGAGGTTTTTTTACAATTTCCTTGTACTGTAACACGCTCCAAAACACTTGCAGGTCTTTAGCACTTGTACGTATGCTTGCAGCCCCTCTTTTCACAAAGTATGGCACCCCCCCTAGTTTTGTGGATGAGATACATGTATGTACAGGTGCTGATGAAGTTGTTTTAATTTACAGCTGGTGCAGGTCGGAATGATCTCTGTCAGCAACCTGTTATGTCCCATGCTTATGTGTCATCTTATTACTATTACTCTGCAGGTCCAGGTTTGACCAGTGATCGATACTATCCTCCGTTTGTGAGAGGTAGACTGGCCATTATCTACAGAATCCTGGCTATGTTTCATCCACGGCCATTTCTACTGACCAGGTTTGGCCCACAGGGAACAGTCGCTTGCATTCGAGCAGAGAACAATGACTACTTGGATATTGCTTTCAGGTCTTGACATTAATTTTATTGGTCACGTTTTTTAACAATAATTTTTATAATGCACTTGTACAACATGTTGAACAATGCCATGAGATTGTACTGATTAACAGCTTTCATTTGAGTGGTCACAGACTCAAAAGTAAGAACCACCGTGTACATTGTACAACATAATGAACAACACCACAGGGAAGTACTACTCAAAAGCTTTCATTTGAAAGGTCACACTGTAGTCTGCAGGATTTCATCCACAGATTTAAATGTTAGAACCACCTTGTACAGCATAATAAACAGTCACTGCTCAATAGCTTTCATTTTAGCAGTAACACTTTGGGGTTTCATCCACAGACTAAAAAGTTAAAACTACCTTGTACTAGTACCACAGAAAAGTACTGATTGACAGCTGTCATTTAAACTAATGGTCACACTTAAAGGTAACTCTCTGAACAAAGTTTTTAGTAATACCGGTAGCTAGGACTTACTCATCATTATATATGTTAAAATCGAACAGGATCCATGCAGAATTTCAATTAAATGAGCCCCCTCTGTTACCATTTTGGTTCACTCCTGGTCAGTTCTTGGGAAACATTGTGATCAAGAAAGATGGCAGCCACGTACATTCTTTCCATCTGGCTGTTCCAAATAACAGAAGCCTCAATGTGGGTGAGTATCTTCATTTTTTCTAACAGGGTTGGAAACTTAATTTTGACAGCACTTGCCATTTTGAATTTCAGAACTGCACCAATACATGTAAATGTAAAATTTGTACTTTGCCAAGAAGATTGTGCAGTTCCAGAAAATACATTGTATCCATACTCCCCCCACGGAAGGTTTTTTGCTTAGCACCCCCGTCCCCCAGGAAATTCCAGTTTAGCTTCTTACTTTACTTCTAAAATGTTGGCTTTTAAGAGTGAGTGATGACCCCCCTCCCCCTAGGAATTTCCACTGACCTTCCATGGGGTGGGTACTGTATGGATTTTTTCCGGGACTACACATTTTGACACTTGCTTGGGTGATTGGGCAAGTGCTTACTGTGCCATTCAATCAGTCAAACATATTTTTTTCACAGATGTGACCATAATGACATACCAGAATTAAGCGACTTAATCACTTTTTTAAGAAATTAATGCATAGTTTTAACATTAACAGAAATCCCACTTCCCTGATTACAATTTATGAAGCTTTGCGTTTGCAACCTTCTCTTTATCAATTTAACATATTATAATTTTTTATTAATATACCAGGGCTTTCAATAAGCACCGATGACCGACGAAAACCGTCGGCTACTTTGCCTGGAGAAGTCGACTATTTTCCCCACCAAATTGAAGAAATATAAGAAAAATTATTTTAAAACTTGTTGATACAGTCGGTTACTCTACTCAAACGCACTGCCTACTTCAAATTTTATTGAAACCCCTGATATACACCTTTGTTGCAGATATGGAGTGGCTGGTACCTGATCATGAGAAAGCAAGTGATCAGGACAAAGGTAACTGTTTTGAAATTGAAAGGGTCGGAGCATAACCAACCTACAGTATGTCAAATTTGAGACCTTTTTTTGTTGTTTTTTTTTTGCGCTCATTTTGCCTCATTTTTGGCATGTGACCTACAAATTAATTGTAAAACATTGTTCAGAATTTTTTTTTATGCTGTATTAATTATTTTTTTATGTGCGAAAAAACAAAAAAAGGTCTCTAATTCGACATAGGTTGGTTATGCTCCGGGCCCTTCAATTACTTTCATCTCAGATTACAGTACATTTTAACATGGGAAGTGGGAGGGGGGAGGGGTCAAGCTCTTCACAAGTCAAGTGTCCCAGCACAACTGTCTTCTGACATATCATGAAACGACTGAGAGTATTACTTCTCCCCCCTGGATGGGATGCTAGTCCATCACAGGGTAACCTGGTTCATTATACTCCATGGATTTAATGCTTGTCCATCACAGGGTGACATGGTTCATATACTATGAAGTGACTGAGAGTATTACTACTCCCCCCGGATGGGATGTTAGTCCATCACAGGGTGACCTGGTTCATGTACTATGAAGTGACTGAGAGTATTACTACTTGCCCCTGGATGGGATGCTAGTCCATCACAGGGTAACCTGGTTCATTATACTCCATGGATTTAATGCTTGTCCATCACAGGGTGACATGGTTCATATACTATGAAGTGACTGAGAGTATTACTACTCCCCCCGGATGGGATGTTAGTCCATCACAGGGTGACCTGGTTCATGTACTATGAAGTGACTGAGAGTATTACTACTTGCCCCTGGATGGGATGCTAGTCCATCACAGGGTAACCTGGTTCATTGTACTCCCTGGATGTAATGCTAGTCCATCACAGGGTGACATGGTTCATATACTATGAAGTGACTGAGAGTATTACTACTCCCCCCGGATGGGATGTTAGTCCATCACAGGGTGACCTGGTTCATGTACTATGAAGTGACTGAGAGTATTACTACTTGCCCCTGGATGGGATGCTAGTCCATCACAGGGTAACCTGGTTCATTGTACTCCCTGGATGTAATGCTAGTCCATCACAGGGTGACCTGGTTTATATACTATGAAGTGACTGAGAGTATTATTACTCCCCCCTAGATGTTTCTTTGATTCACCATTAAGATATTGTATTCTTTTTAGAAACTGAAAGTGAGAAAGAAAACAAAGAGGAAGAGGGAAACATGGAGGTGGACATCGGTCAGTGAATTACGACATACTGTAACTGCACTTTTCAATAACATAATCATAAGTTCTAAATCTTACACTACTATAGACCACAATAATTGAAGGGCCGAGAGCATGTCCAGCCTATATGACTTTTTAGGCCTTTTTTTATTTTTTCTTGCTCAGATTTGTCCAATTTTGGCATGTGAACTAGAAATTAGTTGCAAAACATTGTTCCGATTTTTTTTCTGTTGTTTTTTCCGTTGTTTTCGAGAAATACCGTATGCAAAAAAAAAATAAAGAAATAAATCAAAGGCTCCTATTGTAACGCAATATTGCGGTAAGCTTCTGTTTTCACACTGACACGGTTCGATATTTTTTTTAAAATTAAACGTAAGGAATTTTGACGAACGCAAAAAAAGTAAATCACTTTCATAATCTCCAGTGCGAAAAAAAAAAAAAAAAAAGATGCTGAGCGTGATTCGAATCCGGCGCCGTCCGAGCGCAAATCCCCGACCAAACCACTAGACCACCGAGGAACACATGCTCAGTTCAGGCTAAGTTTTATTATTTAAAGGTTGATACGCATCAACACGCGTATCTCGATTTCAAAATCCTTTTAGATCGAATTTAATGTTGCATTAAAGACTCCAAATGCGAAACGTCTTCCCGCCGGCCAGCAACAACTCACTTCGAGCTGCCCAAAGCTGTATTTCAAGTGCCCGACCACGCACAGCGGACCCATCTACCACTGTCGCAAAGCATGTCGGGAAATCCTACAACAAAACCGAAATGGAGTTCCCGCCCCAAAGTTATTGCAAAATACTATAAGTCTCAAAGCACTTCGGATATCGGGCATTTCGACCACGGCACGGGATGGGAAATGGCCCACAACTCTAAACGCTGCCCCTTTTCTGATCCGAAGTGATTCCAGACTTTCCCACCGGCTCGTCTTCCCGACCAAGGTCCGTTTTTCACCTCGAGCGCTAAATGGCACTTCAGACACAAGGAAGGACAAGAAACACGACTCGTTTCTTTGAGAAGTGCTAGAGACTCAAGGATTTCCGGACTTAATGATGTCTTTCAATCACCGGACGGGCCTCATACACGTTGGCTTACACACACGCTACAGAGGCGATGTGTTGCCGTAGTGAGCTCACGATAGATAAGCGAGCTAGGCGTGCGTAAATAACGGTATTTTCGTTTAGTTGTTGGCACTGGTCAGAAGTATTGCAGTCGCGTATTCTCACGGCCAAACTGCTTACAAATGGCTTCGAAATTGCGCTCTGAATGTACCGTCAAAGCACTGGAGGGCCAGAACTCTGCTTTTTTCAGGTGAAATTGGTCAAATTCCTTAGGATTAGTGCAAATTCGAGAAGGGCTTGTGATATTATTCGTTGTACGATAAAATGAGGCTATTCTGAGCTATTCTGAGCGAGAAAAAATAAAAAAAGGCCTAAAAAGTCATATAGGCTGGACATGCTCTCGGCCCTTCAATTACAACATTCATATTTACAGTATAGTTGGATTGTTGTTGATGCAATCAAGAACCTGATATATTTCCTGATATTAATGTTTTCATTTACGTCTTGAAACCAAGCTTCAAAGAATCATCAACGTGAGCATGAGATTTGTCTGCTGCAATAAGTCACTTGATTACCAATGACTAGAGGGGGAGGGCAACCAATGGCCTCATTCCCAACACCCAGACACTCCTTGAACAAATTCTCCCTAAGTACTTCCAAAAGGAAAGACATCAAAAGCCGGTTCGCAAACAAATATTATATTAACCCATGAATATGTGTTGAATGAGTGATAACAGTCGGAGTCAAAATTCACTTGATCAGTCAGTCAATGGGCTGTTAACCGCCGACTGGTTAGCTCACTTGGTAGAGTGCCGGACTACCGTGCGGGAGGTCGTGGGTTCAAACCCCGGCCGGACCAAAGAGTAGGGGACGTAAACCCCGGTGTCTGTGGTCTGCTTTGTTTAAGTAATGGGGCACCTGTTTTACATTCGACATTAATAATTAATTGTAAACTGCATTAGCAGTCTGGCAAAGTCCCCAAACAGTGTTGTAAAGCGCATTTAAATATCACATAGAAAGTGCGCTGTATAAATGTCCGCTACTATTTTTATTATTATTATTGTTATTATTATTTATAACATTGAGCCCACAATATCAGGGGCGGATACGGGGGGAGGGGGGAGGGGGGGATTGGGTGGCTAGCCACTCCCCTTCAGACCATCGGTTTTAACAGTTTTCTTTTTAATTGTAACAATGAAAACTTTTTTATAGACTTAGGCATATACCTGTAGCCACCCCTCATAAAAAAAATCAAATCGTGGATCCGCCCCTGAATATCTAATGGTGACCTGCCTTACTCATGGATGCAGGGATTGGGGGGGGGGGGGGGGGGGGGGGGGGGGGGGGAGGGGGGGGGGGTTGGTGGAGCAAAATGCCCGGGAGAGGAGGGTATGAACGTTTTGAATGTGGACACGAGTTGGCTCATAGGAGGCTTTATTTTTTTCTAGGATTTGTACCACAAATGGAGCTTCAAAGCAGAATGTCTTCTGCTTTGCCTAATGAGCAACAAACAGATGTAAATGCAAATGCTGCTAGTGATAATATCAAGTGGGATAAAGAGATTTCATTTGAAGAAGCTTATGCAGCCTTGGAGGGGAAATTCTATGGTTTCAAGAAGGTGATGGTTATTTGCTTACCCCCTAGCGAATCCATTTCCTCACAAGGTGAAACTTAAAGGCCCACCTTCACCCAAAATGCTGTGCGCGCCATGATCTCTTTCTGTGCTGAATTTCCTGTAAACCCTGTAACACGAAATTCATGTTTGAATGCGTGCAACCAATCAGATCATGAATATGAACAATGGAGCATTTCAAAACAAAAACAAACGACCGCAACGTCTTTTGGGTGAAGGTGGGCCTTTAAAATGCATGCATATGAAATATTTGAGAGATTCGGATGCTGATCCCAAGAATTTAAAAAATGCACAATGTATTAACGCATCCAATTTTGCAATTCACTGCATGCGTCGGATGAGATGCCATAAGTATGGACACAGATGCCTCCTGCAATGTAGACAATGTACATTTTTTCTGTCATATGCGGAAAGGAATAACAGGACATACAGTCATTGTAAGTGCGTAGGTTAGGTTTGTATGTGACACAAAAACTCATAGCTGTTTACAAGTTTTTAACTTTAACTCTGTTAGCAAAAATGCATTAATTTTGTAAAATCTTCATTCCAGGTACCTTACTTGCGTTTTACGGATGCTATAAACCAAGCCAATGCAGAGAACAAACTCGTTCATCACATATTGCTATGGGGAGCTTTAGACGATCAGTCCTGCTGAGGTACATTGCAGAACTGCGTTGTTGTTCTTGTAGTCTTTTGAGTTTAAAGATGAATTACAGTCCGTACTGCGCAATCTCAGCTCGGCAATGTTTGTAAGACTCACAAACAAGGAACGTTTACTAGCGAAAATGAAAATTACGGGACAAACTTACCATTTCCTTCTTTATTAACGTCAGATATCCTTGCCAAACAATAATAATAAGTAAACGAAAGTTTTCCCAAACCGACGTTTCAGCTCATCGAGTATTCGTAAACACAGCGGCCGTAATGGCGGACTGACGGTTTACTCCCATTTACTCCATGTATGCTATTACCGAAGTGTAACATGTCAACAAATACAAAACAAAAACTGAAAACAAACCCCGAGATTGCGCAGTACGGACTGTTATTCAGCTTTAAAGCTGGTTCTGTTTATAACTAAAAAGAACTTTTATACATGATCTTGAAGGTACGTTCCCCACAACTGGTGGCGTTGTACTTGGGTTCAGACTAAGAGCATTACATGTTCTATTCCATTCATCCTCCTGGCTGAAATCAAAGTGTATTTGACAGTTTTTTTTATCTGCTAGATGGAATCTACATGGCGTTCTGATAAGAAAGTCGAAAAAAGTTTTTCGATATCGATTTTTCTTGTCCGTGATTTAGCCGTCTAAAAACGTGAAATTTCACTTCCGGTGGGTTACAAAACCGCGCAAGAAAAAAGACTGGAAATAGTCCGCTGTGACGTCAATACAAGAATGCCGGTGTCGCGATTTCTCGGTTCCTCACATTTTTTGGTGCACCCTGAGGAAGAAACATGGTACTATTGAGGTGTGTTGTCTATGGTTGTAGCAACACGCGCCAAAAAACTGAGGAACTGAGAAACCGCGACACTGGCATTCTTGTATTGACGTCACAGCGGACTATTTCCAGTCTTTTTTCTTGCGCGGTTTTGTAACGCACCGGAAGTGAAATTTCACGCTTTTAGACGGCTGAAACACGGAAAAGAAAATCGATATCGAAAAAACTCTTTTCGATTTTCTGATCAGAACGCCATGTAGGTTCCATCAAGCAAATAAAAAAATATCTGTCATATAAGTCTTCAGCATGTTATTGAATTTCTCTTATGGTTAGCTGGTGCAGATGTGCCTTTTAAAACAGCTGGGTAAAAAGAGACAACTTAGTAAAAATTGCTTCTTGGGGCTGGCACTTTGCTTCAGAGGGTGACTTTACTCGTTAGTAAGTTGAGTAATGTTTTTTTTTTTATTTTGCATTTTAGGTTCAGGGCGGACTCTCCGAGATGGACCCTTGGAGAGTTCGCCCATTGTCCGTCTGTTGAATGAGAAATTCGTCAGCAGCTGGACTCTTGTAGCGGATCTTAAGGTCTGTATGGTTATACTCTATGGTATACTGGGTAAAGAATAGCTAGTGTAAAGCAAACGCAAGCTGATCACATCGAATACTTGCAGTCATCTCAAAGTTGGATGTGAAAGTCTTCAGTTCATTTTGCACCAAATTGTTATGCGGTGTTACTTATGGGCCTCCCTAATTATTGCCAGACTGTGCTTTACTATCATCTATGGTTATCCATGTCATTTTGTTGTTCATGAAGTGCTGTCCCCCATCATCAGTTGCCGTAACAGTAACAGATAGGTGATCTTTTTTTAGCGAGGGTGACACTTAACAGTCATGCAACTGACACACCTGTAGCCTGCGCGCAGACGTATCCGATTTCCTTGCTCCCCGCGGAAAACGGACGTCTGCGAAACGCTGTTTCGAATCGTGTTCACGTATCCTGCTGTTTCTCAAGGATCCGTGGACCGCGCTCTGATTGGACGCTTGACAGTAGGCATTGTTAGAAACAACTCTGATTGGCTATCACTCCGAAATGCCGAAATAATTTATGCTGCATAAATTCATAATTCCTCTCCGGCGATGTAAACAAATATGTAAACGAACCTCTTTCGACGTCTTTTAAAATTTCCTCCGACTGTTCGTCGTGCAGAGCCACCGCTGATAGTCCCAGGGCTTTTAGAAATTGAACTTGATCCTCCATCAATGTTTTCAACGGAGAAATAATAATCACTTTGTTGCCACTACGTGGACGGTCAAAAACCACATCGACGACGATTGGAATGGCGTAGAAAATTAAAGATTTCCCATACCCAGGGAGACTGGCGTAAACATTTTTGTCATCGCAGGCGGTCTTTAGACATTCTTTCTGCTCTAAACGAAGCGAGGAAATCCTGAAAATTTCGCCAACTTGATCTCACGCGAGAGACCGCCATTTTTTGCATTGATGACACCATGAACCGTAACCTATCCGGTCAGCGGATGATTATTATCATAATTTATGCCAAATTTAAAATTCCAACGGCACGACGTGAACACGATCCGAAACATCGTTTCGCAGACGTCCGTTTTCCGCGGGGAGCAAGGAAATCGGATACGTCTGCGCGCAGGCTAACAAACCTGTGGCCCTCGAATTCCAGATCCTATTGGAATTTAGAAAATTTAGTTTTTTAGGAGGGAGGCAAAACCGGAGCACCCGGAGAAAAAACCCTCGGAGAAAGGACGAGAACCAACAACAAGGT
>JAJLRJ010000006.1:41470060-41675560 GCA_024195265.1 Dendrophyllia cribrosa | reverse complement strand
TCAAAGCCTATTGAAGCAAAAGAAAAAAAAACGGCGGGTCAGGTCATGAAACTTTATTAAGATTATTGCAGGAGGCGATTATTTTTCGATCCACAGAAACCCTCATCTGGTGTTCTGTGATTATCAGATATCATCAATATTCTCGCCTTTAATTTTGCAAGGCCGTATTGCAATTAGCCACACACAGCAAAGTAGCTAGCTCCTGATCAGCAAGAGATCAAAGAAAAAGAAACGTTGTGTTGTAGCTGTAAAACTTACCGTGCAGGGAATAAAAGTTGACAAGTTTACGGCAAGTTAGCGGTACTGTAGTTACATTCTTTCATATTTGCATGCCGTATTATATAAAGTTAACACTTTCATTCGTCGAAACAGCCGATTTTGTTTTCGCTCAGTAGCTTTTTCGAAAATTCACTTTTTCCAGGGAAACTAATCCTCAGGAACTGTCATGTGTTATTGTCCGGCTTTTTCGCTAAATGTTTTTGCGATACGGCCGCGACGGACAAGTGTTGTGTACAACACTGACAAACCGATGAATGCGACAACTAAGCATGAGACAATTGTATAGCTAAACGTCTGTCTGGTTTTTAGCCGTTACAGTAAAATCGCTCAGATTTCTGCTTCATTTACAAAGAAAGACGAAAGGTAAACAAGCAATAAAAAAACTACAGCGAGGCGGCAACGATTCTTTTGCAAGGAAACAGAGAAGCGTGGTTTCGTGACTATAAACCGTTTATTTGGGTTTCTTGCGGTTTTGAGTCGCTTCTGATTGGTTGCTGCACAATGGGAAATGTCAAAATCAAATCAAAGTGTTCACAGTTTTTGGATTCGCACAGTAAATACAGTTTAAGAGTGTTATTAAACTGTAATAGGCAAAAAAAGTTATGTCACACATAAGCCACAGGAAGCCCACACAGCCAAACAACTAGGAAGGGTTATATTACACATAAGCCACAGGAAGCCCACACTGCCAAGCAACTAGGAAGGGTTATGTCACACATAAGCCACAGGAAGCCCAAACAGCCAAGCAACTGGGAAGTTATGTCACACATAAGCCACAGGAAGCCCACACAGTCGAGCAACTACATGTAGGAAGGGATGCCAGCCCAGGATACATGTATCTTCAGCATTATTTTGCCTTAACCCACTTGAACACCAGGGAGAGATAATTTGGAGCAAAGTTTATTGTCTAAGGAAACAACATGAGGGCAGAGACCAGGGCTTGAATTACAGACCTATGATCTAAAGTTCAATGGATGAACCACAACACCATGATGATTCCAATACGTGCAAGCAATTTCCCAGCAACCAGTGATCAGCATCATGAATGCATATGTGCAGGAGCAGTTTGAGTGAAGTTTTGTTTGGTGGAAGATAACTGGGAATTTGCTGTGTGACAAAGACCATAGCATTCTCTCCTCCCTCCCTTACACTGTTCTGTCAATGTATGTGACAAGTGTCTTGGGTTGGCAGATAATTTGCCAGCCAGTGCTGTATTAAAGACAGGCTATCAAAAGTAGAAACGTTTTTAAATGTTATTTTAAAGTGCCAAAGTTTTTGAATAAGTTCCAAACGTTTCGGGCTTTGCCCTTCTTCAGTGGAAATATGTTCGTTGAGAAATACGCCACGACATCTAAAGTTTAAATGATTGTTTCTTGCATGCGCGCGCGACCTTCAGAAGAAACGAAAGTTAGTATTTAGGCCGTGCGGTTGACAGGTACCAAGTTGGAAAATAAGACGCATCTCCTGCCGTTTCCTTTGCTTGTTTCCGCCGCAGAGCTTGACGCCGCAAACCTGCACGTCATCCGCAGAGTGTCCATTGGAACTGAAGTGCTCTGCGACTGGAAAACCAGGTGCACTCTTGGTAATACTCCTGAGATGTTCGCCAAACCGTTCCCTAAGAGTGCGCCCAGTTTCGCCGATGTAAATGGCAGGGCAGCGACGGCAGGAGATGCAGTATATAAGGCCAGATGACAGACAGGTAAAGGACTCTCTGATGATGAAGGACCTTTTTGGAGCTAGTAGAGTAGTGTCATTTGAGATGTGGTTACAGGTACGGCAGCGGGGGTGTCGACAAGGAGCAGAACCTGCGGGCGAAGTAGCTTGATTTGTGTCGGACGTGTGGACCAAGACGTTTCGTAGGTTTTGATCTCGGCGATAAGCGATCATTGGTGGCTGAGGAAATATTTCCTTGGTTTCAGGGTCGTTCGATATGATGCTGAAGTTGTCGAGCAAAATCCGTTTGATTCTGTTGTTCAGAGGATGGTAAGTAAGAACCAAAGGAATCCTGCTCTCCTTTTCATCCGCCAAGGTGTTCCGTTTGAGGGCGTCGGTCTGTGTGACATGTCGGATTTCCTCAAGATCATGTTGGAGAGTGTGTGCATTGTAACCACGCCTTTCAAAGAAAGAGGCCATTTCGTGTGCTCTTGCTAGAAAGTCGGCGTCGTCAGAGCAGAGGCGTCGAAGGCGTAAGAGCTGACTGTGAGGTAGGCTTTCTTTGCAGTGTCGAGGATGTGATGACTGGTGGTGAAGATAACTGTGGGTATCTGTGGGCTTGTAGTAGATGGAAGTAGAGATTCGATTGCCAGAAATGCGTAAATTGATATCAAGGAAAGGCAGTTCGGTTTCAGAGATAGAATGTGTGAATTGAAGTGCAGGGTGAAAGTTGGAAACAAAATCAATGTATTCTTCCAGTTGAACGCGGTTGCAATTCGCGACCCCTACGATATCATCAATGTATCGCTTGTGGAGTTGAGGTATGAAGCCGGTGTATTGTCGCATGATTTGGTCTTCGACATATCCCACGAAAAGGCACGCATAGTTAGGGCCCATCTTACTGCCCATGGCGACTCCCCCTGTTTGATGGTAAAATTCGCCATTGAAAGTGAAGGCATTTAGGGTAAGCACAAGTTCAGCAAGGCGTGTAAGTGTGGCTGTAGGTGGATCGAGAACGGTGCGTTTGTCTAGAAAGTAGGTCAACGCTTCCAGGCCACTGTGGTGTGGGATCACGGTGTATAGAGATTTGATGTCCATGGTATAGAGGAAGCGTTGGCCGTCGTCAGCGTTGTGGAATTGAAAACCGTTAAAGATCTGGAGCGCGTGGTTGGTATCCTTAATGAAAGTGTTAAGATTACGGACTAGAGGAGACATAATCTGGTCCAAGTAGGATGCAATATTTTCAGTGGGGCAGCTACATGCCGAGACAATTGGTCTCCCAGGGTTGTTCTCCTTGTGGATCTTCGGAAGGAGATAGAATCTAGAGGTCCTTGGAGTTTGTACAACTAGATTCTTAGCTGATGGCGGGAGTTCGTTGGCTTGCATCATTCCGTTGACGGTTGATTTTATAAGTTGTTGATGCTCCTTGATAGGGTCACGATCAAGACGTTCGTAAAATCTGTCATCAGATAGTTGACGGTTTGCTTCGGCAATGTATAAGGGGCGCGACCATACAACAACTGCACCGCCTTTGTCTGCCGGTTTTATGACGATATCATTTCGTCTCGTCAGGTTAAGTAACGCTTGTTTTTCAGCAGGAGGTAAGTTGCTTGGTTTTATTCCGGCCTTAAAGTCAAGAGCATCGACAGCACGACGGCAACGGTCAATATAGTGATCTATCGCCGAAAAACAACCCTCGGGAGGGGTCCAAGTTGACTCCTTATGGTTAAACTTAGCGAAGGGGTCGGAAGTATCTTGTGTGGATTGGGTCTCGCTGTCATCATTGCTGTCGAAGTGGGCCTTTAAACGGAGACGACGATAAAAGTTTTCACAGTCGGCCTTAGCCTGAAATTCGTCAATGCCTTTCTTAAGAGGCACGAAGGTGAGCCCTTTGCTTAATACTGAGGTTTCAGCATTAGTCAGTGGTAAGTCAGCGGGAATTGTTACAACGAGTTTTCTTTGATAATCGCCATTGTTGGTAGTATGATGGGAAGTGTTACTTTCTGTGGGCTGTTCCTGGTGCTGGAACCTACATAATGCGGACAGTTTCTTGTCTTTGATGGATTTAAGAGCTTTATAGAGCCTGGAATTGAGCTCGTGGATGTGGCGTCGTATACGATGAAAGTTATCATCAGAGCAAACTCTTTGTAACTGTTCACAGTATGTTGTAATGTTATCAGAAGCCAAATCGCGTTTGATGGTCATGGAACGGATGGTAGCTAGCATAAGTTTTAGAGAACAAGAAGTGATGATAGTTTTGACGTTTTGTACATACCCGTTGGATAGATGCGACGGATGGAATGTCACTGTAAAACCAACTGGAACTACTCTTCGGCGTAAGCAGCGTCCAATAAAGTTAATGTGGCTGGTGAATCTGGTCTTAGTAAAAGTGCACATGCCCAAAGATTCTCCCGCTTCGTAGATCTCGGCAGAAAAGCGGTGGAGATAGTCTTGAAGTTCATGAACGTCTTGATCGTGACCCTATCAAGGAGCATCAACAACTTATAAAATCAACCGTCAACGGAATGATGCAAGCCAACGAACTCCCGCCATCAGCTAAGAATCTAGTTGTACAAACTCCAAGGACCTCTAGATTCTATCTCCTTCTGAAGATCCACAAGGAGAACAACCCTGGGAGACCAATTGTCTCGGCATGTAGCTGCCCCACTGAAAATATTGCATCCTACTTGGACCAGATTATGTCTCCTCTAGTCCGTAATCTTAACACTTTCATTAAGGATACCAACCACGCGCTCCAGATCTTTAACGGTTTTCAATTCCACAACGCTGACGACGGCCAACGCTTCCTCTATACCATGGACATCAAATCTCTATACACCGTGATCCCACACCACAGTGGCCTGGAAGCGTTGACCTACTTTCTAGACAAACGCACCGTTCTCGATCCACCTACAGCCACACTTACACGCCTTGCTGAACTTGTGCTTACCCTAAATGCCTTCACTTTCAATGGCGAATTTTACCATCAAACAGGGGGAGTCGCCATGGGCAGTAAGATGGGCCCTAACTATGCGTGCCTTTTCGTGGGATATGTCGAAGACCAAATCATGCGACAATACACCGGCTTCATACCTCAACTCCACAAGCGATACATTGATGATATCGTAGGGGTCGCGAATTGCAACCGCGTTCAACTGGAAGAATACATTGATTTTGTTTCCAACTTTCACCCTGCACTTCAATTCACACATTCTATCTCTGAAACCGAACTGCCTTTCCTTGATATCAATTTACGCATTTCTGGCAATCGAATCTCTACTTCCATCTACTACAAGCCCACAGATACCCACAGTTATCTTCACCACCAGTCATCACATCCTCGACACTGCAAAGAAAGCCTACCTCACAGTCAGCTCTTACGCCTTCGACGCCTCTGCTCTGACGACGCCGACTTTCTAGCAAGAGCACACGAAATGGCCTCTTTCTTTGAAAGGCGTGGTTACAATGCACACACTCTCCAACATGATCTTGAGGAAATCCGACATGTCACACAGACCGACGCCCTCAAACGGAACACCTTGGCGGATGAAAAGGAGAGCAGGATTCCTTTGGTTCTTACTTACCATCCTCTGAACAACAGAATCAAACGGATTTTGCTCGACAACTTCAGCATCATATCGAACGACCCTGAAACCAAGGAAATATTTCCTCAGCCACCAATGATCGCTTATCGCCGAGATCAAAACCTACGAAACGTCTTGGTCCACACGTCCGACACAAATCAAGCTACTTCGCCCGCAGGTTCTGCTCCTTGTCGACACCCCCGCTGCCGTACCTGTAACCACATCTCAAATGACACTACTCTACTAGCTCCAAAAAGGTCCTTCATCATCAGAGAGTCCTTTACCTGTCTGTCATCTGGCCTTATATACTGCATCTCCTGCCGTCGCTGCCCTGCCATTTACATCGGCGAAACTGGGCGCACTCTTAGGGAACGGTTTGGCGAACATCTCAGGAGTATTACCAAGAGTGCACCTGGTTTTCCAGTCGCAGAGCACTTCAGTTCCAATGGACACTCTGCGGATGACGTGCAGGTTTGCGGCGTCAAGCTCTGCGGCGGAAACAAGCAAAGGAAACGGCAGGAGATGCGTCTTATTTTCCAACTTGGTACCTGTCAACCGCACGGCCTAAATACTAACTTTCGTTTCTTCTGAAGGTCGCGCGCGCGCATGCAAGAAACAATCATTTAAACTTTAGATGTCGTGGCGTATTTCTCAACGAACATATTTCCACTGAAGAAGGGCAAAGCCCGAAACGTTTGGAACTTATTCAAAAACTTTGGCACTTTAAAATAACATTTAGAAACGTTTTTTCATGAAATCCAAGTGCCACGCAGCCACCGAACTTATTTTTGTAGTATCAAAAGTAGATCCTGGATGTCTGCCATGCACTATAAAAATTAATGATGTGTTATATGGTATGGGGCAAACAATTTGCCCTCTTCTTGTCTCTCAATATTGTAGTTGTTAAAGTCAAGTGAGATGTTGGAGTTGTAAGGGAATAGGTTATCTTAGAAAACAGATGACATTTGCCATTAGTGCTCTACATTCAGGGGTTGGGGAACGTAACAATAAAGAAAATGGGGTGAGTGCAATGGCTATTTGGAAGATTGCGAGAAGTGAGACAAAAAGGGAACAATTGTGCACTATTGAAGACATCAAAGGTGTAAGGGAGACAGGGCAATTGGGGGTGGGGGAGGGGGAGGGGGAGGGGAAAGACAAGGTGGAAATGGGATTCCTAAGGAAGTGACTCACTTGCTGAAGCGGAAGAACAAAATAATGTCAGATTATAAATTACTGAAAAAAAAATTCATTCTTAGACAAAAAAAAGTCTGATGGTAAGAATTATGACTTTCATTATAAAAATACTCAAATTTTGTCATCACAGCTAGCTAGTTAACAGCTAGAATTGGTATTAAAATATAAGCCAACTTCGGGCCTTGCTAAATCTTATAGAACATAAGCTTAGTACACATGTACAATGTATGATCTATCCTTTTTGCAGCTCCTTTCATAAAGCTTCATTCCTCATGATCATGGACATCTGTCTGCAGGTATAATTCAGATTTTAATGATCTTTGTCGTCCACGCCCAAATCACAAAGCCTACTTCCATTGATATCATCACGCGCTCGCAGACTACTACAGTCGAGTGTAAAAGTGTGACATGTTTTGCTTCACAAATAACGGAATATCCAAAGAATGTTTTATTCTGTCATCATTAACCGATTAAAACGCGAAAAGATTACTTTCGGGTCTCAAAGATACATTCGAGTAGAAACGCATAAAGGATATAAATTCTTACCGTGACAGATGCTATGCTGTCGCGCGGGTTGAAACTATTTTCTGACCCCGAAATTCCGTGAGCCAACCTCAACACAGGAAACCACTCGGGCTTTCTTGTTGAAAACGTTTCATCGACGTAGTAATGTTTTTTAACTTTAGGGTCAAGCATTCGATCGTCTATAAGCTTATCTTGTTCTTCAGGGCTGAGTTGATCCCATCTACTGCCATGTTCGGCCATTACTTCGCGCTGTTCCGTTATAATTCTGCGACTCATGTGATTCAGTGACTCAAAATACGACATAACGTACTCATTCATGTCTTCAACTTCTTTGACGTGTTTGTTTTTTCGGCTCAAAAGAGTACTTCATTGTTTCAACTTTCGGTTCGGTCGGCGTCTCATCAGCGCTTGAATCCTCCATATCGCCGAAATCTTCAGCAAACGCCTCTTCTATCGCCGATCTCACTTCCGCTTCTGAAATAATGGCCGCCATGTTTACTTTTTCTTTAGAATTCATTCCAATCAAGACGGATTACTCTTCGTTTTAACGAAGATCGTGATTGGCCAGCACCGAATTCTGACCAATCATGGAGCGTCTATTATCATGCCATTTAGGCGCGCTGTTTTCACGCTGTGCAACGCTGTGCAGCAAGTTGCTCACACCTGCATTGCAGTTTGGAGTTACAGTATTCTGCATAACTTTGGAGGAATTCAGCTGCCATATGCAGAGTTAATCAAAAATTTAATTAACTTCCAATTCTTTAAATTGCACGGTGAAATGTTGTCTCTTTGTGAAAGCTCAAAGCCTCCAAAATGAAGGAAAACAACGACACGGTAGTTGAAAATCGTTCAAA
The DNA here is from genome assembly GCA_024195265.1 of Dendrophyllia cribrosa. Taxonomy (NCBI): domain Eukaryota; kingdom Metazoa; phylum Cnidaria; class Anthozoa; order Scleractinia; family Dendrophylliidae; genus Dendrophyllia; species Dendrophyllia cribrosa. Next base: position 41,667,471 of record JAJLRJ010000006.1, on the reverse strand, counting down.
GAAAGCAACTTCCGGCTGGAAATTTGTTCTGACGTCGATATTGTTCGCAGCTCTTGCAGTTGTTGTTGATCGCGTAGTGATCACTCCAGTTTTGTTGAGGAGAGCACGTCAAGAACGAGCCAGCGAGACAAGTGTGCGATACATTGAAGATGTCGCCGTGGACGAAGAAGTAGTGAGTTTATTTGTGACCTATGATGAAGATTTGGATGGCGCCCTCGACTTGTCAGAATTTGTTAAAGTTGCAAACAGAATTTTGAATCGAAAAGTAAGCTTAAGTTTGCTCAATTATTAATATTTTTTTTTGTAAAAGCCTTATGCGCCACGTGAAGGAAGAGTAGCTTGGAAAATTATATCCAAAACTATGAGTAGTCCCTGTGTTTTCTCAGGATTAGTCTCGCCCACTCATCAACCAATCCTGAGAAAAACTAGCACCAACTCGTAGTCTAACAGAACCAGGCAACAGTCTTACTAATGAAGTTTACTTAGATTGGTATTTTTTTAGTTCAATTTCTCATCTTTTCTGTTTTAGCAGTTTTGACTGGTATGTAGTTCGGCTCAGCATGCATGCAGAGTCGTATATCATTTCAGGAAGTACTGTATTTTGGTCTAGGGTCTGAAGTCAAGGAGACTGGCGCCAGCTTTAAATTTATTCTTACCAACAAATTGAACCTCTCATCATTAAGGCGTTTTCACACGAAAACTAAAGTTGGCAAACTTGTGTTGGCAATTAATCTTCTGTTTTCACACGACAAACATCTACACACCTCAATCTTATTCTCAGTTTTTTTCTTCTTCTCAACGAAGTAAGAGCGAGGGCCCTGTGAAACGAGACTGCATATACTGAAGTTGTAAAAAACAAGTTCTATCTGCTGCCAACAGTTTGCCAACATGTTTGCCAACTGTCGATCGATTCATCCATGACTTTGCAAGATGAACTGTGCAAATCGAGTCGATTCCAGTGTTAATACATGGTGACAAAAAAATGCCTGAAAAACCATAACACCTGTTGAATAATCCTCTTTCTTCCTTCTGCCACCCTATAACAGTATACCCGGATTAAACTGAGGTGGAGTGAGATGCAGCATGGCTCAATTATGTCAACTCTGATTAGGGTATCAATAATGAACATTACACTATAACCAGTGCCCATGCGGTTGAGAACACGTAAAACACCCATGTACATGTACATGTATGATTTAGTTTTTTTGTAAAGCAATTTAATACTTAAATGAATTGCTCCCCATTGGTTAACTGCCCTGGCCAGCTCTCAAGTTATTATTCAGCACCATCAAAAATGGTTGCCCCTATCTACTGGTATTGTATTTTTTTTGTACTGTAACCATCCAACTCCCTGATGATAGGCTGAAATAAAAGCTTAAAATGTTGGAGTCATCTTGTGACCAGTTTTATCTTAACTGACATTTTCTTGCTTTGTACTGTAGGTAGTAGATGGTGATCACCGCATGATAGATCCTGGTAATGATGGTGTTGATGAAGAATGGCAGAACAGTGATGGGGAACGGCTGACACTTTTTTCTAATTTCACTCCCTTGGTTCTCTCAACAATGTCAAAGTATTCAGAAGGATCTGATTATATTGTAAGTATTTGTTCTGGTTCAAATTTTTCTTCGATTTAAAACTAGTTTGATTTTTGTTTTCCCTTGTCTCAGAATTATGATAATGAATCCGACACAAAAGAAAATTTAAATTAAACTGGTTTGAAAATTTTCAAACCAAAGAAAAATTTGAACCACAACATATATATCGATATGTCGAGTGTTCCAGACTTGGTCGTACAACTGGTGCTAGCTGATTTTATTTTATGGCAAACCTGAGCTGAATTTCCTGAATTATCTGAGAGTTTACCAGATTCATACAAAATCCTCTGGTCTCCTGGACAAGACAAAAAGACAACACTTGAGATAACAAACTCCCATATATCATCATCATCATTCTTTTAATTGCTATTAAAGTGGCGCATATGGCATTAACAAGGTCTTTCCATTCCCGATGGTCCTTTGCTGGCGGCTAACAATGCTATGTATTTCAACAATTCCTGTTCTGCATATTCAATTTTCTTTCTTGCCCACATTTTCTAGCACCTGATTTTATTACAGAAACTTGAAAAATATTATGCCATTTTCTGGTTATTACAAGATGGCTGACAAAATCTTACGATACCATCCTCTCCTTCCTAAATCCCTTAAAGAGGTTTATTTACACAAAGAACACAAAATCAGCATTGCATGCAAACCATGAGCAGGTCTGGAGCCTTTTCTCCATATTTTTGACAAAACTGCAATTCAGGGCCGTAGCCATAAAAAAATTAGGACTGACCCGTACGAAACGAGCAGATCTGTTTTTAGTCTGCTGCAGATCTGCAAACAGGCCTGCAACAGATCTGCAGATAGTCTGCTGATAAACTGCAGATCATCTGCAGATCATCTGCAGAATGTCTGCAGAATATCTGCAGAATGTCTGCAGAATGTCTGCAATAAGTCTGTTGAATTTTGGAGCCTAGGCTAATTTTAGATCATACTGCAGATCTGCAGATGATCTGCAGACGAGGACAACAATTAAAAAAGCACGCAAACTACACCAATCAAAGACTGTTTATTAAAGGCACCAAAGAAGAATCTGTTTTACATCAACGCCTATCCTATTTTTCTAGGCATTATTCTACGCATATTTTAGATTGCTGACAGTAATTTATTGTCGAGTATAATTTTCAGGTCTTTCAATCACGTTCCGCGATTGAAGCGACTAACGCTTCATGAATAAACAAAGTGTAAATTCATGCAGTGTCCTGCACAAAAATGGTTTAAACACATGGCTTTCAAGATTTCCATATAAAGCTGTTGAACAACATGTTTGCACGAGCATAAAAGCGAACACATTCAAGAAAAAACTTAACTTACCATCGATGTTTAAACCGTAAACGTATGATTGAGCCACGGGAATATAAACATGGATCACTCACAGTCAGATTTTTCTTAACTGGCCTTCCAATGCTCCTGTTGAAGGCTAGTAGCTTGTCTGTAAAACTTTGAAAATCCTTCATGTTCCACCAAACGTTGAACTTGCGATTCAAGTTGATATTTTGTGGCTGAAGTTCATACGGCATTCGGATACAAAGCACGAGCCATAAGCCATTATTTTAAACAATGCGGTTTGCCACGCAGAGTTTCTTACGATGGAGTATTAAACTCGTATTTATGCAATTTTGTCGGCTGTAAACTGTTTGATTCTGCCCATTTAAACTTCTCTTCTTCGTGTCTTCATATCCTACCATTTGCGACACAACAGTGAAAGAACAACATGCTTTCAAATGACCGCTAAAACAGAGTAAAAAATTTAACGATCTACAAGTACAACATTCCACAGGTATCAGTTTACGGCCAAATCACGTGAAACATTTGTGACCAAGCTGTTCCCGATCCCGGGGATCTGGTGGTATTTTTCGTTTTTATAAGCTAGAATAGACTGAATTTTACGGAAATAATTAAATAATAACCTACAGATATGGTAAATATTGAGTGTCAAAAATAATACTATGTATATAAAGTCGGAAAACGATTGCGTGCAAGCTATGAGTTGGCTGATCGATCACGTGCTCCCGTCTCGTGTTACTCCGCGCGGGTTAATTCAATTACCTTCTGTCTCGGTCCTTTTATTGAAAAAAGTTTCTAAAATTAAACTAAATTTTGATGCCTGGCAAAAGAAAGATGCAGGAACATTTTTTAGTGGATTCCACACCCCGCAAACCAAGGAAGGTTGTCACAAAAAGGCGATCGAGAGCCATGAATAGACCAGCGCCAGATCGTTCGTGATTTTGATGGAAAATGAAGCACCGGTGCGTCGTTCGTATGGACGAAGATTGTTCGACTTTCGGAACCTAAACTGGTTGCAGATTGCTTGCAGACTTAACAGATGATCTGCAGATCTGTTTTTCATCTGTTTTGCATCTGCAGTAAAAAATAGTTGCAGACGATTTCGGTACATCGTCTGCACAGACTGAAAACAGATCATGCAGACGAAAAATTAGTCTGCACTTAGTCTGTTTTTGTCAAAACAGATCTGTTACAGATCTGCTGCAGATCTGCTCATTTCGTACGGGGCAGGCAATATCCATGGTTAAATTCCCCGCCTAGCTATTTAGGGTCTTTATGATGACTATGTTTAAACAAAACACTGGGATCATGACTGAGGCAAGTGCCTCGGTTTGCCTCATACTGGCTACGGCCCTGCAATTACACACCATGTTTGCACCAAGTTCTTCAAATGAAAGATGTACATGTATGTATTCTTTCAGTCAGTTACTAATGATTGTTCTTTTCAATTTACATTATTAATTATTTTCGTACCGGTAATAAAACAAAATTAAATCAAAGCTTAAACTTCGGGTTGAATTGTACAGTTGTTTTTTCAGGGAAACGAAAATCAACTGCAAGGGCTTAAGTCATGGACAAATGCTACAGTTTCCATGGCAACATTCCCAGTCAAGGCATTTGCAGCTTTTTTCCCTCATATACTCCTTGCACCAGCGTTAGGACAACCATGGTACATTGTGGAGTCAAGGATTGAAAAAGGCGGTATGTACAAATAATTAAAGTTTTAAAAGAAAAATGTAACCTAATGTCGATTTGGTCTGAAATTACAAAAATAATCATGAAATTAATGCCAAAATGAAACCAAATTGTCTCTTTCGAAATATTCACATTCAACCCTTCAGTGTGTGAAAGAATACAAAATGTGATAAAATTAATGCTAAGCTTGGTAAATACAGTTTTAAGAAATTATGTACCTTATATGCTAAAATCTACAATCATGCAGTCGAGGCTCTCTGAGTGGACATTCATGATTAGTGGGCAGCTTCTCATATGGCTGTGCACCTTGACAAAACCCTGTTTGAATTCTCTGTGAGTGAATCTTAGAGAATCATTGCCGTATGTGGCCAGCTCCAGTTACAGACACCCTTCTTGCTTCCCAGGATGTTCAAATATGGGAGCTTTGACTAGAGGTTTTTTTACAATTTCCTTGTACTGTAACACGCTCCAAAACACTTGCAGGTCTTTAGCACTTGTACGTATGCTTGCAGCCCCTCTTTTCACAAAGTATGGCACCCCCCCTAGTTTTGTGGATGAGATACATGTATGTACAGGTGCTGATGAAGTTGTTTTAATTTACAGCTGGTGCAGGTCGGAATGATCTCTGTCAGCAACCTGTTATGTCCCATGCTTATGTGTCATCTTATTACTATTACTCTGCAGGTCCAGGTTTGACCAGTGATCGATACTATCCTCCGTTTGTGAGAGGTAGACTGGCCATTATCTACAGAATCCTGGCTATGTTTCATCCACGGCCATTTCTACTGACCAGGTTTGGCCCACAGGGAACAGTCGCTTGCATTCGAGCAGAGAACAATGACTACTTGGATATTGCTTTCAGGTCTTGACATTAATTTTATTGGTCACGTTTTTTAACAATAATTTTTATAATGCACTTGTACAACATGTTGAACAATGCCATGAGATTGTACTGATTAACAGCTTTCATTTGAGTGGTCACAGACTCAAAAGTAAGAACCACCGTGTACATTGTACAACATAATGAACAACACCACAGGGAAGTACTACTCAAAAGCTTTCATTTGAAAGGTCACACTGTAGTCTGCAGGATTTCATCCACAGATTTAAATGTTAGAACCACCTTGTACAGCATAATAAACAGTCACTGCTCAATAGCTTTCATTTTAGCAGTAACACTTTGGGGTTTCATCCACAGACTAAAAAGTTAAAACTACCTTGTACTAGTACCACAGAAAAGTACTGATTGACAGCTGTCATTTAAACTAATGGTCACACTTAAAGGTAACTCTCTGAACAAAGTTTTTAGTAATACCGGTAGCTAGGACTTACTCATCATTATATATGTTAAAATCGAACAGGATCCATGCAGAATTTCAATTAAATGAGCCCCCTCTGTTACCATTTTGGTTCACTCCTGGTCAGTTCTTGGGAAACATTGTGATCAAGAAAGATGGCAGCCACGTACATTCTTTCCATCTGGCTGTTCCAAATAACAGAAGCCTCAATGTGGGTGAGTATCTTCATTTTTTCTAACAGGGTTGGAAACTTAATTTTGACAGCACTTGCCATTTTGAATTTCAGAACTGCACCAATACATGTAAATGTAAAATTTGTACTTTGCCAAGAAGATTGTGCAGTTCCAGAAAATACATTGTATCCATACTCCCCCCACGGAAGGTTTTTTGCTTAGCACCCCCGTCCCCCAGGAAATTCCAGTTTAGCTTCTTACTTTACTTCTAAAATGTTGGCTTTTAAGAGTGAGTGATGACCCCCCTCCCCCTAGGAATTTCCACTGACCTTCCATGGGGTGGGTACTGTATGGATTTTTTCCGGGACTACACATTTTGACACTTGCTTGGGTGATTGGGCAAGTGCTTACTGTGCCATTCAATCAGTCAAACATATTTTTTTCACAGATGTGACCATAATGACATACCAGAATTAAGCGACTTAATCACTTTTTTAAGAAATTAATGCATAGTTTTAACATTAACAGAAATCCCACTTCCCTGATTACAATTTATGAAGCTTTGCGTTTGCAACCTTCTCTTTATCAATTTAACATATTATAATTTTTTATTAATATACCAGGGCTTTCAATAAGCACCGATGACCGACGAAAACCGTCGGCTACTTTGCCTGGAGAAGTCGACTATTTTCCCCACCAAATTGAAGAAATATAAGAAAAATTATTTTAAAACTTGTTGATACAGTCGGTTACTCTACTCAAACGCACTGCCTACTTCAAATTTTATTGAAACCCCTGATATACACCTTTGTTGCAGATATGGAGTGGCTGGTACCTGATCATGAGAAAGCAAGTGATCAGGACAAAGGTAACTGTTTTGAAATTGAAAGGGTCGGAGCATAACCAACCTACAGTATGTCAAATTTGAGACCTTTTTTTGTTGTTTTTTTTTTGCGCTCATTTTGCCTCATTTTTGGCATGTGACCTACAAATTAATTGTAAAACATTGTTCAGAATTTTTTTTTATGCTGTATTAATTATTTTTTTATGTGCGAAAAAACAAAAAAAGGTCTCTAATTCGACATAGGTTGGTTATGCTCCGGGCCCTTCAATTACTTTCATCTCAGATTACAGTACATTTTAACATGGGAAGTGGGAGGGGGGAGGGGTCAAGCTCTTCACAAGTCAAGTGTCCCAGCACAACTGTCTTCTGACATATCATGAAACGACTGAGAGTATTACTTCTCCCCCCTGGATGGGATGCTAGTCCATCACAGGGTAACCTGGTTCATTATACTCCATGGATTTAATGCTTGTCCATCACAGGGTGACATGGTTCATATACTATGAAGTGACTGAGAGTATTACTACTCCCCCCGGATGGGATGTTAGTCCATCACAGGGTGACCTGGTTCATGTACTATGAAGTGACTGAGAGTATTACTACTTGCCCCTGGATGGGATGCTAGTCCATCACAGGGTAACCTGGTTCATTATACTCCATGGATTTAATGCTTGTCCATCACAGGGTGACATGGTTCATATACTATGAAGTGACTGAGAGTATTACTACTCCCCCCGGATGGGATGTTAGTCCATCACAGGGTGACCTGGTTCATGTACTATGAAGTGACTGAGAGTATTACTACTTGCCCCTGGATGGGATGCTAGTCCATCACAGGGTAACCTGGTTCATTGTACTCCCTGGATGTAATGCTAGTCCATCACAGGGTGACATGGTTCATATACTATGAAGTGACTGAGAGTATTACTACTCCCCCCGGATGGGATGTTAGTCCATCACAGGGTGACCTGGTTCATGTACTATGAAGTGACTGAGAGTATTACTACTTGCCCCTGGATGGGATGCTAGTCCATCACAGGGTAACCTGGTTCATTGTACTCCCTGGATGTAATGCTAGTCCATCACAGGGTGACCTGGTTTATATACTATGAAGTGACTGAGAGTATTATTACTCCCCCCTAGATGTTTCTTTGATTCACCATTAAGATATTGTATTCTTTTTAGAAACTGAAAGTGAGAAAGAAAACAAAGAGGAAGAGGGAAACATGGAGGTGGACATCGGTCAGTGAATTACGACATACTGTAACTGCACTTTTCAATAACATAATCATAAGTTCTAAATCTTACACTACTATAGACCACAATAATTGAAGGGCCGAGAGCATGTCCAGCCTATATGACTTTTTAGGCCTTTTTTTATTTTTTCTTGCTCAGATTTGTCCAATTTTGGCATGTGAACTAGAAATTAGTTGCAAAACATTGTTCCGATTTTTTTTCTGTTGTTTTTTCCGTTGTTTTCGAGAAATACCGTATGCAAAAAAAAAATAAAGAAATAAATCAAAGGCTCCTATTGTAACGCAATATTGCGGTAAGCTTCTGTTTTCACACTGACACGGTTCGATATTTTTTTTAAAATTAAACGTAAGGAATTTTGACGAACGCAAAAAAAGTAAATCACTTTCATAATCTCCAGTGCGAAAAAAAAAAAAAAAAAAGATGCTGAGCGTGATTCGAATCCGGCGCCGTCCGAGCGCAAATCCCCGACCAAACCACTAGACCACCGAGGAACACATGCTCAGTTCAGGCTAAGTTTTATTATTTAAAGGTTGATACGCATCAACACGCGTATCTCGATTTCAAAATCCTTTTAGATCGAATTTAATGTTGCATTAAAGACTCCAAATGCGAAACGTCTTCCCGCCGGCCAGCAACAACTCACTTCGAGCTGCCCAAAGCTGTATTTCAAGTGCCCGACCACGCACAGCGGACCCATCTACCACTGTCGCAAAGCATGTCGGGAAATCCTACAACAAAACCGAAATGGAGTTCCCGCCCCAAAGTTATTGCAAAATACTATAAGTCTCAAAGCACTTCGGATATCGGGCATTTCGACCACGGCACGGGATGGGAAATGGCCCACAACTCTAAACGCTGCCCCTTTTCTGATCCGAAGTGATTCCAGACTTTCCCACCGGCTCGTCTTCCCGACCAAGGTCCGTTTTTCACCTCGAGCGCTAAATGGCACTTCAGACACAAGGAAGGACAAGAAACACGACTCGTTTCTTTGAGAAGTGCTAGAGACTCAAGGATTTCCGGACTTAATGATGTCTTTCAATCACCGGACGGGCCTCATACACGTTGGCTTACACACACGCTACAGAGGCGATGTGTTGCCGTAGTGAGCTCACGATAGATAAGCGAGCTAGGCGTGCGTAAATAACGGTATTTTCGTTTAGTTGTTGGCACTGGTCAGAAGTATTGCAGTCGCGTATTCTCACGGCCAAACTGCTTACAAATGGCTTCGAAATTGCGCTCTGAATGTACCGTCAAAGCACTGGAGGGCCAGAACTCTGCTTTTTTCAGGTGAAATTGGTCAAATTCCTTAGGATTAGTGCAAATTCGAGAAGGGCTTGTGATATTATTCGTTGTACGATAAAATGAGGCTATTCTGAGCTATTCTGAGCGAGAAAAAATAAAAAAAGGCCTAAAAAGTCATATAGGCTGGACATGCTCTCGGCCCTTCAATTACAACATTCATATTTACAGTATAGTTGGATTGTTGTTGATGCAATCAAGAACCTGATATATTTCCTGATATTAATGTTTTCATTTACGTCTTGAAACCAAGCTTCAAAGAATCATCAACGTGAGCATGAGATTTGTCTGCTGCAATAAGTCACTTGATTACCAATGACTAGAGGGGGAGGGCAACCAATGGCCTCATTCCCAACACCCAGACACTCCTTGAACAAATTCTCCCTAAGTACTTCCAAAAGGAAAGACATCAAAAGCCGGTTCGCAAACAAATATTATATTAACCCATGAATATGTGTTGAATGAGTGATAACAGTCGGAGTCAAAATTCACTTGATCAGTCAGTCAATGGGCTGTTAACCGCCGACTGGTTAGCTCACTTGGTAGAGTGCCGGACTACCGTGCGGGAGGTCGTGGGTTCAAACCCCGGCCGGACCAAAGAGTAGGGGACGTAAACCCCGGTGTCTGTGGTCTGCTTTGTTTAAGTAATGGGGCACCTGTTTTACATTCGACATTAATAATTAATTGTAAACTGCATTAGCAGTCTGGCAAAGTCCCCAAACAGTGTTGTAAAGCGCATTTAAATATCACATAGAAAGTGCGCTGTATAAATGTCCGCTACTATTTTTATTATTATTATTGTTATTATTATTTATAACATTGAGCCCACAATATCAGGGGCGGATACGGGGGGAGGGGGGGAGGGGGGGATTGGGTGGCTAGCCACTCCCCTTCAGACCATCGGTTTTAACAGTTTTCTTTTTAATTGTAACAATGAAAACTTTTTTATAGACTTAGGCATATACCTGTAGCCACCCCTCATAAAAAAAATCAAATCGTGGATCCGCCCCTGAATATCTAATGGTGACCTGCCTTACTCATGGATGCAGGGATTGGGGGGGGGGGGGGGGGGGGGGGGGGGGGGGGGTTGGTGGAGCAAAATGCCCGGGAGAGGAGGGTATGAACGTTTTGAATGTGGACACGAGTTGGCTCATAGGAGGCTTTATTTTTTTCTAGGATTTGTACCACAAATGGAGCTTCAAAGCAGAATGTCTTCTGCTTTGCCTAATGAGCAACAAACAGATGTAAATGCAAATGCTGCTAGTGATAATATCAAGTGGGATAAAGAGATTTCATTTGAAGAAGCTTATGCAGCCTTGGAGGGGAAATTCTATGGTTTCAAGAAGGTGATGGTTATTTGCTTACCCCCTAGCGAATCCATTTCCTCACAAGGTGAAACTTAAAGGCCCACCTTCACCCAAAATGCTGTGCGCGCCATGATCTCTTTCTGTGCTGAATTTCCTGTAAACCCTGTAACACGAAATTCATGTTTGAATGCGTGCAACCAATCAGATCATGAATATGAACAATGGAGCATTTCAAAACAAAAACAAACGACCGCAACGTCTTTTGGGTGAAGGTGGGCCTTTAAAATGCATGCATATGAAATATTTGAGAGATTCGGATGCTGATCCCAAGAATTTAAAAAATGCACAATGTATTAACGCATCCAATTTTGCAATTCACTGCATGCGTCGGATGAGATGCCATAAGTATGGACACAGATGCCTCCTGCAATGTAGACAATGTACATTTTTTCTGTCATATGCGGAAAGGAATAACAGGACATACAGTCATTGTAAGTGCGTAGGTTAGGTTTGTATGTGACACAAAAACTCATAGCTGTTTACAAGTTTTTAACTTTAACTCTGTTAGCAAAAATGCATTAATTTTGTAAAATCTTCATTCCAGGTACCTTACTTGCGTTTTACGGATGCTATAAACCAAGCCAATGCAGAGAACAAACTCGTTCATCACATATTGCTATGGGGAGCTTTAGACGATCAGTCCTGCTGAGGTACATTGCAGAACTGCGTTGTTGTTCTTGTAGTCTTTTGAGTTTAAAGATGAATTACAGTCCGTACTGCGCAATCTCAGCTCGGCAATGTTTGTAAGACTCACAAACAAGGAACGTTTACTAGCGAAAATGAAAATTACGGGACAAACTTACCATTTCCTTCTTTATTAACGTCAGATATCCTTGCCAAACAATAATAATAAGTAAACGAAAGTTTTCCCAAACCGACGTTTCAGCTCATCGAGTATTCGTAAACACAGCGGCCGTAATGGCGGACTGACGGTTTACTCCCATTTACTCCATGTATGCTATTACCGAAGTGTAACATGTCAACAAATACAAAACAAAAACTGAAAACAAACCCCGAGATTGCGCAGTACGGACTGTTATTCAGCTTTAAAGCTGGTTCTGTTTATAACTAAAAAGAACTTTTATACATGATCTTGAAGGTACGTTCCCCACAACTGGTGGCGTTGTACTTGGGTTCAGACTAAGAGCATTACATGTTCTATTCCATTCATCCTCCTGGCTGAAATCAAAGTGTATTTGACAGTTTTTTTTATCTGCTAGATGGAATCTACATGGCGTTCTGATAAGAAAGTCGAAAAAAGTTTTTCGATATCGATTTTTCTTGTCCGTGATTTAGCCGTCTAAAAACGTGAAATTTCACTTCCGGTGGGTTACAAAACCGCGCAAGAAAAAAGACTGGAAATAGTCCGCTGTGACGTCAATACAAGAATGCCGGTGTCGCGATTTCTCGGTTCCTCACATTTTTTGGTGCACCCTGAGGAAGAAACATGGTACTATTGAGGTGTGTTGTCTATGGTTGTAGCAACACGCGCCAAAAAACTGAGGAACTGAGAAACCGCGACACTGGCATTCTTGTATTGACGTCACAGCGGACTATTTCCAGTCTTTTTTCTTGCGCGGTTTTGTAACGCACCGGAAGTGAAATTTCACGCTTTTAGACGGCTGAAACACGGAAAAGAAAATCGATATCGAAAAAACTCTTTTCGATTTTCTGATCAGAACGCCATGTAGGTTCCATCAAGCAAATAAAAAAATATCTGTCATATAAGTCTTCAGCATGTTATTGAATTTCTCTTATGGTTAGCTGGTGCAGATGTGCCTTTTAAAACAGCTGGGTAAAAAGAGACAACTTAGTAAAAATTGCTTCTTGGGGCTGGCACTTTGCTTCAGAGGGTGACTTTACTCGTTAGTAAGTTGAGTAATGTTTTTTTTTTTATTTTGCATTTTAGGTTCAGGGCGGACTCTCCGAGATGGACCCTTGGAGAGTTCGCCCATTGTCCGTCTGTTGAATGAGAAATTCGTCAGCAGCTGGACTCTTGTAGCGGATCTTAAGGTCTGTATGGTTATACTCTATGGTATACTGGGTAAAGAATAGCTAGTGTAAAGCAAACGCAAGCTGATCACATCGAATACTTGCAGTCATCTCAAAGTTGGATGTGAAAGTCTTCAGTTCATTTTGCACCAAATTGTTATGCGGTGTTACTTATGGGCCTCCCTAATTATTGCCAGACTGTGCTTTACTATCATCTATGGTTATCCATGTCATTTTGTTGTTCATGAAGTGCTGTCCCCCATCATCAGTTGCCGTAACAGTAACAGATAGGTGATCTTTTTTTAGCGAGGGTGACACTTAACAGTCATGCAACTGACACACCTGTAGCCTGCGCGCAGACGTATCCGATTTCCTTGCTCCCCGCGGAAAACGGACGTCTGCGAAACGCTGTTTCGAATCGTGTTCACGTATCCTGCTGTTTCTCAAGGATCCGTGGACCGCGCTCTGATTGGACGCTTGACAGTAGGCATTGTTAGAAACAACTCTGATTGGCTATCACTCCGAAATGCCGAAATAATTTATGCTGCATAAATTCATAATTCCTCTCCGGCGATGTAAACAAATATGTAAACGAACCTCTTTCGACGTCTTTTAAAATTTCCTCCGACTGTTCGTCGTGCAGAGCCACCGCTGATAGTCCCAGGGCTTTTAGAAATTGAACTTGATCCTCCATCAATGTTTTCAACGGAGAAATAATAATCACTTTGTTGCCACTACGTGGACGGTCAAAAACCACATCGACGACGATTGGAATGGCGTAGAAAATTAAAGATTTCCCATACCCAGGGAGACTGGCGTAAACATTTTTGTCATCGCAGGCGGTCTTTAGACATTCTTTCTGCTCTAAACGAAGCGAGGAAATCCTGAAAATTTCGCCAACTTGATCTCACGCGAGAGACCGCCATTTTTTGCATTGATGACACCATGAACCGTAACCTATCCGGTCAGCGGATGATTATTATCATAATTTATGCCAAATTTAAAATTCCAACGGCACGACGTGAACACGATCCGAAACATCGTTTCGCAGACGTCCGTTTTCCGCGGGGAGCAAGGAAATCGGATACGTCTGCGCGCAGGCTAACAAACCTGTGGCCCTCGAATTCCAGATCCTATTGGAATTTAGAAAATTTAGTTTTTTAGGAGGGAGGCAAAACCGGAGCACCCGGAGAAAAAACCCTCGGAGAAAGGACGAGAACCAACAACAAGGTCAACCTTCATATGACGCCGAGTCCGGGAATCGAACCCGGACCACACTGGTGGGAGGCGAGCGCTCTCACCAATGCGCCATCGCTGCTCTCTGCAGCGTTTTGTCACTTTACGTAGCAATCTTTTTCTCGTGTGATATTGATACCCCGAAGTGGTTGGGCTACATTAGCAGACTGTAACGAGTTTCGCACTTCTGTCTCCCTTTGTTTTACAGTTGTGGTAATGCGAGGTCCCAGATATAACATGTGTGGAGTATGTATTACCCTTGGCACTTCTAACGTCCCTTCTTCTGTATTTATCCAAAATATTACAATTTTGTGTTTCCAGGATATAGCTGCTAACGCTACTGAAGTTGAGATAAGTGTCGCAGCCAAATCTCATTTGGATAGTTATAGGTGGGTTCCTCTGTTGCTCTGTTTTAATTCAGACTATAATTATATCCAAGGCTACTCAAGACTACCAGTGAAACCAGTGGAATGTGTTTTTTCGCGCGCTCTAATTGGTTACTCAAACTCGGTTTGGTTTGGTATATACTAAAAACGGATACCCCATACATGCGGACAAATTAATGTTTCTCTGGTCCTGAAAGTGTTCGTATTAACGGAGTTTGACCGTAGTGTCGACAATTAGCTTTTCAGCTCAATACCTTGGTCACACATGCGGCGATAGAGCAGTTTTCAATTGAGTGTCAAAAGTAATTACACAATTGCTTTGGTTTTACATTGCTACGCTTTGTGATTGGCTAAAAAAATCTCGCGCCACTTTCTCGACCAATCAGAAGTAAAACCAAAGCCAATCGTGACTTGCTCGCACGCGTTTTCCCGCGCTTGGCGCCGCCGACATGTAATTGCTTCGAGCTCTGATTGGTTCATTGGATTGTTTACGACTGCTGTGATTGGTCAGAGTAATTACTTTGGTTTTGGTTTTATGACGCTCAATTGAAAACTGCTCTATTACACTGTGCAATGTTTTGTACAACTTTTGCAACGGATAAATCGTACGTTGCAGCTCCATAAAGAGGGAGTGTTACATAAGGCACTGAACGTTTAGTGCAACTTGTCTTGAAACGTTGACCGAAAAGGACTGAGACATGTACGAATGTGCAGTGAGTCCCCACGTGATGAAAGTAATAATTGCGAGACAAGTTATAAAGGGAGGTTTTACACTGTGCAATGCTAAAATAGCTGCTCCAACCGTTGCAGAAAGCAGAACTATATTCTACTTTCTGCAACGGCTTCTGTAACTTGCCTCGCAACGATTTTGTACAGTGCACGAAACATTGTACAGTGTAACACCTTAACCTGAGCCTCGTACGGGCTAAAATAACAGAAATATCTGTGTTTCTATAGCATTGACAATGAAACGGTAAATGGTTCATCTTGCAGGTTTCCTGTGGAGTCGATGGTTTCTCTTCCAAATGGAACTGTGCTGTCAAGAATAAATGCGAATGATTTAATGGAGGTTGACTCAAAAGAAAAAATGAAGTAAGCTGTTAATTAACTTGACGTGATAAGTGTTAATTTGAACGGTTTTCGCTCTTATTAGCCTAGAGAAAGTAGGAACTTGATGGCACGAGTTTTCACTTCCCGATAGGAGTGGTTGGAGATAGCAGGAGGTACTAAGGGTAAGTCTTTACAAGCCTAATGGCCCACACGGCCAGAGCATAACCCGGTTTCGGTAGCATGAAGCAACTTAGAATATCGCTACTCCCCCAGGATGGGATGCTAGTCCATCGCAAAGTTACCCCCATCATTTTGTTGTCGGTACCCATTTATACACCTGGGTAGAGAGAGAAGATGTGGAGCAAAGTCTCTTGTCTAAGTAGCCTGTTCCAGACGTTCAGTTAGTGGGGAAAGCGCGAATAGTTGGGGAAGGCGCGAAGAAAATGCGAGGAGACTGGGGAGAGGAACAACACGACGGCCGAGAGCCGAGACCAGGCTCGAAGCACCGACCTTTTAGGTTGAAAGTCCGACGCGCTAACCACCAGACCACCGCGCCTCCACGGGAGATAACCGTTTATTATATGAACTTCAATGAAACACAAGGATTTCTCCTTCTGCGGAAAAATCATGATATCAATTTTATCTTCGTTGTGAAGAGTTAAAATATCTGTCTTCACGTGTTTTCTTTAGATATTTGTCTTTACCATATTTGCTCTTATTAAATGCCAAAGCCGGGAGATAAAAGGTGTTGGTTCATAAACGAAACATGTTCTGATCTCCCTCGGAAATTTTCGAAAAATGGTCGCAAACGTTCGTATAACCTTCGGACAGTATTCGCAGAATTTTCGGTCAGTTAGAGCTGGCCCCGAAGGTGTTCGGCTTAGACGGAGTTCACCGTAGGGTATCTGCTGACTCATCCCCAGTCGTCTCTCAATTGACGAGAGGAGCGCGAGGTGTGATCACCCCCTTCGGTCGCGCTTTCCTCGTTCCGCGTCTCCCTTGTCTTGCCAAGAAAGACGACTGGGGACGAGTCAGGGGTATCTGGACCATAATTTTTGTCCTCACGTCATAAATACCCACAGCGTTGTTTTGCGGTTTCACAGCTTTTGTGCGTTGAAATACACACCAGGGGTCAATTCAATAAAACTTTTACAAGTGTAGCCATTGTTTCAGACGTTGAAAACAATAGCTACACTTGTAAAAGTTTTATTGAACCGTCCCCTGGCCCCGGTTTTTCAAAAGGTGGATAGCGCTCTCACCGGATAAATCACTATCCAGTGGATAAGTATTAACAAAACCAATATTGTGTTATCCACGTTTTGAACAATCGGGGCCTGGCAGATTAATAACTTTGTTTTTTTCTCTACAGAATTCCTCCAGAATTCAACTCTGATTTTTATGATGACCTAAGTGTTATGTATTACAAGTTTCTGGAAGAGGGTCTGACCAAAGCAAGGGAACATCAATTATAGGAATTGTGTTAACATAAAGACATCTTTATTTTAGGATTCAAATAAATTTATTACATAACTAAATTACAATAGAAGGCACTATAAATAGTAAAACAATTCGAATTTTTTAGGAACTATACTAAACTTCACATTATGGAGAACAGCTGGCGTGATTGGTCACCAAACTTTCAAAGTTTGAATGTGCGTTAAACATAAGTGAACGTTCGCGCCTGTTACAAGGAGCTTAAAGATGATGTTACACGGGAGGATTCGAAACGACGATTTTTAGCGTAACATGTTTGCGCGGACGATTTTCTTCGCAATTTTTGCGTTGCAAAGCTTTTGAATTAGCTTCAAAAACTTACAACGCAAAAACACGAATTGTACTCAAGTTGCTTCGTGTATTATAAACATACCTGTCGCTAATTTTGTTGCGCTAAAAATCGTCGTTGCGACGGCAGCGAGAACGGCACAAACCAAAAGGTTTAGTATAGGAAGCGGCTCGTGCAATTTGAGCTTTTTGAAAAACTCACTCGTGCAAATTAATCCCAAATTGAACTCGAAACCGTATGATTACTTATTAATAATTATACATGAAAACAATTTGGAATTTTTTTTCCAAAACTTTATTGCATCAATTTTTTTAATTGTAATTTGCACTGGTGTTACACTTGAACTGCACTGCTCTTAGCCAATCAGAATTGAGTATTTTTTTTCATGTATATTGTTAATGGGCGAAAACAATGCCTCTGCACGTGCGTTTTACGCACCGACGATTTTTAGCGCAACATAATTAACGACAGGTATGTTACATGAAACAACTTGAGTAAAATTCGTGTTTTTGCGATTATAGTTTCTGAAGCTGATTCAAAGACTTCGCAACGCAAACACTGTGAATAAAATCGTTCGCGCACCCATGTTGCGCTAAAAATCGTCGTTGCCAATCGTCCCGTGTAACATCACCTTAAAACAAGAACGTCAAATGAGCAAATTGTAGGTTTTGCGTAGAACGTGAACACACGACGGTTAATTTTTCCTTTCTCTATTTGATATTGAAAGCTTTCCCACGAATTCAGCTCCTGGAAAAATCAAACAAATAGGCTTAAAAGAGCGCAAATTATTTTTTGCCCTCGCCATCGTAGTTGCTAAACTCCCTAATGTCAACCAAAAACTGGTTTGGTAAACAGGCATGTCTGCAATGAGTGTAAAAAAAAAAAAAATACAAATTCTCCTTTTTTTTAACCCCATAAGCTTCTTATAGAAGAATGTTATTTTCCACATGTTATTCAATTAAACGTTTTCAATCCACCTAACTTTTTCATATGAAAAGTTTTTTTTAATTTTTTAAAATTTCTTCAAATAGTAATTTATTATTAATAGCTATTTAAAATATTGTAACATTCGTATTGCAACACAGTAAGTCTTCATATATTCTTCTCTGAATGATGACAACTTTAACAAACGCAGGCCTTCTGTGTGAAAGTTGTTTGATGAAATGAGAAAATTGAATGAAGAAAAAGGTATATGTTTCAATGGAGTGTCGAAAGTAATTTCGTAATTGTTGTGGTTATGCTCTGCTACGTTTTGTGATTGGCTAAAAAATCTCGCGTCACTTTATCAGCCAATCAGCAGTTAAACCAAAACCAATCGTGGCTTGCTCGCACGCGTTTTCCCGCGCTCGGCGCCGGCTACATGTGTTTGCTTCGGTTTCTGATTGGTTCATTGGATTGTTTGTGGCTGTTATGATTGGCCAGAGTAATAACTTTGGTTTTGGTTTAACGACACTCAATTAGAGCAGTTTTCAATTGAGTGTCGTAATACCAAAACAAAAGTAATTACTCTGACCAATCACAGCAGTCGTAAACAATCCAATGAATCAATTACATGTCGGCGGCGCCAAGCGCAGGAAAACACGTGCGAGCAAGTCTGCTGATTGCTGATTGATCGAGAAAGTGGCGCGAGACTTTTTAGCCAATCACAAAGCGTAGCAATGCAAAACCAAAGCAATTGTGTAATTACTTTTGACACCCATGCAGTTGAAAACTGCTCTAAAAACTGCGTTGTAAACTTTTAACATTTTCCGATAATGTGATTTTAAAACAGATTTGTACATGTAATAGAAATATTTTCCTATAAAAATAGAAGTTCCAAATAAATTATCAAACAGAGCTGATTGATTTTTTGTGATCTCTAAGGATTTATCTCCGGGGGAGGGAAGGCGAACAAAGCGTTGCCATTGGTATTCCAGATTTTGTAGTCCGCTGAAGAGAACTCGTACGCTGTGGAGAAAAAAAAATGGCACCGTTAAAGGTCACTTTCCTGTTGAAACTATCACCCATATGTTTTATGAGTGTCCTGCCGTTGAACTCTTTTGGAAGGATGTTTTAAATTGGTGGAACTTAAAGCGCTCTGAAAACATAAATCCTAGTGTTACTGAAATTCTTTACGGTTGCAAACCAGAATCCACCATGCAGCTTTCACACATTCAATCATTATCTTCTAATTGCCAGATATTGTATCTATCTGGCTAGAAACAAGTCCGAGACCCCGAAACTTGGGGGTTTTTATCATTCTTCTTGAAATTAAAATTCAATGTGAAAGAGAAATTGCAATAAAAAACGGAAACCTTATCAAATATAGAAATAAGCGGACCTCCCTGTGCATTTCTGATACGTGTTATGACTCCTAAATTAATCTAGCAAACGTATGTTTTGTTGTTGTCTTTTTTAATGTATGTATGGTAAATGTAATTAAAAAATAAGTAAGATAAGTATTGCATTGTAAGTAGAGTATTTATTGTAATTTGTCTTTATTGTAAGAAATGTCACTGTCCGGACTGGCGTAGCGTTTTTTCATGATTATGGCCAGGAGCCTGCTTTACAGTAAAAACCCGCAAGTAAGAACCTAGTTTTTAAGAACCTGTTAGGCTAGAATTTGCCAGTTAGACCCCCTCTATACAAGAACCTGTTTAGCCTAAAATTTGAAACAGGTTCTCTTTTTCTAAAATCTATATAAAAAAATGTGTACAGTACACTTGGGCAAATAAGAGTAGGTCAACATCTTCGATCCTCTTTGGAGACACAGGTGCCTTTATATTACTCCAATTGCAAATGGCAATGTTGAAAATCAAAATGGCGAATACCACTAATTTCTATAGCTAGAATGTAAATTTTTCTTCAGAAAATAAGAACCTATTTAAGAAACTAAATAGCCTAAATTTGTGCTAATTGCCATTTATGTAAGAACCTGTTTAGGCTAACTTGGGAAAATACAGGTTCTTACTTGCGGGTTTTTACTGTATTATCCTGGAAAAAGGAAGAAAAAATCGCAACAAGCGATGCAAGCAAAGAAATATTAACGAAAGAGACAAAATAACACCTTAAAAAAGTCAAAATTCAACAAGAATGGGAATTTTGCTTTCTTAAAAGGGGCTATGTCACCTATTTTTAGTATCACTTTGAAAAGCCAAAAAACATATTTGTTTCGATAGAAACCTAAAAATAATGGTGTAGTTTTGTAAATAAATACTCTAGGAGGGCACCTTTTTACTAGTGATAAGAGATTTCCGTGTCAAAATAAAGTTTATTTATCTATCATAAAGTTTATCTAATAGCGCACAAAAACTAATATTCGTTAACTTACTTATAACCAATTTGAACTTCCCACTAGGATAAACAACCAATGACCTCGAATCTATAGCACATCCAGACAAAGTGAAGTCCTGTATCTTGAAAAATACCTAGCAAAATTGATCAAGAGAGTTTTTTAGGTGAAGGATAGGTGGTGACGTGGACGATGGTTCTAAAACTCATTAATAATTCATGACGAGAACACAAAAGAAATCACTATCGTGGAGGAGGTTTGGATACCCCGGTCTTAATTTGCAGAGATTTTGGCGATTTTATTCATTCGTTTTCTCCGCATTGGTTTGAGATAAGCTACATCAACCCAGTTCTCGGCGTTTGAATATCTTTGATGAAAGACTCTTCCTTGTGTTTGATATATTACAAGTAAAATTGTAAAAAAAAAAATCATTTTGTAAAATATTACCATAGTAAAATACAGCTAAAGAGCTTTCATTCGAACGGTGATTGGTCGCACCGTAGGAATTCATCTACAGACTCGATATTTTGAACCATAATGTACGATTTAAAGTTCAGACGCTAGGAGTAAAGCAATTAACTCTTAACTTACAAACCTGCGCGTAACTGTTGATCCCAGTACAGAATGGATCCTCCACAAACGCAGCTGCAGCAGGTTGATTGTCCGCCATCTGTTGTCTCTTCTCGCCAAAGTGCACAGTCGCATTAAGCGAGGCTTCAAGTGTTTTGGAAGGAAATTTCTGACCTATGAACAATCAGAACGGCATTGTACTTAATTCACGGTTAATTTACAATACCTCATTTACCGCCTCGTTTACCTATTTTCGTCACCAAAACCGCGGGCCCTATGGCCAGCGCCACAGATCACAGACTCTGGCCGGTTCCGTTTTGTTAAGCATGCGCAGAGTGCCCATTTTTTATTGTTGTTCCAATCAGATTTGCGGAGCGGAATAAACTCTGAGTCTTAGTTTTTATTTCAGTAGAAAAAAAGATAAAAAAAAAGAGTAGAATAGGGAATCGAACCCGGGCCGTATGATCTGCTGTATGCACATTACCCACTACACCACCGAGGACTAGCTGCCGGAAACTGTAATTTTTAAAGGGTTATAAGATAATATGCTGCTAGCCCAGACCATATATAAGAACTAACCCTTTCGATACACTGGAAATACTGGAATCAGTGCTTAACCCTTAATACTAAAATCAGTGACTGGCGGGCGCAAGTAAATGAAGGAAGGAGAAAACGAACGTCAGCAAAATGTGCATCGTTAAAAGTCGACGCAGGGTGAGATTTGTCCCTTTTTCTTTCCCGCAGCCAGCTGCTGTCCGCAACCGCTTCGATTACGCTTTGCTCTTTAATTACCCTTCCTTATGTAATGGAATAAGACCTCTGTTGCTGAGAGTAAAAACCCAAACCTAAGGATTGACAGTATACACCAACCTATGTCCCACACAAGGCGTCTTTTGTCAGGTGAAAGTAAAATGCTGCCAGTTGTCGGACCCGCGGAATCCACTCGTACCATATGACCTCTGGGGATAATAATGAAAATAAACAGCATAGTGTTAAAGCGCTTTTCGCATGAACGTGAAATGATCACGCGTTAGAGCAGTTTTTTATTGAGTGTGGTAAAACCAAACCAAAGTAATTACTCTGACCAATCACAGCAGTCGTAAACAATCCAATGAACCAATCAGACCTCGAAGCAATTACATGTCGGCGGCGCCGAGCGCGGGAAAACGCGTGCGAGCAAGTCACGATTGGTTTTGGTTTTACTTCTGATTGGTCGAGAAAGTGGAGCGAGATTTTTTAGCCAATCACAAAGCGTAGCAATTGTGTAATTACTTTTCACACTCAATTGAAAACTGCTCTAATAATAACATTACTCAAACCGCTATTTCTTCCATTTCGTTTGATGCTATTCAGCGAAAAGTTGAATACAGCTGGGTGTTTTTACGAGTCAGTTTTTGTTGGAATGTTTTGAGCCTTTAGGCGAGAAAAAATAAAAACCGATGAGTAAAAATGACCAGCCGTATTACACAGCTTGTCGCTGAATAAATTGTGTATTATACGACAGTCATCTTCTCACCAAACCATGACTTGAAAGTGTTTTTTATTAGCGCGCAGTCAGAAGAGTGTAAAAACGTGTCATATTTGCCCTCGTCTTGGTGCGTATTCGCACTCTAACATGCTATGTCGAATAAAAAAACAGTTTTATTGGTTTGGCAAACGGAGGCAAACGCGCGCGGCTTTTGGTTAGTTAAGTGAACACGCAAACCAGTACGCAGCTCTTACAACGTCTTCTCTAATTGCTGAGAAAACAATAGAATAAACAACACAACAATGGACCCTAGCCCTGAAAACGATAGAGCTGCGTGATACCTACAGGTCCAATGAAATTAGAGGTTGTAAAGAGTTGCGTGGCATCTGCAATGCAAAGCGAACGGATTGTGACCTAAAAAGTAGCCATCTTCTTTGAGGTCACTCGCTTTTCAGCATTCTGATAGGTAAATCGAACAAGCCGCTCTTCGTATTAGGGACATTTTTAGCGGGAAAACGACACAAATCGCGAAAACTCAGCGAAACCGTTTACCAAGGTCATACCAAAACCGCCGGTAAGCTTATGTTTTCACACTAACACGGTTCGATATTTTTTTTAAATTAAACGTAAGAATAATTATTTTTGACGGACGCAAAATAAAAGTACATCACTTTCGTAATGTCCAGTCCGAAGAAGAACGAAAAAAAGAAAAAAGAAAAAGAAAAACGAGGGTCCTGAGCTGGGCTTGAACTAGCGCCTCCCTACTCGTAGTCCGGACCCTAAACCACTCGACCACTGAAGAGCTTAAAGGTAAATACGCATCAAAACGCGTGTCTCGGTTGAAAAATCCTTTTAAATCGATTTAAATGTTGCATTAAAGACTCCAAATGCGAAACATCTTTAAGCTTATTGTTGTTTATATTCGTTTACAAAAAATTAGTTATTGTCATCGCTGGATTCACGTTGTTCTTGCAACGAAATGGATTCGTAACAAATCATTACGTCACTAAGTTTACAGCTGATGGAAGAAGTGAATGAGTGAGTGAGCGAGTGAATAGAGATGCAAATTAACACGTCGTCACCGTAGGTATGCAAATGAGGTCCTTGTTTCTATTTAATTGCAGCCCGCCCAACTGTATTGTCTGATACAAAAAGAAATCGAATGTCTTATGACAATTAAAATTGCGGCACTTTTTGTACAAGCTTGTAATCAGGGCAAAAGAAAAGGAAACAAGGACCTCTCATTTGCATGCCTACGGTCACGACGTGTTAATTTGCATCTCGAAGGTCTTAAGACGGAAAAGCTCTAGTGAGTGAATTAAGCCACCGTTACCATTAACCCGTTCATTACGCATGCGCGTATCCACGGGTTAAAATAGACTAAAAAACACCATAATAACTTACTCCTTCCTGGTGTTTAATCTTAACAACAAACCTGTGAAAGAAGGGAAGGTGCACCTCGAAATATTCAAATGAATTCTTCACTTTGTTACTGAGTTTTAACTGGACAGACACCTGCACAGAATCTGCATCGCCCTGGATAAAAATAAAACAATAATAATGGAATGTTTTGAGGAGTTTCTGACAAGTGACAGGTAATAAATAAAGGGAATGGTTTGAAGGACTTTCGACTGTGACGTCATTTTAACATTTAAGGGAAAGAGAACACGATTGGCGTATTGCATCTAAGAATCCCGGTTTCAAGACACAAGCTATTCATAGTACAAATCGAAGAATTTCAGTCGAATAATAAATCCCTTTATATTCGATGGTTTAACAGATAATACGTGCGGACATTTTACTCATCGCTCAATTCGTAAAATCATATCCGCGCGTATTATCTGTTAAATCATCGAATAAGGTTTAAATGTTGCACATAAACAATTTCTACAGTTCAGAGTTGGTCGGACGTCTTCACCCAAAAAGAGCTAAACGAGAGCAAGAGTCGTCGAGAGTTCATACTCTTTCTCGCTTGGTCTCAAACTCTCGCGCAATTTCGGCAACTCTCGGTCGCTTTCGTCGAATTTGAACCTGCCCAATTTGTCTTGAGAGTCGCCGAGAGTTTTCTCGCGTTTGGCTCGGACTTAAGAGTTGCACGGAGTGCTTTTTAGAGAAGGGTTGGATGATCGTGTCCGTGCTTGATATAATTGGCCGTTGTAGGGAGGTGGCCGTTGTAGAGAGGTGGCGGTTGTAGAGAGGTGGCGGTTGTAGGGAGGTGGTCATTGTAGAGAGGTGGCCGTTGTAGAGAGGTGGCCGTTGTAGAGAGGTGGCCGTTGTAGAGAGGTGGTCGCTGTAGGGAGGTAGCCGTAGTAGAGAGGTGGCGGTTATAGGGAGGTGGCCGTTGTAAAGAGGTGGCCGTTGTAGAGAGGTGGCCGTTGTAGAGAGGTGGCCGTTGTAGAGAGGTGGCCGTTGTAGGGAGGTGGCTGTTTCTTATCAAGTGTGAATGGCTATGTAGTTAGTTCTTTAGTGATAACAGACGAACTCAAAATTCTTTTACCTGCATCTGGTATATTCCCTGGACAGGCAAGCCATGTGGTGTTTTAGCAGAGTAGTGACACAGAGGGAAGGATTCAGTAGGAGGTCTGAATCTCACTTTTCTACCCATCAGCTCAGGCCCCTTGAGCATCTGTGACGGCTGGAATGAGGGGATCTGGACATGAGTGTCTCCCTCCAGAACACAGGGGTGGACCACAAGGAAATCCAGGGACAAGGATGTGATGTTTGCTGTGATTTCTGGGATACCTTCCAAGTCTGCCTGGAGAACAAAGTTCATGGTTTTTCATTTGTTTTATTCCTGACTAGTTGAAAAGAAACACCTTGTTTGCTATCCGAGTAAAATATAGCACACAAAACAACATTTCAGATTCATAACAGCAAATGTACATCATAGAGCAGTTTTCAATTGAGTATCGAAAGTAATTACACAATTGCTTTGGTTTTGCATTGCTACGCTTTGTGATTGGCTAAAAAATCTCGCGCCACTTTCTCGACCAATCAGAAGTAAAACCAAAACCAATCGTGACTTGCTTGCACGCGTTTGCACGCGCTTGGCGCCACCGATATGTAATTGCTTTGAGCTTTGATTGGTTCATTGGATTGTTTACAACTGCTGTGATTGGTCAGAGTAATTACTTTGGTTTTGGTTTTACGACACTCAATTGAAAACTGCTCTAATATTGATCTAGCTTGTCAATTACTTGTCACCTACAACCAGAACTTGCAACTTTGAATGGACAGTTTCCAAGCCTACCGGTATATATCATTTTTGTTTAATAATTACGGCTTGGAGCTTGATTTGAGTTTGCTTATTATCTTAAAATAGGAAGAAAAAATAACCAAAAGTTATGAAGAGAGAAAAAAAAAAGTCAAAATTTCACAAGAATGGCAATTTTGTTTTTTTTTGGCAGCTTAATTAAATTGTCACAAATCAAATTAGATGAACTGTAAATCCATTTCCATCCTTGTAATCGTACAGTTTTTCTCCAAACTACTGCTTATGTTTTGCTTGATAGAATCTTTTTATCCAATTAAGTTGTATATTTTGGTGCCATTTATCGATATAACGTGGAAATTAGATGAGCATTTTTTTTTTAATTTTGGCAGGACAGTGTCCCTTAACCCTTTAAGCCCTAATATCAAATTTAAATTCTCATTTCTTGTCCCTATACATTTCCTATAGAAGTAGTGGGGAGAAATTGTTTGGATATCAAGAGAATTCATCTTGTGTGATCATGTCCTTAATTCTCATGACCTTTTTGGTTGATAACACATTGATATTACAAGGAGAAATTTGATGCTGATCACTGTTAGGGTTTAAAGGGTTAAAGTAAAGTTGATCGCATCATTCAAAACACCTACCCTGCATGAAATGATTCCAAACAATTGCCTTTCATCTCGGAACTCTTTTTTAACATGCTGAAAATCCAAAATCAATAAAAAGGGTAAAATTATACTGTTCAGACGCACTAAAACAGTCAAGAACGCTCAGGTAAATTGACATGACTTCCAAATGTTCGGTACTCTTCTAGCTCTAGTAGGATCATGATGTTCTACCATTTTCTGTTCAGACACACTAAAACAGTCAAGAACTTTCAGGTCAATTGACATGACTTCCTAATGTTCGGTACTCCTCTAGCGCTAGTAGGATCATGATGTTCTACCATTTTCTGATCAGACCCACTAAAACAGTCAAGAACTTTCAGGTCAATTGACACGACTTCCAAATGTTCGGTACTCCTCTAGCTCTTGTAGGATCATGGTGTTCTACCATTTCTGTGTGGTCATCCGAGACATGTGAAGGTCCAAATGTTTGCAGATATCATAGCAAAGGTAGCACCTTTGTCCTCAGTTATTTTAAGACCCTGAGTGATTCAGCCGGGGATCAAACCTGTAACCTCCGCTCAACAGAGCAGTGCTCCACCAACTGAGCTAACCCTGCGGCAGTAATGGCCATTAGACACCAGGGCCGGGTTGTTCGAAGGACGATTAGCGCTAATCCAAAGTTAATTACCATGACAACTCATATGTTTTGTTGACATTTAATCCAGGATTAGTGCTAATCAGGCTTTGAACAACTCGGCCCAGAGCATTATTGATGCTGGCAGGAGTCAATGCATCTCACTGCTTTTTACCACAGGGGGTACTCTGTACATTTTTGGGTTGGGGTGTGCTACTGGGACTCTGATTAACCCTTACCCTATACCAGACCACGTTCAGAGCTGATTTTGCAACCCTACACTAGATTAGACACCGAAAATCCCTACCCTATCCCAGACGTGTTCCTTTTAGAACTGTATCACTTTAAAACCATCTGTCAACAATGTTGCCACGATGATTATATTCCGTTTAGGGAAGGCTCTTTCTCTTCCGAGTTACAGGTCCTATTCTACACTTAATTCTTCATACCACTGATCAGTTTCCCGGCAAATGATACCCTGTTCTAGAACAAACCTCTCTGATTTCTATACCCTATGCCAGACTAAACTGCTTGAAAACCACACCCTTCACAACGGCAAATACCCATGTAGCATATATACGAGAGTACTCCCCATCCCCTCGGGAGGTCATGGGTTTAAGGTGGCCGAACACAGTTTTGATAGGTTGTAAGTAAATGTCATTTGTTAGGGCATTATGTACCTGTGCTGCTCGAATCTCTTCTTTAACATTGAATACAAGCTGTTGTTTTCCTTTGTGTTGAACAGGTTTCCAAGCTGGTTGCTAGATGAAGAAAACAAATAAATTGATCTACTATTGACTTACAATAGACTTTTTTCATCATTGTGTAATTTATATCTACAACCGCCAGAGTCCTTCAGTTTCAATCATCATTCTACTGACGAACAATTATCATAATTCACATTCCTCTCCTTGCGTGCATTACTTAAATATATTATTATATTGTGAGCACACAAACCTTGCCTTTCTGAGGTACAATGATATTATCTTTGCTGTTCATGAGAATCTGAATGGTTGTGAAGTTTGTATCAACAGGAGTCCCAAATGGAGCAGCAACACACAGACATTTGTACAGCTCACTTACTTTAGACTGCAGCTATAATCAGAGAAATAACATGAAACAGTTCATATTTGATGTCAATGCCAATGGACTCTTAATGAACAAGGAATCCTAATCAAACACTAAAGAGAGGCTCACTCTTATGAACAAAATGAGTCACGGACAGGGTTCGTACTTTTTACAGCCAATTAATGTAATGTCCCTATGGACTTTATCAACTAAAATAAAGTTAACTCAGTCAAAGCCAGACACCGTTGTCACCACAGGAAGTCCAAGCTAACTATAAGAGTTTGTATGAGAATGCGGAGTGATAATTATAATCAAAAATTAAACGAGTAAATAGGGTAAGTCGCTAAATAAAACTTCATAAAACGTTACATGGTGCTGTTTGTTGTCTTTTTATGGTGGGTTTTTTTTTCGCAATTTTCAGCGATTTTAAGTCCTTTACCCTACAGCTTATAAAAGAGAGACAAGGAAGGAGACTGACTTGCATTTCGGCCATCGAACCCGCTGCGAAAATAGCTCGAATTTTCTAGCGAATAAAGCATGCACTTGCATTTCTCTTTGGATGACTCGACGCAATAACCCGCAATAAAGTTGAGACATCTATTTCCTCAAGTTTTGGGCGCCTTCTCATCATAAGCACAATCTTATCTACAAGCTGAGAAACCTTAGATCGATCTAAGCTCATCTCAAGCTGAGAAACCTTAGATTGTAAGCATGGCGAACATGCCAACCACGATAGACGGTGATACCATTCTCCGGGTTGGGTTAGCTTTTAGGTATTCTTTTTATATTTCCCCCGAGCATTTCCTATTCTTCATAAATCTGTCATTTTTCAACCCCGGGGAGTGACGGCCTGTTTATTTCATTTTGTTTCAATTTGTTCTCATTCAACGGTTCAACCCCTCACCTCCGCTCCATAGCTTGCGTTCTGTCGGTTGTGATATTACTTTAATTTGCTTTATCCAGAGCACAATTGGCAGACGTCATGTCCCATGTTCGTTGAAAGAATGATCAAACCGCCCTGTATTATATCAAGTTGGCAGAGGTTCTTCAGTTTGGGGCCTCGTTTTTTAGTGTGGGAACTTGAGTTTGAGTATGGGCTACTTCGTCTTTGAGTATGGGCGATCCGGATTTGGTTATTGTGGGTTTGTCTAGTTTAATATTTCAAGGTGCTTAGGGGAAGTACGCCAGGGCTCCCATTTTCATCATAGAAGTGCGGGTGAGACCGGTGAGAATAGTTCACAATTTAAAAACGTTTCTTTTTACGCAAGCTTTTAATTAAGTAATCTGGTATTTATAGTTTGTTTATTGTAAAGTGCCTTAGGACGTCTGGATTTGGCGCTATATAAATTTAAATTGTAATTGTAATTTGCTGCTGTAGATTATTTGTTGCTTCCAAACTTACTCAAAGATATCGCTACGCAATTCCTTAACCCTTTCACTCCCCGAGTAAATTATGGAGACATGTAATGTAGTTCTAACTTTTGAGTATGTCAAATGAAACCTCTTCGGCAGTACTTTTGCATGGTACCATTTGTTGTAACTTTTGAGTCTGTTGATGAAATCCTATGGTGTAACCATTCAAATGAAACCTCTTCAGCAATACTTTTGCATGGTACCATTTGTTTTTCAATATTTTACAAAATGAAATTTGGGATTTTTCTTGAATTTTGATGTTTGGCATTCTTGGGGGTTAAAGGGTTAAACAAAGTCTATCAATTCCAAATGCTGTTTCAGTTTATTACCTTGCAGAAAGATGTCAGTGCAACTAACTGTTGTGTGACACTAAGAAATTCATCCTTTCAAACTTTGCGTTGGTAGCCAAGGAGGAAGAAATTTTTTATCTGTCAAGTCACCAAAAAAAATCCAGTTGAGCCACCTTAAAGAAGCCTGTTTCGGTGTTTCGTGATTAAAGGAAAGGAAAGACTGAAAAATGGTGTTTCAGTGCTTCGTTCGGGTGTTTCGGTATTTTCGATGTTTCGTTTCGGTGTTTCGCTGTTTTGTTTCGGTGTTTCGGTGTTTCGTTTCAGTGTTTCGCGGTTTAGTAATGCCCCGCATGACTGTATGGAATTGGTCACCATGTTGGCAAATATAAAAATCATTAGTCAGCATTGAAAAGCTGCGGAGTTGAAGCACTTTTAAGCGATGGCAGCATCTTCTCATCCTTGTGGTGACTCCCAGAGTGCACATGGCAGTGAAGAAACGACAGTCTCTCTCGACATGTTTCATGACTGGAGCGAGCAGCCATACGATGTAACGTTGGTGGTCAAAGATGGTGAACAGTTCAAAGCTCATGGAAATGTTCTCCGACAAGCGAGTTCGTTCTTTGAAAAGATACTAGATGGCGATTGGAAGGAGAACCGAGAAGGAATCATTCGGCTGGAGGTGCTGTCTGACGAAATCATGGAAGACATTTTAAGGTTTATTTATACTGGTAGTGTTGACGTAGGCTCCATGGAGCGAGGTATAGACTTGATCGCTGCCGCAGATTATTTGTTCCTTCCGAACCTTAAGGACATCTCTGGACAGTTCCTTGAACAAAAGTTGTCAACTTCTAATTCTATTTTAATTTATCAAATTGCAGAGAGTTATCGGTGCGAAAAACTGTTAGCCAACACTACAAAATTTATTCACTTAAACTTTCTTTCCGTAGCGAAAACGGAAGACTTTCTTTATTTGTCAGGTCATGAAGTTGAACAATGGATTTCAAGTGAAGACATAAATATTTCTGCAGAAGATGATATCTTCAGGATCATTCTGAAGTGGATCATTCACGATAAGGAAGAGCGAAAAATGAAATTCCAGGATCTGTTTCGCCATGTGCAGCTCGGTTTTGTATCGCTTAACTGTCTGTTGAACGAAGTATCAACAAACGAGTTCGTGAAGAAGGATGAAGTTTGCCTTAATAGTATTTTAGAGTGGATGAGTGGTTCACCGGGTTGTTGTGACTTGTTCTCACGTTCTCCGAGAAAATCTCTTCAAAAAGAAGCTTTGGTGGTTTTGGGAAAAAATCGAACAGTATGGTTTTATGTGCCTGCTGAAGACAAATGGTATCAACTTCCAGACATGCCATTTATCGCTTACCCTCGAAGGCTCTTGTCCTTTCGCAACAATCTGTTCGTTGTTGGGTTTTTTCCCGATTGGTTTGAGAAGTGCCCGTGCTATGATCCATTTCTCAATGACTGGACAACATTATACCTCTGTCCGGCACAGCCACTACACGAGATTGGAATTACAGAGCGAGACATAGCAGCAGTGATGGTTGTTGGAGATGAAATCTACGTAGTTGTTGAAGATCTTGATCTTCATGAATACCCCTATGGATACTGGAATCCTCGCACCCTTTTCAAATACACCCTGGATTCAGATCCGGCATGGAAAATTGTCCCCTTCTTTGATTGGGGCCCAAAGGATGGAGTATGTGTTGTTCCGGCGGACAAATATTTATACGCTATAGGTGGTGTCAAAAAACGTTTTGATGATGATGACGAGGAGGAGGAGGAGATATCCATCCGAGAAGCAGCCAGGTTTGACATCATGGAGAACAAGTGGGAGACAATCGCGAGCATTCAAAAAGCGCGAAGCTCGGCTTTTGGCGTTGCTGTTGGCCAGAACATGTTTGTTGCTGGAGGATATTTTCTAGACGATGATCAGAGACCGATCATGACGCGTACATGTGAGATGTACAATGTGTCGACGAACGAATGGCAGTTTATTGCAAACTTGACGATTCCACGAGCTAAAGCATGCATGGTGTGTGCCGATGGAACATTGTATGTGCTTGGTGGATCAGTCAAATCCAAGGGAGGAGCAATTATTGAACGCTATGACCAAGAGAAGAATGAATGGAAGCAATTAACAGCTGCCCCGGCTCAGTTAGGTTATCAGCCCTCCATCATAAGCGCCAGCTCACTGAGAATTTTCTTGAACGGCGATCTTCACTCAGTGCTACCCAATATGGAACTAATGGTCTTGTCAGAATTAGAAGCAGAGGCCATGTTGAGTGATGATGACTTATGGAGTTTGGATTCAAATTCAACTACAAGTCATATTTCGAGTTTCGAGATGGAGAAGAGAGTGATTGAGGAACGTTTGAGAAATTAAAGGCTCTTAGACGTGTTTTTCGTGTTTCTGAGCAGCAATATTAAACCCTTTAGTCTAATACCGTACGAACGTTTTAATGTTTGGAAAAACGTCGAGCATCGTACCGGGCCGTACAGAAAAACGTCTAGCAGACGGTCTAATACCGTGCAAACGTATTTATAGCCTGGAGAAGACAAGACTTAAATACCGTACGCGTACGGCGAACGAACGTACTAACCAGTGACAAACATATAAAGAAACGTCGAAAAAACGAGATTTTTAACGTACGAACGTTATAACAAACGGAGGAATACTGATCTTGAAGACTAGTCTTATACCGTAGGAACGTATTTACGTATGGGAAATGCACAGAAGACTTTATCGTACGAACTTGTCAACGTACTAACGATTGAACGACATCGAAAAGACAATAATTACCTAAGGAATGTGCTAACGTATAAGGCAGCATATAAAGAAACGTCGAAAAGGCAAGACTAATAATAACCGCAAGAATATACTAAAAGTAAACTGAGTATGAAGAAACGTCTACATGTAGAAGAAAAGTTTAATATCAGGGTAGGTACTAACGTGCGAAGAAATGTCGAGAAGACAAGACTTATATATCATAAAACGTTCAATGACAGAGCGCGTGTCGTAATAGGCCGTAAAGCTGAAACGTTAATTCATAACTTGTTAATAGCTATCCTTGTTTGTTGTTTGATAGGTGACCAAGAGCAGTTCAATAAGAATCGGATATTTTTGGCACTGAGTCTCGTTCTAGGTTTTTTCCCGCATTGGGTCTTGGGCTCGGATTTTATAACGTAACTGCGGTCTCAGTGTAGGATTTGGAAACAAGGGTCTCGGCGGGTCACGGATTTTACCATTCATGAGAGCTTACGAGCAAGAAATTATCGTTTTGAAATATCGTGAAGACTACACGCTGACGCAAGATGTTTCATCGAAAAAAAAAAAAATGTTTTGAAAGTCAAAGAAAAGTAAACTCGTTTGATCGGATGGAAATAGGTTGTTGACCCCGCACGTCAAGATGTCAAGATAATAATTATAGAATACACAGCTGAATACAGAACCCGATATACAGAATTCTAGAGTTTTTATTATTGTGCCATGTATTTTCGATTTCGCTTGGTCTTAGTGGACATTTCCCCCTTAATTACAGATGAACACATGAAATTTAGCCTGAACCAGCCAATAATAAATTTTTATTGATGTCCATCTTAAAAAGCGTGTCTGCCTTACAGGGGAGTCCGTGTCAAGAGAGTTTACTGTTAATCTAGAATGATGTAGGTGAGCGAGAACATTAGTTAGAGATAAGTTAATTAATTGCCTGCCTACCTGTTCTTTAGAAGACCAGTTGCCAACAAAATCAACCATAGAATGAAGCAAAGAATATCCTAAAGAAACACCAGGCCTTGAAATATCAATAAAAAACAAAATGATATGTATTAAATTATTAAATTAGGCCATATGACCACCCAAGCATTTTCTTCCCCCCCCCCCCTCCGCCTCCCCCTCTCCCTCCCCTCCCCTCCCTTTCCTCCTCCTGCCACTGTTTTGTTCTCACCCTAGCAGAGAACTACAATCTCAGACAGAATAAAATGAGAAATAACACCTCCCCTCCCCCCGATTTAAAGATGTATTCGCGCGAAAACCAAAACGCGCCATTTTCCCATCACTGAACTGAGGGGGGGGGGGGGGGGGGGTATTAATTTTTCATTTGAAATGTCCAAGATTACACGCTGTACATGAATATTAACATTAACATTGTTACCCGGATACCTTGCTAAAAACGAACAAATTATGTTCAATAATGTAGACCTGGGGGAGGTGACGGTGTGATCGTCATACCGTTTTAAACAGTGCCGTTTTAAACAGTGCTGGAAATAACAGTCGGTCATCCGGCATTCGTGGAAAGCAGCTTTTTATTATTTATTAAATTCTTCATATATAGATATTTTTTAATATTAGTTTATTGCTTTGTGTTAGTATTATAATGATTTTTAGCTGACGAATTTTTACCGTGTTTAAATAAAGATTATCTATCTATCTACATTGTCCGACCAAAATCCGAAAATGTCCTACCAATTTTAAACTATGCTTGGACATGGTGACCGAGCACAAAAAATGCTTAGCTTTTACCTTGAAAGTTTTGTTAACTCATCGCGTTTTATTTCCAAAAACATTACAACAAGAATTTACGCTGTTTGTACGATTTATTTTGCTGTAAACGGCTCTCTTGATTCGAGAAAATTCAGAGAAGGCCGTGTCATTTGAAATTGCCCTACAATGCATTGCAAAACTTCTTATAGCTGGTCGTGTATGCTTACGGATTGTGTCTCAGGAAAAATCCAAAATAGCGGATGCCCGACCAATTTTGTAAAATGTCCGATCAAAAGGGAGGTTTGACAGGACACGTGTCCTTCTAAGCAAGAAAAATTATTCCCAGCACTGGTTTAGGGATTACAATTTGTGGTTTGGTGCCACTCTAAGACTGATTCCTTTTAGAGTATTAAGTCAGAAAAGTATACTGACACAGGAACAACATTTCATCCACGACAGCCCTGATCTGTAAACTGACTCAGCTGTTTCAAATCCACTGGGTATAGATTTATTGAAAGTGACTTACAGTTTGACAAGTGGTGGATTGCCATGTGCCAGATTAGTTTCCACCAGTGGAATGCTTGTAAATACCAAACCAAACTAAAAAATAAACAACAACAACATTAGGCAAATCAGTAACTAGTAACAAAATCATGTCTCTTAATAAGCTTAAATTAAATGCTTTTATAACATGTCTCAAATTTGGGAAAGGTGTCATTAGCTTCCTGTGCCCCAAATTGAGTGTTCCAACATTTAACTCAAGTTTCTTGGGGGTTCATATCAGCGTCTTATTAAATAAAGAGATCCAAACAAAATTTACCTTCATAACAACGTTCCTTTCTGGATCGATACTGCTACTACAGTGACTTGGATTTCATACTTTTAAAGCCCAAACAAACCTTATTGAATCCTGAACATTTTTTCAGGCTTTAGTACTGCAATTACTTAATTATGCTTAACTATAGATAGTCTCCCCGATTAATAGGGTACCTGTGCTCGTCAAGAAGATTTTGATACTCACATAAAGTTATTAATATTATTACTGCATAACTTGCATTTTAACAGTGATGATCACTACTTCATTAAATTGAATTTCTTATTAATAATTTCATTTAACTAGCAGTAATCACAGATTATGGAGACGCGTTCGAAGGAATTTTCGGCGGAAATGGGCCCCTGAAAAAACCAATAGGGGCGGCCATTTGGAAGACCAAAAAATCTTAAATTTTACTGCACGTAAACCACAGGACAACCAACACGAAATTAGGATTGCGTTCTTCGAACGCGATCAGTGCTTTGAATAAGATTCAAAGCAGGTGACTGCCTCATGTGAGTACTCGCCGGAGTTGTCTTAAGGGGCCTGTTTTTGTCCATGGCGCACACAGAAAAATTTTGAAATCAGGAAGCTCAGAAAAGTTATTTCCAGTGATTTGAGGCAAAATATTAACACCCATGCATGAATTGCTGCCACTTCATCATGGAACTAAAGATGCTAAGCTGATTCAACGACTATAAAAACTTCTTGCTCAATTTCTTGACGATTCCTCACTTAATGCTTCCAAACATTTTTCTACCTTGTTTTAGACGTAGCATGGAAACGAGGCTCGGTAAGGTACATTATGTTATGTGTGCTGGAGTGTGACATTTAGTGACAATTTATGATGTTTATGACAACATCATGTGACTACTTGTACATGTAGCGTGTACAGTGATAAAATAGCAGGGAAGTAATCAAACAGATAAAATGTTTTATTGGTTTTCCAATAGCTTTTTAATAATATTATTTATTGAATTGCATTGCTATAAGTGTAGTACCGTTTTATTTGTTTATAAGCATGCTAAGGCAAGAAAAGTAGATTCGCAAGAGAATTACCTGCCAGAGCTCCGACAGGAGCTGGTTCTTATTTAGCCTGCACTGCAAGCGTTTCGTTGCGAAAGCGAAATTTGAACGAGCAAAAGTTAAAGCGAAATTTGAACAAGCGAAAGTGATGTCCCCACTCCCACCCTCCGATTTTTTGCTCTCGCCCCAATTTTCGCGCGGCCAGAATGCGGAAAAAATCGTTCGTATGGGAACGCTTGCTACGCAGGCTAGTTCTTATTGAAAGCACTGCTAATAAGCCATAAGGATATTCATTTGTAGCTTATCCATGGAAATACAGCTAGTACAAGATTAAGAAAATTTACACCCACAAATGAGTGTTGTCTTTTTAATATTGCATGTCCAAACATTAACTGTGTAATTACATGTATAATAATGTGATGGCTACCTTTTCTATTACCATGACAGGCCATAAGGGACCAGTTTTTAGCTTCACTTCATAGACTGGCTTAAGTTCTGGTTTGCTACAGGAATCAACATCTCTGTCAAACTAAATGAAGATAACAATCTTAATAAATATATTGTTTTCACAACCAAAACAAAAGACTAAGTAAAAAGGGTAGGCAATTCATATCAAACAATCTGAATTTGATGCAAATTCAGCACCAAGTACGAGAAAACATACAATGTGCGAACAAATCACAAATTATAATCATGATTATAGCTTTTACAGGAAAAAATACCAGGTTCTCAATTTTGGATATTTTAGTCAAATTTGGCAGAGTGAGACAAGTACCAACTGGGAAACTTGGTTGGGAATTCCCTAGTTGGGACTTGTCTAACTTTGCCAAATTTGGGAATTTTGTGGGTGTTCCATACATGTAAATAACCTATTAAAAAATCCAAAAACTGGAATTTTTTACCCTGTGTTTTACATGTAGTTCTGATTGGTTGAGAAAGAGGCGCAAGATTTTTTGGCCGATCACAATGCAAATCTGTAATTTTAAAGCACAGTTAGATGGGATGGTGCCATGGGAAAAAAGCCCTGAGAGACTTCATAAGCAACCCCTTAACTTCTTAACTCCCAAGAGTGCCAAACATCAAAATTCAAGAAAAATCCCAAGTTTCATTTTGTAAAATGTTGAAAAACAAATGGTACCATGCAAAAGTACTGCCAAAGAGGTTTCATTTGAATGGTCACACCATGGGATTTCATCCACAGATTCAAAAGTTAGAACAAATGGTACCATTCGCCACTTTAGAAACAAGAAGGAAACTGGGCCGAGTGAACTTTCGCAACGACTTCTGGGATCGTTACAGGGGACGCTTCTTTTGTCTCTGTCCCCAGTAACAGTCCCAGAAGTCGTTGCGAAAGTTCACTCGACCCAGTTTCCTTCTCGTTTCTAAAGTGGCAAATGCAAAAGTACTGCTGAAGAGGTTTCATTTGAATGGTCACACCATAGGATTTCATCCACAGATTCAAAAGTTAGAATTACACTTCATGTTTCCATAATTGACTCTGGGGGTGAAAGGGGTAATTCCAGCTGATTTCACTGCTGTGCGCAGTGCCGGCTATGATTCACCTGTCCTGATTCGCCCAAGATAAGACAATGGTGAAGAAACATGTCTATAAAATAAGCTCAAAGAGTAAATACTAAATTCCTGAAATAGCAGTTACATCCACATTAAGAACAACATCTGTGAATTTATTTCACCATTTTCTGACAATTGGCATTTCATGAAGGATGATAGAGTGCAAATTATGACATGAATCATGGCAGTTGAAACATAACCAGCAAATCATGTTAATTAAAAAAATGAAAAAAAAATGCTGAGTTCTGTTCACTGCACTGAGATCTTTATGGATTTTTTTTATATTTCAGGAAGTTGGTATTTACTCTGTGAACTGAGACTCACTAGTGTGCAAATTTCCTTTACAACTGTCTGATCATGAATGAACCATGATGGGCAAATCACAATTTGTAAAACCAAGGACTGCACACTGCAATTAAATCGGCTGTAACAACATTTCATTTAGTATTTTGAGTAGTCTAATAATGAAAGGTTCAAATCTATCAAACCACAAACCTCATCCACAGCAGCCCCAAGGTTCCTTCTTAATCCCAACTCTTTCAGCACTGCATCACAAAGTTCCTCATCGCTTGGAATTGGTGTTAAACTTGTCCTTTCCTGATGCAACACTGCTCGACGTTCAACTGTAGGAAAGCGTCTACAAAGACAAAATACTTGTTATAATATTTACAGGAGTGTTAACCATGAGTTTCACCATTAGCTTCTTCCAGCCATTTAGATATAATAGTGGGAAGGGCATGAAGAAAAATTGCAATGTGATTGGAAATAAAGGAGAGAAGAGCCCCCCTCCCCCCAGTCTCTCCTTGTTACCACCTCCTACATGTAGTTTGTACCTGCTAGTTTGTACCCCACAATCTTAACACCTGGAACGGGTCGGTACAAAACGTGGACCCCCCATTCTGGACCCCCATTTGGACCCCATCTGGACCCCCATCTGGACCCCCAACTGGACCCCTTCTGGACCCCCATCTGGACCCCTTCTGGACCCCCTTCTGGACCCCTTCTTTTTCTTCCAGGAAATGACCAAATGACAGTTTTGAATTAAAACATGTGTGCAAAGTAGGAAAAAATGTTAAAAAAAATATATTAAAATTGAAATAAATAGAAGATAAAAACAACTGGGCAACTTGAAAAGGAACTGAAGAGCGCTATAAAAAATTACACATTTATCACATTCCACTTTCCGTTTATAATACATGTAATGCTACACTATTTCCACTCAGTGTTCCATTCCGTTGAAACACTGGGCGGTTAGAACATCTTGCTGTCGACTATGTGTGATGACAGGAGCATTTGCCCACTTGGTAACTACATGTACAAAAACAAATAACGATGGTCTCCAAAAATACCAGATTCTACATCAAATAATAAAGAAACCTGAAAAACACTCACCTCCATTTTAACAGCCAGGTAAGAATTGGTCAGCGGTTAAGTTACATTTTTTGTGAAGAGCTGATGGTGCAAATTATTGTAAAGGTGGGAAAAATGTTGCAATTTTTTATAGCACTCTTCAGTTCCTATTCCAGTAGCCAGTTGTTTTAATTTATCTTCTGTTCATTTCAATTTTAATTGTTTTGTTTGTACATTTTTTCCTACTTCGCACACGTGTATTAATTCAAAACTGCAAAAAACATTTATTTAACACGATTGAGATGGTTCAAAGGAGAGCTGCACGCTGGGTCATAAATTGCTTCAACTGCAAAGATAGTGTAACCCAAATGCTTTTAGCCCTAAAATGGAAGACACTAGAAAGTAGGCGAACTATAGCACGGCTATCTATGCTATATAAAATGCGAAACAGGCTACGTAGTCTCTCACGAGGTCACCAAACTACAGCCAGTTGGTCATTCGTATTTAATTCAACATTGAGTGACAGCCCTATGCGGTAAATAAATAAATAAATAAATAAATAAATAAACTGTCAGAAGGGGGTCCATATGGCTGACCAATTCTTACCTGGCTGTTAAAATGGAGGTGAGTGTTTTTCAGGTTTCTTAATTATTTGATGTAGAATCTGGTATTTTTGGAGACCATCGTTATTTGTTTTTGTACATGTAGTTACCAAGTGGGCAAATGCTCCTGTCATCACACATAGTCGACAGCAAGATGTTCTAACCGCCCAGTGTTTCAACGGAATGGAACACTGAGTGGAAATAGTGTAGCATTACATGTATTATAAACGGAAAGTGGAATGTGACAAATGTGTAATTTTTTATAGCGCTCTTCAGTTCCTTTTCAAGTTGCCCAGTTGTTTTATCTTCTATTTATTTCAATTTTAATATTATTTTTTTTAACATTTTTTGCTACTTTGCACACATGTTTTAATTCAAAACTGTCATTTGGCCATTTCCTGGAAGAAAAAGAGGGGGTCCAGAAGGGGGGTCCACGTTTTGTACCGACCCGCCTGGAACAGGCTAATTCACTACAAACACAACAGATGATAGCAAATGATTGGGCTTTAATCTGTAAACTAATAAATAGGCAAAGCAAAACTTTTTGTTTCAATCAAACTGCCACAATTATATATGTGTTTAATAAATTAATCAGTTGTTGAAATAGACAAATAAACCAACAAAAAACCTCCATCAAGTTCTACTCTTGACAGAATTTGTACTTTAGCATCATATCCACTGATCAAAAACCCAACAGTGCACTTCAAGGGGGGGTAAAAGGGGGCAGTCCCTTTTGTTTTATTGGTTTACTCCTGACCAATGTGTAGGTTTTCGAATGCCGTAGATCTTCCCCTCATGGCTAAAAATTATTTTTCTTCCAAGAGAG
The DNA here is from genome assembly GCA_024195265.1 of Dendrophyllia cribrosa. Taxonomy (NCBI): domain Eukaryota; kingdom Metazoa; phylum Cnidaria; class Anthozoa; order Scleractinia; family Dendrophylliidae; genus Dendrophyllia; species Dendrophyllia cribrosa. The sequence continues at coordinate 41,626,979 of JAJLRJ010000006.1, read as the reverse complement.
GTACCATAAGAAAACATATTATTAGGAGGTATGATATTAAAATTCCTATAATTTCCCGTTTGTGTCCGGGTTGGTTCTAAGTTGATGTCTCCGATTTCAAATCTACTTCAACCAATCACTGATCAAGGTGAACAATCAAAAATGCAACAGATATGAACTTTGAAACTTGACAAGTTTCCTTGTGTGTCCCAATCAAAGGTGAATCAAATAAAGCTGAATAAAGGTCAAACCCACGTGGGACTATAGTTCATTGAAACAGAATGGATCCTTTCATTTTCATTTGCCTTGTTCTACGAAGCGTCTAGAGCAAGGTATTCTAAAATTACTCCAAAATCTGGGTCAACAGATTTGTTTCATTTTGCTGGCTAGATGATTAATCAAAGAATTTGGACTTACCTGGAGAAAAGAATACATTCGGCATTTTTCTCAAGGCTGGAAAATACCCAAATACCCCGCAAACTCATTGAAAAAATCTTCCTTCGGCTGTGAAAATAACGCCAAGCATTAGTCCTCGGAATTTACAGTAACAATTAATTCCGCTCAAAACTTCTCCAACGATAAACCTTGTCCGCCATTTTGCCCCAAATCGCACTTGGAACCCAGACTCTTTTCCACTTTTCCGTTGAAGGTCACTGAAGGTCAAGAAACAAAATACCAACGAATCCATAGTCCACTTCCGTTGTTGCGACTGGCGGCACGTTCTGTAACAGACAAAATATAACAAGAGATTTCAAGATAGAATTTCCGAAATTTACCAAATTTCCATAAAGGTGGGCTTTAAACAACTGATTTCGCCCAAAATTGTTGTCACTTGGGAGTTTATTTTGGATAAACCCGGAGTATAAACACTCGAACCTCACGTGAACGTCATGGTCTGTCGGCATCAATACTTTCACAACAATAGCAGATGTTAAACTGACCAATCATCATTCAAGATTTACGAAAGAAACCTTTGAACTTGTCTCGACGATCGGGGAAATAAATTCGTGCACAGCATGCAAGTGTTCTTTACTTGCGAGAGTTCTTTACAATTTTCAGAGTTCTTTACAAATTTCATCCGAACATGGAAGGTAATTTGATTGTGCAAGATAACCTCTGCAATGGCGAGGTAAACGCTAACAAGCCCAAAAAGGAGATTACAAACGGACAGAGTCGCGATCCACGAAAAACTGCTAAAATGTCAATCACGAAAGGGAAAACCCGTCCGGCCGGAATGATCTCGTCGTTGTCGAGCGCTTTGTTCATTGTAGAATGTCTACTGTCTTACGCAGTTATTATCGCTCTTTTAGTCCCTCTGCTTCCAATAGTCGCGATTTATTTCATTCTTAAAACGGCCGAGCGAGTTATAGTGAAGAACACAACCGGTGGAATGGCCCTGAGCGGTTTAGACGCTCTTTGGCAACAGTCGTCAGACGAGAACCGACTCGTAATAAACGGGCTGCTATGTGCCGAAAACGATCTCAGCTTTGACGAAGGGATGAAACGCTTCCGTGGTGCTATTTCAGAACGATTGGTAGACGCCAAGAAAGACAATGGAGAGCTTGAATATCCCAGAGCTCGCTGCTATATTCGTCCAGGGTACTTCCAGTACTTCTTCCAGGAAGACAAATCCTTTCGGATTGAAAATCATGTGTTTAAATGGGAAGGCGAGACGCCCTGTTCAAAAGATGAGCTTGCAGCCATTGTTTCTAAGCTGAGTAATGAACCTTTTCCCGAAGGAAGATCTCCCTGGTATTTTTGCTGTGTTCCAACAAACTTTGGTGACAATGACTTTGCAACCGTGTTTAGAATGAGCCATTCCATGGGTGATGGTGTCTCCTTAGCAGGGTTCCTCATCAACAAACTACCCGATCAGACAACACCACAAAAAGAGCTGGTTAAGTTTTCCTCTAATGGCAGGTCACTTCTCCTGGCCAAAGCACTATTTATTACGCCCAGATACCTCATAAGATTGCTTCTCTCATTTGCTGATCGATCCTTCCTACATGGGTCAAAAATCAGTGGAGTGAAAAAGGTTGCTTGGCAAGAAGAGTTTGAGCTTCGGCTGATCAAACAGATCAAGACAGCTACAGGTACAACTGTCAATGATGTCTTGATGTCTTGCCTCTCTCTGGCACTGAGGAGGTACTTCCAGAGAAAAGGCGTGGCAAATCCTGACGACTTTACCGCATCAATTCCAGTAGATGTCCGTTCATCAGCTTCCAGGAGAGAACTGACCATGGAAAATAAATTCTCATTAATTTTCCTGAAACTTGCAGTTGCCACTGAGGGTGTTCTAAAGCAGTTGTGCGAGACCAAAGCCCGCATGGATGATGTCAAAACCTCCGGGGAACCTCTGGGCTCAGCTGCTGTAATGATTCTGTCAAATGAACTGTGTCCCGAGTTTCTGATTCGCAAAATAAATACTTTTCTGGCCCAAAAAGCGAGTTGTGTTCTCTCCAATGTTCCTGGTCCACAACATTTGCTCACAGTGAGTGGCTACCCCGTTAAGTACATGATTTTTTGGCCTCCGCAGAGGGACAACATTGGACTGGGACTGTCCATCTACACTTATGCTGGGAAAGTTATTGTTGGAGTTCAAAGCGATGCTGCCTTGCTATCAGATCCAGAGATTATTACTGAAGAGTTTCGAAATGCTCTAAATGAAATGGCTCAATGTGTTCTTCACAGTGACAGTGTAACCAATGGAAATGCAGCACATTAAAACTCCACTTTACTACAAGGGAACAGATGTGAACCTTGTGCAAGTAACATTTCATTATGTATTTTTCAGCAGTTATCCCAGGGGTAACCAGTTTTTATGATGGGAAAGATCCCATTCGAAATAGATGACATAAGGTTTATTGGTTTAACCCCCCCCCCCCCCCCCCCCCCCCCTTGCCCCCTTTGAAAATTTCAGTATTAAGAGAACCCGCCCCTCCCACCCCCCTTGGAAGATTCCAGTGACCTTCTATGAGGGAAGCTTGAGTATGGATAATTCCCTAGAACCATGAAATCAAAGAATGATTATTTTGTTGTTTCACGACTTTCTTGGGATGGCTGCTGATAAGTTAATAATATTGTCAACATTAGTATTCCGATGTTGGCCAGTCCTAGAGCCAGGTTTAGAAGGTCATTTATTTGTTTGTTAAATATAATGGTGTTCAGTTTTATGTTTTCATTTTGCAAGTGATACCATTTGAGCCATTTTGATCACAAGCATGTATGATTAAAATATAATTAGGGTTCATAGAAATTATGAGGCTTTTTAGGGTTAATTTTCAACACATAGTAAATTATTGCAGCTATTGCTATTGTTCAAAATAATGACAAATTCCAGAAACTAGAGTGATGTACGAAATGACTGCCATGCTATGGGTTACATGTAGAACTGTTGTAAAATGGAGTGCTATTATTTTTCGATCACACCAAATGAACTGAAAGGGGCACTTGCAGAAATTTGGGCATTTTTTGTGTTGTGGAAGCCATATTGTTGGTTAATAGTTTTTGTCTTGTAGTATTGCTTTATTGAACTTGTCTTGTCATTAATTGGCAATCGCAACATTCATGACAAAAAGACACACAGCCAGCAGTATTGATTGAGAATTGAATGACTACAGTGTAGATGTCCAGATGGGACATTGGCTGTACACTGAACACTAGTGAATATTGTAGTTATTCTAAGAAATTGGGTAAATTTACAGTTTCCATTAGCCATGAAAAACAAATAGGTGTTTCATCGGCAAATAACAAACCATATAGAGCAAACAGCACCACACACTCCAGAACACCTTGCTGTTTAAAGACCCAGTATTGTCCATCATGCTTCACGCGCCTTTGTTATTGTTTTGGTTTGCACGGGAGCGAGGCTTCCATTGTTTTCCGGGGTTTTGCTTTTCTCGTGGCAAACATTCTATTGCGTGGAAAGGAATATTATATCATCTCGTGCTTATGTTCTGTTCAAACGCTGATAAATAAGGTACTCAAATAAACATTTAACGACCCACCTGGCCAATGCAAATGGATTACAAAGAGCTATAAGACCTACCGGATTTTACAACATCAAGAAAATGGCTGCAGATGCTCGTGGCACGCAATGCATAATGGACAATACTGGGTCTTTAAGCTAAATTAATGACATTTTATCTCTGAACTTTGAACCAATGGCTTGCCTTGAAACCGCAATTAATGGGTGTGGTGTTGGGAAATTGAGATTAAAGTTGATTTATTGGGTCTAAAATCTTTAAATAAGGGCAAAATATTGTTGCAGGCTGGAAAATCGTGCGTAAATGTAATTATAGTAATTTTTAAAAAAAAAATTGTATGCTTATAAATATTTCTATACAATGGTACAAATAGTGTTATTGAAAATATGAGCTGTCTCCTCTCTTGTTACAGGCACCGCTATAATGCAGACACCTGGGGCTGTCTGTTTTGCTGTCTTATTAATTAAAGAGGTTTTTACTTGTATAATATTTATTGATTACTAGAAAAACAGCAATCTGAACATTGATATATTAAATTGTCTTATGCTAGGATCGCTACAAAATTATGTGAAATAATATATTGAATTATTTTAAAATAAACATTCTTACACAGTGGATCGCTTTTGTATTATAAAGTCACGATTTATGTAATTATTAATTTTGGTTAACCCTTTACATGCTAAACCCCGACATTTACGGGTTTTGGGGTTTTACACATGCAAGCCATTGTTACGTCATCAATTCACAAGATAACTTTGACATGCAGTTGATGCAGAATGGATAGATCTTTGCATTCATGTATCAATTTTGGGAATTGGTCAAATTCTTCCTGGGTTATGTAGGAAAAACCTGTTAAATTTTTGTTGCTAAATCAGTGCCAAATTTGGCTCACACACCAGGCGTTCTTCCAGATTCATTTCTCGGGTTCCTTAAAAGGTTGGGTCAAAACTTTTCCAGCTGAAAGAAAGTGTATAAATAGCCAAAGATAGCAAGTAAAGGAAGGGAGAGCCAAAGATGAAGGGAAAAGAGAGAAGGAAAAAAATCAAATGGGAAAACTATTTTAAAAAAAAAAGTCTCTAAAGTCTTGGATTACATCTGCTCCAAAGATAAAACTGATTGTTTTCACTCAGAAACTATATAAACACCTTGCTCCTGTTCACAAATACGCATTTTTAGCGCAGGAAACGCCAAATTTGGCCAAAAAAAATCCACGAACACCCACTTTAATCACCCCAAAAAGCGTGTTTTAGCAATGCAGAAAACAGTACACAACCACCTATAGAGATTAAGGACAACCCAGAAGAATGATTATGATGGATTTTCAAACAGACAAAATTTTAATTTTGAAATGTGTAATAACAAAAATGTATCAAATAGAATTATTTGTCTGCAGCAAATTTCTAGTCAGAAATAAAGGTTTTTAATAAAAAAGTACACTTAAGTCGGAACATGAAAGATTTTTATACATGTATTTGCATCTTGGAAAAAAAAACCTCAATACAATTTTTTGTATTCTAATAAATTGTGAATAAAAAACAAACCATTTAAAATTTAAAGAGACTGTCAACTAAGTCCTCCTTACAAATTCCAATACCCCATTGGGCTTTATCAAACACTCAAGAGTCTTTTACCAGGATTCCAAGCACCTTGATCCTGCAGCACATAATTTTTAATTTCTCAGAAGCTGGTTGCCTACGGAAGCTAAATTCCAGATGCAGTGGGAAAGCGTTGCTTCTGCTGACAGTGTAAATGCAATGAATCTACAATGCGCGCATCAATAAAATATACTTTTTTGTCTTTGTCCAAATAATTAAGGTGTCATTTACAAGAGTTTAAAAAACAAAGAAAATGCCCAGTCCATAAAACCCAAAGGTGGCTGCAGTCACTTACGGAAACTTCTAATCACGAAAAGGTGGATGTTGAGGGATGCCGGTCACATACATCCTGCACAAGAGTGGTTGAAAGAAAAGCTTCAACTGTATTTTAATATTACTTTCAATCCCTGCCAACAGTGAACTGTTGATAATGAAGAGGAGCCTATTATTGTTACTATCCAAGGGAAAGTGTTACCTTCACAGCACATGTTTAAGTTTTAATTTCACTGTTGCAGTACAAGCATTCATTAGAGAGACCTTTGTTCATCGCTGTGTTATCCCCAGTTATTTTTTAACATTCTTGTGTATGTCCCAGTTATTTGACATTCTCGTGTATGTCCCAGTTATTTGACATTCTTGTGTATGTCTGTGTACAATGTAGATGATATTTAACATTTTCCATAGTTGATAGAACAAACTGGTTATGAAGCTCAACAAATTTCAAAAAGAGTGTATAAAGCTTCTTTGTTTTATGTTGAACGAACCGTGACCCTGCACATTGTTTTGTTTCTACTGGTCAGTTGCTCATATGCATTTCAATACCTTTTGTGTTTTGTGCAGGGTTAAGCAAAACGAACAAAAGAAATGGAGAACAAAAACATATGACAAAGAACTGACTTAGTTTCATAACCAGTTTGTTCTATTAACTGTGCATTTAACTTTGCTGATTATCTTGATCTTCTGGGAATTATTTTGTTGATAAATCGTGATGTTGACACCTGCAATCCTGCCCATAACACCTGAAAATTCCTGTGGTACCATGTCCTGTAAACAAGGGCAAATTATTGATAAGTATTTACAGTCAAAACCAGTCAAGCAATTCTGCCAAGAGTGAATTAATGAATTCATTATTTTAAATCTGATTTAATTACTTGGTTTAACAATGTGCTCTTAAATGAAGATGTTCTGATGAAGAATGTAAATTCTGAAGAAACCTTGATCCAATGGATATGATGCAATGGTGCGAAATCGCACCATTGCATCATATCTGAGGCCCTGGTTTAAGGGGTTTCTTATGTTAAGTTTTACCTGAGGTACTGTGTGTGAACATGGTAGTGACCATCTAGAAAATCCCTGTAAAATTTGGACATATCATCGGCAAATTCCTTATCTAAAATTAAAGAAAGACAGTTGCACAACTGTACATTAACAGATTTCAACAACTAAGCATAATGTGTTCACAACTTAGGTTCTTTAAGTGAAACTTTTCTAATCAGAAGCAAGATGAACCTTCAAGAATACCATCAACTCTCTCTTATTTAAGTGGACACCCCTGGCGGACACCTCTTTAATAAGGGAGTCACATCAGTGGTTGGCTGTTCCTGGCCAAATTTCACTTGTTTGTCAGTAACTAAACTATCTATAAAGTGGGAAGCTAGAGTTGATCCCGGGGGTGTTCAGCTCAGAGAGATTTCACTGAGTACATTACTGTAAATTAATATAGGTTGCTTTCTTTATTTATTTTCAAAAATGAAAGTATCCACACAAGCAGAAATAACCTGTGATCAGCTGAATTTTAACAGTATCCTGACTTAATTTTCTCTTGGGTAAGCATGCTATTTTTGTGTTGTAAATGGCTATCCTGCGCATTTTCCTTCTCCCCCTCCACCAAGAGCTGCTCGTAGGCTAGTGGATGGCTTCATAAACTAATCAAAGAAATTGATAGAAAGTTGCATATGATCTGTTTTTCTAAAAAAGGATCACTAGGATGGATTATGCTTCAACTTTAAAACATTACACAACTTACTTGTTTCAGTTTCAATATCCCTTGATCGCAATTTAAGATATGCTTTTTTTGACTAGAAAAAATATGATCAAATATTTAGTAAATAAATTAAAATCAATGGTAGTATTTTTTCTAAAAGTCCAGATCAGCAAAGGTAGGTCTAGGTATCACAAACGTGCATCTCACCTTATTAAATTTTTCATTTTGTTTTTCCCAGAATACTTGATGCCAAGTGTTCAATTCTTGTTGTTGCTCCCTGAATCGTTTTTCCTACAAAATAAATTTTTATATCTTTGTACATGTACATGTACATTTATAAAAACTGTAACCTTCCTACAGGGGGGTAGTTGGGTTAAAAAGATGCATAAAGATCCCCCTTGGTTATAAATTAGATCCTAAAATGAAATTCCAATGGGTCAAAGTAGCCTTCAGCTATTAAAACCCCCAATTATTGCAAATGGGACATCAATGGAATTATTTTGTGAAAAACATTATGCAGCATAATTTAACCTTTACTTCCCTTTAATTAAACAACAAAAATCCCTGCCAGAACCTCACTACCCCAAACAATACTGAGCAAAATTTTAAACCCCTAAAATCTCTTAAAAGTTGCCAGCCTAGCTTGGAAAGAAAGGAGATCTCTTTGATTCATGAAATGATCACTTACAAGAGGTCCCAAGAGACAGTTTGACTTCAACCTCATTCAAACAAGGCCATCACAATATTATTAGGCGACTGCATGTTTACTTGCTTCAAGTGCAGTACTGCTCAAATTCACAAACTTGTTTTATCCTCAGTTCTCATTCTCACATCCTGAGAATCGAGAATTAGGGTAACTCAAGTTTCGAGACTGTACATGTAGCTAAGAAACATCACCTGCACTACACTGTAGGAATAGTCACTAACTCCAGCAAGTAATAGTAAATCTTACTGTTGTATTTTCATCCTTTGACTTTGCATAGATTATTTTTCTAATGTTTGAATTGTAATCACGTGGCCCAACTATGTTGAACTTGCTACGAATTGGGGAGACTGCTGCTGTAGCATTCCTCACAGCCTACATTTGTAGAAAAGAGAGATTCTGCATTTAGTCAATTAAATATTGAGAAAAATTCTATCTAAATATCTAATAAGCATTATTTTTGTAAATTCAAATCTCTATAACTCACTAACAGAATGTTAAAAACAAGAAACATTTCACTATTCAACTTTTCAACATACATTGAGTTGATAAAAAGAAAAAAATTGGGGTTTAGGTGCACTTTAAGTGCATTTTTTTCGAAGCAGGCAAGATTCAAAATATGATAGCGTTCATTGTTGTGAAAATGAAAATCTCATGCTTGATGGCGGCCACTCAGTCACTCACTCACTAAGAGATTTGTTTTCTTTTACACAACAATACCATATAAAGCAAACCTATGGTAATGAATAACAAAAAACAATGTGTGCATACATGTGCCTATTTAGATGTGTCAGAACAACTGGGCCATTCCATTTTTTATCCACACCCCCCGTATGGATGAGATTTTCTGAGGGGGTCTTCATAAAGTCATTTCTGAGGGGGTGGCTGTGTCGGCGCCTTTGATCTTTTGAATATTTCTGAGGGGGGGAAAGAAAAATTGGTTATTTCTGAGGTGGGGGGGGGGGGGGGGGAACGTGTCGGCACTTTGATCTTTTTTTCTTGGGGGTACAATTTTGACTAACCTCTTCCATACACCTTATTCCAAAATGGCGGCCAATTTATTATTCTTTTATATGCATGTTAATTAGCCCTCATGGCCTCATTTTCACTTGAAAATTCTTTTGTATTTTGCACATGCTGACGAGGCCAAGAGGGCTAATTTACATGGAAATAAAAGAATAATAAAATGGCCGCCATTTTGGAATAAGGTGTATAGGGGGGGGTGTGGATAAAAAATGGAATGGCCCACTGTGTATATACTTGAAATGTGTGCCTTGTATGCATCTGCATGGTTCACTTATCTCTGACCTGCACTGTCTTTACATGTTAACCTAGTAGCTACATTGCATAATAATTTTTTTAAGCTTCAGATCTTGTACTACTGAAACTGTAGAATTTTATGATGTTGGTGTTGCGGTTCCTTCTGCATGTACCGGAGCACATATTACGTAAAACAATTAAAGGAACAAGAACGACAATAATACAAATGCAAAACAAGACCAAAAATACAATACCTCACAAACAATAGAAGACCATGGGTACCGGTAAATGCCGAAAGACCCTTTGTTCAAGGAAATATCGAATTTACAATAGTGGAAAAATACAATTAAACTTTTATTGATAGTGCCTTTGCTTACATACAAGACCTTTCAACTTTCACTCTCACCTTGTCTGTGGAAATATCTCGGCTATCACTCCCCCATCTTTTAGGCAAAATAACAGAGGAATATAGAAGATATTTTTTTGCACACCACTGTATCGAAGCTTTGTTTCTGCAAATTGATTTCATCTATGAACACTGAACAACTATTTTATTTGTACATTTCATCAGAAAAGATGGCGGGAGAGACGGCCAGGTTACAAAGCTCAAGAATTAGCCGCTGGTCACAAACCACGGACGCAGCTTCGTTCAAAATGGCGGAAAGAGGCGAGCAAGGTTATAACGCTTTCTTTTTGTGGTTTTATTCCACAAAGCGCACGTGTTTGAGGTTTTTGTTTTCCTTTTTTTTTTCGCATTGAAGTTATTTTTTATTTCGTAGAAGAAAAAAGGAAAATGTCGTCCGAGAAAGGGCACGATGCGAGAGAAATTTCACGCAGTCGAGGTGAGTTTTAAGAGTTGTATGCTAAATATAACTTAACTTAATTTAGGAGCGCAGATCATCCAGATATGGATGCATGCGTGAAGTCGGGAGAGCAAGAGGAAAGATTAACAACTTTTCGGAGCGATTTTAGAATACCAGGCTACTTATTTGCATATCCCTGACCGTTTTATAGAACGAGTCAGATGAAAACAAAAGGATCCATTGTTATTCAACGGATGCAAATAAGTGGCCGGGTATTCTACAGTTTAGCCCTTCTCAGAGTATAGTGAAACTTAACATAAGCTAAAAAGGTGTTCTCACAGTGTCCCCAATTAGCTATTAAGCTAAATACTTTAGACACTATAATAAAGGTTTTGTTGTTGTTGTTTAAAGTATCCAAAACTGTCTGAATTAGACTGCTAGCTGTCCTTTTTCAGTCAGTCGAGCGGGCGAGCGAATCAAGAAAACAAGCTTGGTGAGACTGGTGCCCCCCTCGGTTCGCATTTCTTTCTTGATTGATCGCCTATCGCAAATTTGCTTGCCCGCTCGACTATGCAGAGAGGGACTGCTACAGCTGTAGCAGTCTAGTCTGAATGGACACGCAATATGCAGCATTTTTGGCACATTAATTTTCTTTCTGCACACACAGCATCAGTTCAATACGAAGCAACTATAGATTGCAGGGCCATGAAGTTGTTCGTTTGGCTCGACAGTGGATGTAAAGAATGAGAAATTATGTTGGGCGACTCTGTACTGTGTATTTGGTGGCTCATTTGGCTCGACAGTGCAACTAAAGAGCAAACAAGCCAGCTTGTTTGGTTTATGATAAAAAGTGGCCCTGTGTTCTATCTAGCATAATAAGCAAAACAAGCAAATTCCTGCAAATTTGTGTTTTGAGCATTCCTCCCCTTTGCTTGGTGTGGGCAATCACCATAACACTCCCGGATGGGACAGTTATGCGCCAATCAATTCCCAACTTCAACCTTCTCCCCCCCCCCCCCCCCCCCCCCCCACCCCCACCATCGGACATGAAAAAATACTGTTAATCTTGACACTACTGGTTCAAATTCCCAACCCCACCCAGTCAAAGTTTAAATTCCCCCCCCCCCCCCCCCCCCGCCAGGCATGAAAAAATAATTGTCAAATGAGGATGTTGAAGCAGCTTCAAATTGATAAGCACATTAGAGAATCTTTCAAATTTCACAGCAAAAAAGAAAATCAAGAGAAAGCATAGAAGCCAATCCAGAAGCAGTTCTTCATCAAGTAGAAGCAGATCATCATCAAGAGGTATTTACCTTCAATGTTGACATAACTACTGTAGCATAGATAACTTTATTTATACATTCATGTACATGTACATAGTATTTCCATCAGCTTAATTATCATAATCAGCTAGCTACCTACATGTATCTTTGTAACTACAAATAAGAGGTACAACATATAAAAAACTAAAAACTGCTTTTCATTTTACTTAAAAACTGTGGCGACTTAGTTTTGTCTTAAACTCACTTTAGGAAGTTGCTTGTCTTCTGTGGGTAAGCTGTTCCACAACTGAGCTCCACTGTATGAAAAACTTCTCTTCAGATAATCAGTGCGAGGTTGTGGAAGAACTAGTTTGTTTTTGGTATTCCTAAAACGATAAGCATTTGCGTTGTTGCAATAAACAAATCTTGATCGTAGATATTCTGGTGTCATCCCATGTAAGGTCTTATACATGATAGATTTATTTTCTAATCTTTGATGACAGAGTTTATGCCACCCTAATTCCCGGAACACGTCATCCAAATTACTATCGTAGCTCGCAGACATTAAAATGTGGGCTGCGTGATTATGAAGCCTTTGAAGCTTTTCGAAATGCCCTTGTTACAGTTTCCCCATACCACACTGCAATAATCAAAGTGAGGCTAAACAAGGCTATTATAAACTTTGATTAAAATATTAAATGGGATAAGATGCCGTATTTATTTAATTGCACCAATGACGGAAGCAATCTTTTTACAGACATTTTCAATATGGCATTCCCAATTTAAAGTTTGGTCGATGTAGACTCCAAGGGATTTAGCTGATACTACTTGTTCTACAGCATTATTATTTATAGTAAGAGAAGGACTTTCTGAAAATTGTGATAACTTCTGCCTTGATGCAATAAGTATAAACTCAGTTTTTATCAAATTCAGGGTAAGCTTGTTAGCTGATAACCATGTGTACACGCAATCATTTATATGCTTAACGTCTGCACTAGCAAACGCCAAGCTGGTATCATCAGCATACATCCTGGTTTGTGAATACATCAAGCAAGTTGTTAATATATAACAAAAACAGAAGAGGTCCCAAAAATGCTCCTTGAGGAACACTGCATCCCAAGAATTTCGGGGTTGGCTTTCAGGAGTTAAGTTAACTGACATAACCGAGGCCCTGTTATAGGGGCAGGGGATGGGGGGTGTATGCCCCTAGTCTGAATTTCAAACCTGGGATCAATTCAATAAAACTTTTACAAATGTAATTTACAAGTGTAACCATTGTTTCAGAGGTTGAAAACAATAGCTACACTGGTAAATTACACTTTTAATAGTTTTATTGAATTGACCCCTGGTCATTTTGCAATTTCATGAGATTCATGTCAGATGTGACACTGTTGGAGATTTATGCACTGCCATGCCTAAAGTTCATAATTTTACAAAATCTTCTTGTCGTTCGTCAACATCTCACTTCACTGATATCACTGTTTTGATGCCATCTCACCTGTCTGAATTTCTACCCTAATAGGACCCTTATTAGGATGGAAAGATGGAAAAATTAATGTTAAGCTCGTAAATATGAGAAAGATGTATATGTTCCTGTCTCATGCTCGTGACATGATGAACATTGCATTTTTCTCAGGATTGACATAATACCAAGCAAACTGGGGTCTCAATCTTCACCTGTGAATAGTGCAATGGAGACTCCCACTTAAGCACTGGACCCTGCAGCCACAGCAGATGCATTCTTAGAATTCCCTATTTATAATAAATCCTTTTAAAAAATCTAAAATTATCGCTTTGTAAAGATTTTTTCTTGTGACTTGTAAGTTTCTGAATCACTTTTGCAGACAAACGCAAGAAAAGAAGAAAACGTTCTAGTAGCAGTTCATCCAGTGAAGGTCAGCAGTCATCAAGTTCATCAGGGTCAAACTCTTCAGGTAAATATTATCAAATATTTTAACCACAAGCTTCTTTACTGATAGGTAGTATTCACACTTGCACGTAAAAAACACATTTAGGTATAATAGAAAGTGATATTATATTGAAAGGCAGATTCAGTTTTCCAATGAGATAGTCTAAAAGAATGTGTTTTAGGCTAGGATTTTCTAGTTTTTGTACAAAATAAAGGAGGTCAATTCAAAATGGTAACCTTTTCTAAGGGGACTGCACCTGTGTATGTAAATGTCCTGTGCTTATGAGTGCCTAATTTGACACATCAGTTGTCAAGGACTGTTTTGCTTCTTCCTAAGTACAGTAGAATCCCGCTTAACGGCCACCCCGTTAATACACAGGGGTGTAGCTAGGATTTTTCAAAGGGGGGTCACACTGTGTAACACCCAGGGTACTTACCAGTTTGTCATGTCGACATCCACGATGTCTTTTTCTAAAATTATCTCACAAGGGGGGGGGTTCACAGGCACCCCAGGATACCTCCCTAGTTACGCCCCTGATACAGCCAAGAAAATTCAAGTAATATAAACACCGATCTCGTTAATATTACTAATACTCCTGACTGTTATGGCTACCCACTGGATTACCAGAGTAAATAGATATATTTTATGCAACTGTAATTTTATTGCATTTCAGTGGACAGAAAGAAAAGCAAAAAGAGAAAGGTACAGAGAACTGTGACAATATCGCTGGTTTTTAAGTGGAAATTAACTCGATTATCATCCTTTTTATCATCCTACAGAGCGTTTCTTATTACAGCGAGTTTCAAACGGGCACTGAAAGTAATAATTATTTAAATCTGCTTTGTGACTTGTTAAAAAAATTAAAACTTACACAACTTTCTCAACCAATCGGAAGTTAAAACAAAACCAATCACAGGGCAAAAAACTTCCACTCGTCCGCTCGTCTGGGACGAGTACTTCTTGATCTCGGACAAGTGGATTTCCAAAAGCACTTGTCCAACGGGACGAGTACAATTTACCAGGAGAAATTTGTCTCGTTTTTCACTGAGTTCTACGTTTCCCAAGCATCTCTGGACTTCGTAAACTATAAACCTGGTTTCCGCGAATTTCTGTTTCTTTTTACTAATTTTTTTCCCCTTTTTTCGACCGTGCAAATTTCTTGAGCACATGTTTTTATTTAGCCTGCATGGTTACTAAGGATAACCAAGATGGCCGCTTGTTAACATACTCTTTTCTTTGGCTTCGAATTCGTTTGTCTTCAGTGTTCCTTCATTGCTAAAAGCTTCAAAATGTCCGACAAAGATAAGGAACGCTGTTTCAACACAGGTATTTTGACAATTTGAGGCTATTTAAATTTACAATTTATAAACACAACGCTCACGTTCGTGCGTTACGAGAATACGTGTTTCATGCGGATCCTTATTCTTCAATTTGTTTTTTGGTCTCGGAGGCACTCTGGCAGCTCTGTTAGAGAAACAAGACTCACTTTTCTACACCATCTAAAGTTAAAGAATGTTTGCTCCTCGTTGTACACCTCAAATAAATAGAATGTTCAATTTCAAGGCTCAAAAAGTCTGGTCAACTTATATCACCGGAAAGTATAATCTATAGAGCGTTTTCACTTGACGTCATAGCCGCCATATTGGTGTTCCCGTACAAAAGAATTTTAATTTACTTCTTTTGTTAGGAACACCAACATGGCTGCCATGGCCTTTGTCATTTGAGTCCCACAGGACTGAAGGTCACGTGAGTGAAAACGCTCTATTGCAGATGTTCCCGCAGATAAGCCGCACCCCCAATTTTGAGCAAAAATTTTGGGCAAATGTGGCTTATACGCCAGTTTTTACGGTACATTGTAAATTTGTTTTACCGCTGCATGCTTTTAATCTATTAATTTTTTGGACGAGTGACAACCAAAATTTGAGTGGCACTTGTCCAATGGACAAGTGGAAAGAAAAAACGTTTTTTGCCCTGCAATCATGACTTGCTGGCATGCATCACCAGGCATCACCAACATGTATTTGCTTTAAATTCTGACTGGTTCATTGGATTGTCTACGACACTGACTTGAAAACCGCGCTATCGATTCTTGCACACTAAGTATTACATAATTATATCAAGTTTGTTGAATCTTTTTTTTGTAGCACAAACGTTAATCCCATAAAGCTATTAAATGATGGTTTTTATTACTTTTCTTCTTTTTCAGGAAAAGAAAAGTAAAAAGAAGAAGAACAAGAAATCTGTGGATGAATCATCTGGCCCCGTTCAACTGTCAAAGGTTTGTTTTTCGTACTATGCCACATTCAAATGAATTAAACTACCTTATTCTTACTAATTTTTGCGCGTACTTAAGGTTACCGTGTACCTTCGGGGGTGTCTCCAGTATAACAGCTCTAGCGTCACTTAATATACCTAAACCCAGATATCAAATTTAAGCTTATAGAGCATCGCCGAAAATACAGCGACATATCCGGTACCTTCATACGGTCCAGAGCGCTAAATTTGAAAAGCTTCCGTCTGACAAAAGAGCCAAATTACAAAGAAAATTGGGGAAAATGGCGAAACAAGGTGTATGTTTTACTCCATAACAAAAAAACTAAGTACTTTGGCGGTTAGGTTCACCCTGGCTTTTTCAGAAGAGGTGTTAAAAAATCATTTAAGACCCTTTTTATTTCCCTGAGATTTGGACAACTACTATCGAATCGCGTTCTAAAATTCGGTTTTTTCGCTGATTTTAGTATGGAAAAAACACGGCATTGATATTCAGGACGGTCTTTCTCTTCAAAAAAAGGACTTGCTAACTAAGGTTCACCCTGGAAATGTTAGCATTGTGTCTAAACAAAAGATTGGCGAAGTTTGGATTTAATACGATGCGTGGAAATAGTATCAAAGCGCTATTTTATAGAAGGTGTTCCGTAAACTAAAAATGGCGCTCCAAAATGTCTTCCTACGAACTCCCACGAGACCGGCAAACGGATTCAAATTTGAATAATTATCTCAACACAAACAATGTTCCCTTAGTCGTGAGAGGCGGGCGTTTGCTTTTTACTTGTTCAAGTTAGGATTTCAAAGAGAAGCCATCATTTATTTCACATTTCTCATTGTCCGGCAAATAGAAAGGCCTATATTATTTTTTAAAACCTCAGTTAATGTACTCTAGGTCTGAACTACGTTAACCGATCGAGTAAAAGAGCGCGTCTAGATCTGGACTGCAAAACGCTTTGTAAAGAGCACGAGAAACAAAGCGCAACGTACAAGCGAGTGACCCGTGATTCACGCTCGCTATCTTTTAACTGAAAACCATGTTCTGCGAAAAATGTTTTTGCCATCGTACTCTGACCATTGCGAATCTAACGAGTCACGAGTCAAAATGAAAATCTTACCGCACACGAATTTGTTGACAAAACGCTCTGTAAAGAGCGAGAGGAATAGGACACCATGTCTTTTATAGACATTCGACGCACTTAAAATAACTTTAAAACGATCTAAACACTGTTAAAACGCGATAGTTTGAAAAAAAATTTCGGTCTTCGAGCCTCTTCAGACGTCCGCCATATTAAAGTTCCGTAAAGAGCGCGAGTAAAAAAGCGTAACGAACAAGCGAATGACCCGCGCATCGCGCTCGCTATTTGGCAAAGCTTTTAACTGAAAACCATGTTCTGCGCAAAATGTTTTTGCCATCGTACTCTGACCATTGCGAATCTAACGAGTCAAAATGAAAATCTTGCCGCACACGAATTTGTTGACAAAATGCTTTGAAAAGAGCGCGGCCCGCCTTTAATTACAGCACGATTGTTAACTTTATCACACCTTGGGATTTACATCACGCATGAAACCGTGTAATTGACAGCAGTTGAATCTGCCAAGAGACTAGAGACTAGAGTATTCCCAAAGCTTATTCTGTTGAGCAAATACAACCGACTGGTTGTGTATATGAAAATAATTATGCTGCGCATCAAGAAACTGGGCACTATAAGTACATGTCGAGAAAGACGATGGCATTCCGGGCGATACCTCGCTACTCCATGACTGGCATCACAAAGTGTCCTGGGGAGGTACACGCTTCTCCATGACTGGCATCACAAAGTGTCCTAGGGGGTTGCACGCTACTCTATGACTGGCATCACAGAGTGTCCTGTGGGGTGGCACGCTACTCCATGACTAGCATCACAAAGTGTCCTGGGCGGGTGGTACGCTACTCCATGACTGTCATCACAAAGTGTCCTGGGGGGTTCACGCTATTCCATGACTGGCATCACAAAGTGTCCTGGGGGGTGCACGCTACTCCATGACTGGCATCACAAAGTGTCCTAGGGGGTTGCACTTTACTCCATGACTGGCATCACAAAGTGTCCTGGGGGTGGCACGCTACTCCATGACTGGCATCACAAAGTGTCCTGGGGGTGCACGCTACTCAATGACTGGCATCCCAAACGCCGAGAATACAGCGACATATCCGGGACCTTCTTACGGTCCAGAGCGCTAAATTTGAAAAGCTTCCGTCTGACAAAGGAGCCAAATTACAAAGAAAATGGGGGAAATGGCGAAACAAGGTGTATATTTTACTCCATAACAAAAAACTGAGTACTTTGGCGGTTAGGTTCACCTTGGCTTTTTCAGAAGAGGTGTTAAGGAATGATTTAAGACCCTTTTTATTTGCCTGAGATTTGGACAACTACTATCGAATCGCGTTCTAAAATTCGTTTTTTTTTCGCTGATTTCAGAATGGAAAAACACCGCATTGATATTCAGGATGGTCTTTCTTTTCAAGAAAGGACTTGCTAACTAAGGTTCACCCTGGAAATGTTAGCCTCGTGTATAAACAAAAGATTGGCGAAGTTTGGATTTAATACGATGCGAGGAAATAGTATCAAAGCGCTATTTTCTAGAAGGTGTTCCGTAAACTAAAAATGGCGCTCCAAAATGTCTTCCTACGAACTCCCACGAGACCGGCAAACGAATTCAAATTTGAATAATTATCTCAACACAAACAATGTTCCCTCAGTCGCTAGAGGCGGGCGCTTGCTTTTTACTTGTTCAAGTTAGGATTTCAAAGAGAAGCCATCATTTATTTCACATTTCTCATTGTCCGGCTAATAGAAAGGCCTATATTATTTTTTAAAACCTCAGTTAATGTACTCTAGGTCTGAACTACGTTAACCGATCGAGAAAAAGAGCGCGTCTAGATCTGGACTGCAAAACACTTTGTAAAGAATACGAGAAACAAAGCGCAACGTACAAGCGAGTGTCCCGTGATTCACGCTCGCTATTTGGCAACGCTTTTAACTGAAAACCATGTTCTGCGGAAAATGTTTTTGCCATCGTACTCTGACCATTGCGAATCTAACGAGTCAAAATGAAAATCTTTCCGCACACGAATTTGTTGACAAAACGCTCTGTAAAGAGCGAGAAGAACAGGACATCACGTCTTTTATAGACATTCGACGCACTTAAAATAACTTTAAAACGATCTAAACAATGTTAAAACGCGGTAGTTTGATAAAAAATTCCGGTCTTCGAGCCTCTTCAGTCGTCCGCCATATTAAAGTTCTGTAAAGAACGCGAGCAAAAAAGGGTAACGAACAAGCGAGTGACCTGCGCATCGCGCTCGCTATTTGGCAACGCTTTTAACTGAAAACTTTTTAACTGTTCTCTAACCGTTGCGAATCTAAAGATTTAAAAAAAATTAAATCTTGCCGCACACGAATTTGTTGACAAAATGCTTTGAAAAGAGCGCGGCCCGCCTTTAATTACAGCACGATTGTTAACTTTATCGCACCGTGGGATTTACATCACGCATGAAACCGTGTAATTGACAGCAGTTGAACCTGCCAAGAGACTAGAGACTAGAGTATTCCCAAAGCTTAATCTGTTGAGCAAATATAGCCGACTGGTTGTGTATATGAAAATAATTATGCTGCGCATCAATAAACTGGGCACTGTAAGTACATGTCGCGAAAGACAATGGCATTCCGGGCGATGGCTGGCTATCTAAATATGGAAACCATTTGGTAATAAAATGAATTGTCGAATTTTTTACGACGTCTTAATTCGAACGTCCGAATCAGCTTTAAAACGCTATAACTCAAAGCGATTATTGTATTTTGCTAATTTGATTTGTTCTCGGATTTCCGGACACGAAGCGCTAAAAAAAACGTGTCGGCGATTTCCCATATTCAATTGCAGTGAAAAGTTACAGAATATTTTCGAAAAAGGGAGAAAAAATTGGAGTGATCGCACGGAAATGGCTCTTGACGAAAAAGTTTTCGGAAATAAGAAATTCGCTGAAACGTGTTTGTTGATAATATGTTAGCCTAGCTTCTGTCCAAATTTGAGGAAAATCGAACAAATTCCCTTTGAGTTGTAGCTCTTTAAAGTGCCCCCTACAAGCGAAAAATTAACTTTGAGAAAACAGCGCTTAGAAAAACATATCGCTTCATAAACAAACTCCGCCCACAAAAGTTATACCGTCATTTTTTCCGTCAATTTTCACTATTTTTCGATATATTTTTTTTTAATTGAAAGTTCATTCTGTAAACTTTATTTTGACGCCAAAAAAAAAAATCAATGAATTTTCGATCTGAAGGTACACGGTAACCTTAATTTCGCGAAAATTCGGTAGCTGTATTTCGGAGTACTATTTTTCGCGATTCCAGGAAAAAAATAAACAAAAGTGTATTTAATTTCGCGATTTTCCCATTTCTTTAATCTCCCATTTCTTTAATCTCCCAAGCCCTAATGTTCACAGAATAGTTATACAGAACACTTACCGAGAGAAATATCAAGAGTTGCGCGCTTTCTACTTCGTCAATGTTGAGGTTCTTGAGTCAAAGCGCCGACGATCTCCTCGACCTTTATAATTTTTGTATTGTTTTCTTATACGGTATAATATGGTATTACATTTCGCGATTTTAATTTTCGCGCTCTCTTTTTTTGCGAGTAATAATTTTCGCGATTTTTTCCAAAACGCGAAAATCGCGAAATTTAGTACGCGCGAAATCAAGTAAGAATACGGTAGACGGTAACGTAATTTTTTTCAACTTTTTTCTTGAAAAGGCATTATTTTGCTAGATTCAAATGAAACTGGTTGGAGAGTACTGTTTTTCATTCGCCCGAAGAAACCGAACTTAGTGGAAGACTGGTCAATAGAACGGAAGTTTTGGTAATAAGTTCGTGTTCCAGTACACCAAATTGAAAATCAATAACAATGTTGTCCCCTAAACCACCACCAATCCTAACCACCCGTCATGGAACATCACTACACATCATCGCACGTTGCTAGACCTAATCAACTTCCCTAGAAATCATCTAATGGAGCTAGACATCATCTAACATCACTAGGCATCATATAGGATACTGGAACACGAACTTATTCCCGAAGTTTTTATCTGTTCAGATGTTCGAAGATGTTACAGAATTCGCCACTCCAGAAACTACGGAGAGACTGAGACTTTCGGCACCAGGCTTTCTGGTATCGTTTGGGTAACCAGCATTAGTTACAACAGGTTGATTGTTTCCAAAGGCAACCATTAACCAATCATAGTTCATATTGGTTACCCAAACGATCCCAGAATTCTTAGTACCAAAAGCTGGTCCTCAGTCTAGTCTCGGACTCCCCATAATTTTTGTGGAGTGGTGAATAGCCCAATTTCGACATATTAAAATTCAACTTGAAACAAAAGACATCACTACGAGGCTTAGGGGAATGATAGCAGAATTTGTATGGTTTATTCCCCTAATCCTCGTAGTGATGTCTTTTGTTTCAAGTTGAATTTTAATATATCGAAATTTGGCTATTGTGTTCTAGCCCGCGTAGCACTCCTGCGCGCGTCTCGATCGCGCACATTATTCAATACTCCGGCCCCTGCTTCACTGGCTAAGTGCTTTCTGGTCAAGTAGAAAAATCAAATGAAAAATTTGAGTATCTCTTTAAAATTTCTAACTGGTTCAGTGCAAAATTTGAATTTGTTTTAATTGGCAAGATCTGTAGTTGTGATTTCTGAGTAATTTGCTTTTGGTTTCAACACAATTTAATGTTAGAAAGCTGGCTTTATTTTGTAGTTCATGAAAGAACAAAAACGGAAAGAAGCTGCGCGGAGGAGCGCTGTGTCTGGAAAGAAAATAAAACTCAAAGTGAAAAAGTCAAGCAAAGACAAAGAGGTAAATGAAAAAAAAGTCATCCTAACAACATTGTTTCTCATTAGCCCGTGTGTAAAACTTCTTTCGTGCATCCCATAATCCCATTCAAGCTAAGTGATTTTTCCGGTCGTCGTCAATTTTACTCAATTTAAAATTATAGGCGATGTATGGAAAAACAGAGTTTTAAAAGACATCCTAGAATGTCCAGAGCCTTCATCGTCTTCCAGCATGAGCTATATACTGATTGTACTTAAAAAGTCGACGCAAGGTTTTCATCGTTTTTCCAGCCAACACAAGTTGGCAGTTCCAAAACTTGTGTCCACTTGCGTCAGTCCATTTGACCAGGGCTTTAAGTCGTGCACTGGTTAACTCACGATACATCCGAGGGGTCGTGCAGAAGGAGGGGGGATAAATGTTTGGTTGGGATGTGTGGCCCGCTTCTCGAAACTCTTATCCCCATTTTTTCTTCTCGCCCCCCCCCCCCCCGATTTTACGTGATTTTCGCTACCTATTTGCAGAACTAACCATCCCATTTTCCCCATCATTTTTCAAGTCAAGATAGCAAAAGTCGATGCCCATTTTCACCACAAAATTAGGCATAGTGATCTAAGAGTGTAGCCGGCATGTCGAACTATTTAGAACAGAAAGTTTAACTGAGACTGAGACCGCGAATGATATTTTATAACTGTTTTCCTGTTTCAGCGTGAAAAGAACCGTAAGGAATTGCTTAACTTCTTGAATCAAACTTTATGAAGCGTTCAATGAAGGATTGGACAGGTGAGCTCTGATGATATGCTATTCCTGGTATGAGATCATTTTCTCTTGTTCCTTGTCAACAAGTAAACACGTACAGTATGGATTGGCTTCTTCAACGCAGTTCGAATGTTAGTATCCAAGCCCTAACCACGACACGAGCTAAGGGCATCTGGAGCGAGGGCCCCTTATTGGACGAAAAGCTGTTGTTAAGTTTCGGACCGCTTTTGGACTGTCAATAACTGACTGGAGACGTCAGGGACAACGCAATGAAAGGAATGCTTTTCTAAATGGCATTGTAGGGAAAACTGCTCGGTTCTAATGAGCGAGGAAATATTTAGCGTTAACCTGAACGTCGTGCTGTCGAGATTTTACTCATGTTTTATCTTACTTTTACTTGGAACTCACGAGCGATTTTCAGTTGAATGACTGGTTGAATGTCGTGCAAAACGAATGTAAACATGCTGGCCAATTACAGCAGACGCAGACAATCCATGGAATGGAAAATTAAAATGTCGACATTTGAGCTGAAAGAGTTAAAAGTATTTTCTTTATATAATGATGTATCGTGTCTTCATGATTATGGCCAAGAGCTTGCTTTAAGCTTGGTTTATTATCTTGAAATATGAAGAAAAAAAATCGCGAAAACTGATATAATGGCTTGACCGCCTGTCGACTGATCAAATCGATGAACTGTATATTAGGAATATTGTAAAACATGGACTGGATTTGTAAAACATGGATTTGTAAAACTTGGATTTGTAAAACATGGATTTGTAAGTCCATGTTTTACAAATCCATGTTTTACAAATCCAGTCCAGTCGCTGTTTTACAATATGCCGTATCAATCCACTTCCATCCTTGCAATCTGGCCTGTACTTTATCTACAAACCACCGGCTTTTGTTTTGCTCTATATAATACTTTCATCCAATTAAGTTGTGTATTTGGTGGCTTACCTTATTTCCCTGATATATAGCCACCAAATATACAACTTGATTGGATAAAGATTCTACAGAGCAAAACGTAAAACAGAAGCAGTAGTTTGGAGATAAAGTGCAGGATTGCAAGGATGGAAGTGGATTACGGTCAATCAAATTTGATTTCGTGACAGACGATCAAGAAATCAAGATTGCCATTCCGATTGTGGACTTTTTTCAGCCGTTGTTTTGTCTTAGTAAACTGTTTCTTTGGTTTCATCACTTTTGGCGATTTTATCTTCCTATTTTAAGAAAATAAAGCAAGCGAAAAGCAAGCCGGCTCCTGGCTATAATCACGAACACACGGTATATCAGCAAGGTCACTGCTCCTGGCCGCTCATCAAAACAAGATATTTCAGCCGGCACATTATCACTTTCATCGAGTCTTCGTCCTTTTCTTGGTTGATTTAGTTTTCGTTCCCCTTTTTTCACCTTTTAACGGTCCATACTGCGAAACATATCAAGCTCTCTCGACTCTATATTCTCTTGTTGGTTTTCACAGCGGCACAGCGAAATTGTTTTCATTGTCCGCTAGAATTTGAGCTTGTTTTCTTAGCTACAACTGATTTTTCAGTCTCTCTTTCGAATTCTTCACAAAGTTTATATGCTTCTTTTTTACACAGAGAAGGCCAGAAAACGTTTTGTTGTACTTAGCATGTTTCATCGCGGCTTGTTTAGCTTGTATGTTGTTATCTTAATTAAGGTTGACAACACAGGCAAATACTTCAAAGTTTCTTCGCCGTACGTGTCCTTGCAAAATCTTTGATGCGTATTAAATTTTCTAGCTATATGGTTTCACTTCTTTGTATAGTCTGTATGTTTCGTGTTTTCACTTAACCTGTTTCCGAAATTCCCTTATTTTGGTCAAAATCTCCTACAAGAGAGTTTCTTAAGCGACCTATATCTGTATTTTGTGTTTCGCTGTTGATTTTCATCGTGATTTTAATGCCAGATTCTAGACATTACTCTGAATGGACTCTTCACATTGCGTGACGCAGAAACCCTTGTTATTGTTATACGAGACAAATTTTGACGAGATAATGAGCTAATTACTTTTATATCCTTAAGTATGATGTGAATGATAAACAATTGTGTACCGAAAGTATTCGGTTCGTGATTTGGTACAGATAAACCTGACGTTTGTTCGGATCGCGTGGTTTTATTCGACCACCAATTTCAACTTATGCTCCAACCACGTCGTTGCGGTGAACCAGGAGTTTACAACTTCATCTTCCAGCGAGGTGTTATGGAGTAAACAATTCCTTTTCATTGATGGTTCAATATTTACATGACGAACTCTGGGATGCACGCGGGAAGTTTGCAGTGTTACCTTAAGAATGAAGTGGTAGTCAAATTAGGTTGACCTCCCGGCGGGTTGCCAAATTTGTTGTGAGATTTCACTGTCAAGGCTGCATGTTCAGTTGATTTACATTCAAAATACACGAAGGAATGTTCTAAAGTATTCCAGACAGCAGTTTGTTGTAGATCGAGCCACCAATAACATTGGAACAGAACAGAACAGAACACTGAAAAGTTAAAATAATAATTTACAAGTTCTACCGGCGCATCTGTGCTTCAAGCAGATTTTAAGTGATTGACAAAGACAACTTCGTGCGTCGCTCGCGCGCAATATTTATGCAAGCTCGTTTTATTTAGACGGAACGGAACAGAACTTCCGTTTCTGTACTCTTAACCATTTAAATAACAAAAAAATTGCTTTCGAACCTTCGTCATAAGCGTTGGCGTTTAATAGTGCTTCGAAGTTTTGCTCAACGATGTTTAATGTCGACTTCGTATTCTGGCTTACAACCTTGTCTTTTGCGCTACCGCTGTTCAACGCAAGACCCAGAAATTCAAGGCAAGCAGGTAGGTGTTGTTTAATATCATTTTCTTGCTCAATATTCAATAACAAGCTTTTTATGTCACAACGAATGTGCTCGAATATTATTATAGCCTATTATAAATAATATTATGTTTGCATCCGTTCAACTTTATCGAATCATTTGCAGAAATTGCATGTATGCCTCCTCCAAGGAGTTCGAATTTCTAGTAATAGCAATATTACTAGTAATTCGTTTTTTTTAATTAAACATCATTTTATCTTTTTTGTGCGATTTTTGGCGGTCTGGCTGTGCGTAACAATAAAATATGTATTTAACAGTCGAAAGTGGTAAAACATTTTTGAAAATTCTATCATCAGTTCAGATGTGTTAGTAATTAAAAGTCATCATTTTATGTACTGACTTCTATGGATTGCCCCAAACCGTACTGGTTTATTTTACAACTCCATTAAATCTTCACAAAATTTACATTTATTCTGTATTTAGCTAAATTATTAATTGCAACAAAGGTTCGGATATTATAGGGCTTTGATATAGGGTCTGTAGGGTTCATTCTAGCGTTTCAAGCGGATTAAAACGGATTAAACGGCAAAAAATTTGAAATTCTGTTTCTAAATACGTTGTTGATACAAGTTTTATTGCATCATTTTTCTGCACTCTGTATCATATTCGCAGTTTTGTTTCTGAAATTGTAGCTCAATGCAGATTCTAGCTTTGAAAAACAGAAAATTCGCAAACAGGCATGCGTTTATGATGCGTATGATTACCGGCGACAATTGTCGGTGTACGGAAGCCTCACCGGAACATCTTAGCTCGCTTCTTTAATTTCAAAACTCTGCCTAGTTATATGTTAGACCTTGTTAATTTGAAAATTTACGTAATAAATCATTACTAACAATTCGTTTTATCGTTAAACGTTTAGAGATGCGGCTTTTTTTCTAAAAAAAAAAAAACAGAGTAATCCCTCGGTTGACTTTTTATCGCAGAGTGAGACCGTGTTAACAAGTTTTTCCCGACCGCTTTTTCACGTTAATTTTATACCAAAACAGCAGCAAAATACTGCTTTTGTGTACTAATAATTCTAGCGCTGATCATGTTGAACAAATAAATTCGTTTATCTTTTGTTTGACCGGAATACAGAACACACAGTGTACAGAAATCATGATATTTCGAGTGTACATATTAAACAAATCAAACAAAGCGGCACGCATATGAAACCTCAGTGTGAATCGGTGCAGCTGCCTCGTGCAATATTTGATTTCTCCAAACTTCGTTTCACATAGATTAGATCAATTTGGTTTAGATATATTTTATCAAATTAATCAAATTGAATTGACGTTGCCACGGCTGAAAAAATGTTTAAGCGCCGTAAAGAGTACGACTGAAGTCGTAAAGTGAGAAGCGCATTGCAAAAAAAAGAGAACATTTTTAATATTAAAAAGACTAAGCGATATGACAAGTAAAAGAAATCAAAATGCCAGAAATAAAGTGAAAAGGAAAACGAAAATTAAGCAAACGGAACCACATGCCGGAATGATTATTTGTTTTAAAGTGATGTTTTGACGAGAAATATCGATGTCGCATTTGAATGGTATTATATCCTGGGGATTCATCCGTAAAACTTTACTGAGAACCATAAAACTCAATGAAAACTCCGCCAATAACGACCCCCGAAAATAGCGATCAATTTTTTAAAAAGGTTGTTAATGAGTAAATCTCGAAAGTAGCGACCTCCTAAATCGACGATATTTCGATATTGTATTAACGAACCCTAACATAAAATGAAAAGCTATAAGGAATAAAGGGGACAGCTGCGAAAAATTCCCGTGAGCTCTCCAAACAATTCACGCCTACGGCTCACAATTCAATCTAAGAGCGTTTGAGACTAGACTTATCTTTTTGCTGACGAGAGATCAGTGTTGCGAGAGACAAGTTGAGCGTGTAACATCCCTCTCCGAGCTTCGCAGTTTGTCTCGCAACGACTGAAGGATTGTGTTGCGAGCTGCAGAAAAAGTTGAACAGCTTTCTATTTATCGTTGCGGTATAAGTTGCACGCGTGTAACATGTAATCTGCAACTTACTTCTCTTGCACGTCGCAAGAAAAAAATTGCCTGTTGTATAAACAGCACCTTTATTAAAAGGCTTTTAAGTACGAAAGTAATGAGATACGTTAAATTCTTTGAACTTTACGGTATAAAACAGAGGTTTTATCCAGGGAGAAAAAGATTTCTTTGAGGCTCGGTTTAAACGTCGCGTTTCGCATGTGCCCAATCTAAATCATGTGAAGTTCGACAGTTGTTTTATCCGTCGAACCAGTCACGTGCCGAACCGAATTTTTAAATTATGTTTTACCCACAATTCTGCATTTTTTTCCTAATTTTATAAAAACTTGCTCATGAATTCAATGCGACTCTATTAAATTCAATGTCTAAATCAAAAGTCGAATTTAATTTTTTGAGTCGACCCAAATCGGTATTAAATTCGGCACATGCGAAATGCGGCGTTTTTTTTAAACCGGGCCTAAATCAAATGTCGAATTTAATTATTTGAGTCAACCCAAATAGGTATTAGATTCGGCACATGTGAAATGCGACGTTTAAACCGGGCCTAAGCCTTTATGTTTGACTTTGTTCCATACTCCATTTTTAGGGACGCCAACAGCGTGCGAAAGTAGACAACACTTTTCTAACTTTCAAGGTACTTTTAACAGTCCTAATTTTCCTGCCCCATATCCTGCAAACTCTTCCTGCAACTGGATCTTAACGCCCCCGCAAGCTTCGAATTTGTCTTTGAGTTTTACGTCGTTCAATATCCATTCCAACCCAAAACAGTGCAGTGGTACGAAGTGCCGATGTGATTATGTTCAAGTAAAAGAGCTTGACCCGCCAGAAAATGTTACAGGATTTAACACGAAATTTTGCAATGACAACCCACCGAACGGGGTGTATAATTTGATGTCCAGAGTCAGGATTCGTTTTGTTTCGGATTCAGCTGGGGAAGGAACCGGGTTTGAATTAACGTATCAAACGCTTGAATCGCCAACTACTGATTCGGCAGCTTTCGACTTCACTCAAGTGCAAGCAGAGGCCGCTTTGAGAGCTGGGAAAAGATTACTTGTCAATCAAACAGTTGCTACAACAACGTCAGCAACAGGTAACATTACAGATAACCCAACACAGCCAATAACGTCTCAGAATTTAAACACCTCTGGTGTCGATATACCTTTGTCTGCATTTACAAGTAAAGCGCCAATGAACTTCACCGCTACAGCGAACACAGTTGTACAGCTAACTTCTGAAATGCCAACATCACAAGGAATAAACAGCACTGTTGTTATTTTGATACCGAGTGAACGTTCCGGGCCGACAACGTTTCCAAGAACATTTCCAGTTACTGGAGTAAAAACACGCGGCAGTGTTTGGACCACAACAGCTCATGTTGTGATGGCTGTGGAAGAGAAAAAAGTCGAAGAGAAAGTCCCAGATATTATAATCCTTGGTCCTTCTGTGCCTGTTGTCATGATTTTTGTGCTTGTTGTTGCCGGCATTGCTTGGTGGAATTACAAATTTAACTCAGAAGAACTCAACAGGTTTGTAATGTAATAAACAAACACAATAGAGCGCGTTTGTTTTTACGAAATTCGATGTATTAGAAATCCTGATGAAACATTTTCCCAACTTTTTTTTTTTCAATTTGTTGACTTCGTTCTGCTGACACGATGCATCTTCTTGGATTATCTTTCAACCAGACTTAGATGACACTGATTTCCAGTCCTATATTTCTTTTCCTTTTTCAGTTTTGTTGTCTTTTTTGTAAACCAGGATAAATAGATCGCTTTAAAAAACTGACGAAAACTTCAAAATCCATCTCTTTTTTTAAGACTAAGGCCCCGTTTACACGGGTCCGGACAAATTTTTGCACGGACGAATTTTGTTCCTAGACCACCTGTTTACATGGATCCGTGCAAATTCTGTTACAGATTGCAGTGGTGTTTACACGGAACTTGCACACTTAGCCGTTCAAATATTCGTCCAGTTCCGCCGGTCCCGTGTAAACGCAAGGTGGAACCGTGCAAGTTTTTGTCCGTGCAAAAATTTGTCCGGACCCGTGTAAACGGGGCCTAAATCGACTGACTCAAAATCCCATTACAACAGGACATGACTGGGATCCAAATAAAGAAGCTCTATTTCCTTTGGATTCTAATCACATTTCTTATCACAGTGACTATAAATGCATACGAGGATCGCATTCTCTTTCATATTATGTACTGTTAAGCCTGGTTTCCATACGATCGCTGAAAAAACGTTCAGCGCTTGTAGCGAAATGGACTAAGCCACTCTCCATACTTTCAACATAATTGCTACGATCGCTGGAGAGTGACTTAGTCCATTTCGCTACAAGCGCTGAACGTTTTTTCAGCGATCGCAGCGATCGTAACGATCATATGGAAACCAGGCTTTAGAAAATTGATGTTTTAAAATTTCTTTCCTGGAAAAAGCGAAATAAAGGTGCTGTTACACACCACTTTTCGTGCAACTTATTTCGAAAAAAATTATTGTTTCCGTTTTTTAAGTTGAACGAACAGTAGAATCGTTTTCTACTTTCTGTAACAAATTACCTCAAGTTGTACAACAAAAATACGTGTAACACAGCTCTTGCAACTTGTTTCACCACACTCTGTAAGTCAAACAATCACAGTGGGTGGGGGACAGATGTGCCATTTCTTTATATTTTAACTTATGCAATTTTTTTTTTTCGCGAGACAAGCTACATCACAGATAACACAAGTTCCCAGTGCGAGAAACCGTAAATTATAAATGTTTGTGTGGGAATTTAACGAACATATTTATTAGGAACAGTATTGGGAATAAAAATACAATAAAAATGCCTTTCCTTGTTTCCCTGTTGTATAACTTGTGTCTGCGTGGGGATTTAGGCCATTTTGGAGCGATTCCAGAGAGTTTTAGTTTCACTTATTTGAGAGACGGAAATCAGTAAAACTAAAACTTCCCAATACTATTTGTAATAATATGTTCGTTAAATTCTCATTCAAACCTTCATAGCTCTCTATAATTTACGGTTTCTCACACTAGGAGCTTGGGTTTCCTGAGGTTACATGGCAATTGCAGCGCGTATTAACCATTGTACGTGCAGCTTGCAACAATGTTTTGCGAGACAGGTTGCATGAAAAATGGTTACGTGTAACACCACCTTAAATATTGATTGATTGATTGATTGATTAATTGATGCCTGTTTATCTTACATACTGCACTCTCGAATTAAAAATGGAGTCGCACTGTTCTTTTTATCGCAGATATGAGTTATATACAAAAAGCGGTAAAGCCAAGCATCGACATTACAATATGAAAAATATCAGGTAAACAAATTTATACAATAACTGAAGGTAGTGCGTGCGCTTGATTGGCCCATATCTATTTAACAATGAGATTATGAGCTCGAGATTTCTATCGTTCGCCCTCATCAACTATCACTCGATAGAAATCAAGAGCTCATAATCTAATTGTTTTAGTATAAATCTACTAGACGTTCAAAACTTAACAACAAATACTCTTCACATACACTTCGAAAACGCGAAGAAGCGGCCGCCATTAGGCTACTCACTCTACTCACTTTCATCATCATCATCATCATAGCTTTATTTAAAAACACGGTATCCCATCATTAGTTACAAAATGCTCTTCCAGAGAGCCGTGTATACTAAATATTCTCTATAAAGACCTAAACATGTTAAAATCACTCATAAAAATTTCTAATTAAAATTACAATACTAATGGATTTTTCTATGTTTACCTAAGATTAAAACTACTATAAGGCGGCTTTAAAGGATGCGATAGATGGCTCAGCTTTGATTTCATTTGATAGGCCATTCCAAAGAACAGTGCCCCGATAGTTAAAGCTACACTTTCCCGCTTCCTTTCGGGGTCTATGAACAAACAAATTGTTCAAGTTGTATCTCAGTTTATAAGAATGAACATTCGTTATTGGTCGAAAAAGATTTTTTAGGCCCTTAGAAGAAAGATTATTTTTAGCTTTATAGACACTAACCGCTAATTGCTTTGAGCGCCTACGCTCAAGAGTGTCCCAGCCAAGGTCTTCCAAAATATCAGCAGACCGAATGTCATAATTAGAATAGGTAATTATTCTTGCTGCCCTATTTTGCAATTTCTGGAGTCTGTCAGCCAGGCATTTACCCATACAGCCCCACAACAGATTAGATAGTGAGTAGCGTAGCCAATAAGAGAATGAACAGCATTCGTGATAGAACGCTAGTAGATTTATACTAAAACAGAATAGATAGTGAGTAACGTAGCCAATAGGAGAACAGCATTCGTGATAGAACGCTAGTTGATTTATACTAATGGCTATTATTCCAGTTAACCACACGGAAAGTGTAGTTGTTATGTAATAGCAATAGACCACACACAAGCCTGCAAATAATTTTCTTCTCTAAGCAAGTCATTATCTGTTAGTCCAGGGACAATATTGACCTGACAAGAAGTCATTCTGGTCGGACAATTTTGTTACCGCAATGAAACGTTTTTCATGTTCACAGAGAGAAAAGATTTTCTGCATGAATTTAATTGTAGCAGAACTACCGAGTCTGTCTGTCAGGCCAGGTTAAGCTTTCACCAGTCAAAATGCCAAATTTACCGGACATTCGTCCAATGACAGGCTGTTATTTGCAGCCTTGCACACATTTCTATGGTTTACAGGTGCAATAAACCAATAGACAAATTCGGCTAACGCATTGTTGTACCCTATTCAAACCTTTTGGGATTAGAACTCTTTGTTCGTCATATTTCCATATCAATGAAGCATTGACATGGAAATTATATGGAAATATTGTGAACAAAGGATGTTATTTCCAGAAGGTTTGAATTGGGTACAACAGTGCGTTAGCCGAATTTGTCTATTTGGTGGTTGGCCGAATAGCACTCGAAAAGCTTGTAAATTACACACCTTCGGCTCGTGTCTTACAATCTCTTCTTGTGTTATTCCAACATCCCGCGTGGTTTATTGAGCCAATCAGCATAATCTGTTCGAGCGCGCTCGGATGGCGATAAGCCATAGAAATGTGTGAACTATTGCTTCTATAAGAAGTTAACCATAATGTCCATTTAATGTCCCAACGTCCGGCATCCTTAGGGGATTCTCCGCGTTCAAAATGGCGAAAGTCGTCGAAATATTCCAAGGCTCGTGGATGTTGTGTCACATGATACAATACAATACAATACTTTATTTTCACATTTCCATGACATTTTTTGTTACAAGAAAATATATATCTAGCTAAACTAAAATTACTAAAACTATAGGACGAATAACTAAATATAAATACATGACACAAGGTGAATGCTTGAAACAAGGGTTCCAGATAAAAAGAAAACTTATGTGGGTGCCATTTGCTGGAAATGACATCCAAAGACAACAACCTTACAACAACAACAACAACAACAACCTTATGACAGTACCTTTATTTGTACTCAAGTAAAAATACAGTTCACATTTGAAAGACAAAATTGAAAATTAAATAAAGTACTGGCTGTCTGGAATAGGAGCTCGGCTAGGGGAGCCAGGCAGCCAATAAACTAAAGATAATATTTAGGTAGATAACAAAAATTAGCTTAAGGGTAATATTCCAGGAATCTTGGAATATTTCGGTCACCCTGTGTAGGCGTTTCTTCGCGCCGCTATTTTGAACAAGGAAAGGCACCAGAGACGAGGTTGAGCAAGTTCAAGATGGCGGAATAAGAAGAGAACTTCCATGATTCCCTGCAGGCACTTCTCATAGAGGGAACTGGGTATTTAAAGTCTTTTTTTTTGTTATTCAGTAAAGGAAATCTGTACAATCAGATGACGAAAAACTGGAAAGGGCAGTCACCCAGTGGGCCATCTGGGTAAGTCAGATTACTAAGCACTAATGACTTGGAAACAGCCAGCTTTGTTTTACCGAGACCCTCAATTTTCCCTAAGGAACATTAACCTAGAGCCAGTTGCATTAAACTCAACTCCGGACAAAACTGCTAATTTTAACTTCTGATGGCCAGTGTTAAGTTTTATGTAGCCTGTGTTGCTGGCGGTTTTGTTCGCTTGCGCGATGCTGAATTCTCCTCTCCATTCCCCTCGCGGCTTCGCCACTCGCAAATTCAACATCGCGCGCGCCAGACACGTAGGCTAAGTTTTATGCAACTGATCCCTGGAGTCTTGACAAATTTTGTCGTGGAGCGGGAGGGGAGGGGAGCGAGAAGCGGAGTTGTAACTCTTTCCTTGTTTCCGTCTCCTCCCGCTCACTCAGTCAGATTTTACTCTTCTTTTCCAGTTTAGCGCTTTATTTTTCGTTAGTTTCTTTTTCTTTATTGCACAAAAGAGTGGAAAAAAAAAATTGCAAGAAAAATAGCTACAAAAGTCGCCTGTGTAAACACCGCTTTATACTGGGTAGATTCTCCAGAGATAGAACAATAGGGAAAAATTATTGATATATATTGGTCGCCATAACTATCGGCAATCATTTCAACCTTTCATTCAGATTCAAATTCAAGTCAAGTCCCATGGCTGGAAGAAAGATTTCCTTTGCAGGCAGGCTTCTGGAGATAGCTGAGGGGTAAGAAATAGAGATTATTTTGAACTTATTTTTTTGATATTCAGCTCCTTCATCAGACCCTTAACATAAAAAAGTCTTTATTTTACGCAGAAGCCCATTACTAGGAGCGTGCAACTGCCCTATATTCCTGTCACGGTCTTTTTTTCAGACGAATTTATTTTTAGATTTGAATTTACCGCGAATATCAGACTCCCGCAGACTCGCAGAGCCCAATGACCAATCACAAGTAGCGAACTGCCCTTTTTCGCGGGAAAATATAGTCTAAAAATAAATTCGTCTGTGAAAACGCCGTGACATAGGCTTAGTATGGAAGTCATTGCACGCTCCTAGTAATTGGCTCCTGTTTTACCAAACAACAGTCTCCTCGTGAACGGTTTCAAAGTACGGACCCAGTTCACATGGCCCCGAAAATAGAAAATTCTAAATAACATGACAAACAACATGATTTACATAATTTTTATGAAGAGCAGAAGGATTGTATGAGAGGTTTGTATCAAAACAAAGCCAACTCTAGACTCACTTCCACTCAAAAGGCCAGGTCACTAAACACAAAGCTGTGAAAACCGGACGTTCAACACTTCTTCTTTAGGAATGCGTGCGCAGGGCTGTATTGAATTGACTTTTTGTGACTTGTTTGGCCATCCAACGCAAATCCTTTCGCAAGTTGTTTTTATTTAAACTTGCGTTGAATTGCGTTCCCGTTCAACCAGGGGTTTAACGCTTATCAACTGAATAGTGATTTATCCAGTGGGATAGCGTTATCTACCTTGTGAACAATCGAAGCCAGACAATTTTGTCTCTTTATAAGTAGTAATCACCGATCAAACACTTATGTCCAGAAATGCAGGTAACTCGGACCTTGGGTACTTCATATTACACACAATTATTTGTCATTTGCATATGACTTCATGTTTGACAGAATTGCTTGCGTTTAGGTGAGAATTAGGGTTAGGGGACACTAAATTAAAGCCTAAAAATTTCAGACGCGATAACAAACTTCTACGAAAATAAACCCATACAAAATTTTTGGCGGTCCGAATTTTTTAGGGTATGGAGCTTAAGACAATTTAATTGTGGTAAACATGCAAGTGAATGAGGAAAAATAAGGATGTGTTCGAATTCATTTAAGTTAGGTTTGGAGTTCCACTCGATTTTCAGCTTAACTCTTTAACTCCCAAGAGTGCCAAAACTCAAACTTCAAGAAAAAAATCCTAAAAACTATGATGGAAAACAAGTTGTACCATGAAAACAAGTTGTACCATGCAAAAGTACTGCCGAAGAGGTTTCATATGAATGGTCACACCGTAGGATTTCATCAACAGACTCAAAAGTCAGAACAAATGGTACTATGCAAAAGTACTGCTGAAGAGGTTTCATATGAATGGTCACACCATAGGATTTCATCAACAGACTCAAAAGTCAACAAATGGTACTATGCAAAAGTACTGCTGTAGAGGTTTCATTTGAATGGTCACACCATAGGATTTTGTCGACAGACTCAAAAGTTAGAACAAATGGTACCATGCAAAAGTACTGCTGAAGAGGTTTCATTTGAATGGTCACACCATAGGATTTTGTCGACAGACTCAAAAGTTAGAACAAATGGTACCATGCAAAAGTACTGCCGAAGAGGTTTCATATGAATGGTCACATCATAGGATTTTGTCGACAGACTCAAAAGTTAGAACTACGCTACATGTCTCCATAATTGAGATAATGTAATCCCGTTGCTTGCAGTGTTCGAATATTTTTGGGGGACTTTTAATGTATCTCAATTCTTTATGTTTCAGAGTTAGAACTCCCAGGCCTTCTCGACCGCCTTCAGAGGAAATTATGCCGCTGAACAGGCCGGCCCCAGGATCATCAGCGTTCCTATGCCCTGGCGATGCTACAACTGGCGGAGGATCGCGGCCCAGCTCTCGTCCCAGCTCACGCCCGGCTTCACTACTGTTGAGGGATGCCTTGGTTAATATGTTTGGAGTAGCAGACGGGGGGTAAGTTAAATATCTCCTGCTACCTTCATAAGCAATACCCAAGAGTGCCAAAAATTAAAATGTAAGAAAAATACCAAATTCGTTTCTAAAATATTGAAAAACAAATGGTGTCACGCAAAAGTACTGCCGAAGAGGTTTCATTTCAATGGTCACACCATAGGATTTCGTCCACAGACTCAAAAGTTAGAACTACTATACGTTACATGTCTCCATAATTGACTCTGGGAGTGAAAAGGTTAAAACTATTCTATGATTCCTATTCACTGTCTTCTCTAGCTACCAGCTGCCTCATTTTCCAGGCTCCGGTAAAGCGCGGAAAACAAGAAGCGCGGGACTTCGAGGAAAGGATACAAACCACGAATCTTCTTCTTCTTCTTCTTCTTCCACGTGCACTTTGCCAGAACAAGGAGTGACGCCTGGGAACGAGGCAGTGCATCGAAACTGCAAACCGTCTTATAGCACGTCATGCATGCTAATGGTTGTGTCTCAGGAAAAATCCAAAATGGCATATGCCAGACGTCCGACCAATTTTGTGAAATGTCCGATCAAAATGGAAGTTTGAAAGGACACAGCACAGCAGACCGTTTTAAATAGACTCGTCATTGCGCCACAAAGTATCACAAAAGCGTTTTATGTAGCAGGATCAGAGCCATGTTTGTCATGACCACGTGTTAACCATTGTCTTTATTCTATGTTTTTTTAAGTGACACGCAGGACTCTTGTCCGCCATCTAAGAGAGCGTCCAAGCGAGTGTCATTCATAGACGAGGAAGCTGGTCAACCTCTGGTACAACAAGAGGCCAGTCTCCCAGTGGAGTAAGTTGTTTCTTGTTTGAGTTACATGTTCCCCGCCCGGCTTTTTGACACCCGTTACAATATTACAGTAGCCTGCTTAGCAGGCGCCGGCACGCGCGAGGGGAACACGCGAAAGACCACTCCCTTTCGCGTGTTTCCTCGCGCGCGCGTCCTCGTAATTTCGCCCCATAAATAAACCGGCTCTTCATAACTACCCTCCACGTAACACGCTTAAGCGCCAATGAAAACACTAGACAACTATGGAGTGTGACTCATGCCGGGTGCCTTATGGACACTGTGGACCAGCTTTATTACACGATGTCTGGAAATACAATTTTTTTTTTTTTTTTTTTTTTTTTCTTACTACATAATGACAATATAGTTAAGCTAAATAATGCACAAGATGAAACGAAGTACGATTTAAAAAAAAAAAAATTACAAATGATCTTAAACGTAATGTCAAAATTACAAAATTTGTTAATTCATTTTATAAGATCTACATAGATGCACAAGGGTGCCTAGTGTAAACTATGGACCCGCTTTATTACAAGATGTATAGGCAATACAAAATGACAACATAATGACATAATGACAACATAGCTTAGCTAAATAATGCACAAGGTGAAACGAAATCGATTCAAAAAATTACAAATGATCTTAAGCGTGATGTCAAAATTACAGAATTCATTAATTCATTTTATAAGATCTACATAGATGCGCATACATTAAGATAATAAGGAAAATGAAATGCGAATGAAAAACAAAACAATGATACACTGCCCGGTACGAAAACCCGGAATAAAACCCATTGGGAGAAAAAACCCGGGAACGTACTCCTCGATCGAATGCAGCGTATTGAGCTCCGAGGATTAGAGCTTTAAACTAACTTTGGTAACAAGTTTGGTCACAGACGATGGCAGTCCAAAAGGCGAGATAGCAAAAAACGCTTATACATCTATATTTATACAAATATTCATAGCGTATCGTCAAATATAATTACATAACCTTTATTGTTTGAATAATTAAGAACAAAAGGTTATCACAAATGTGAAAAGAATGCTACGAATCGTTATGAAACAGCTTTTCAACTCCTCGTTGTTACGTTGAAAAGCATTATTCATAACTACCCTCCACGTAACACGCTTAAGCGCCAATGAAAACACTAGACAACTATGGAGTGTGACTCATGCCGGGTGCCTTATGGACACTGTGGACCAGAGCGAGAAAAGAAAACAAAGACGAGAAACGAACGTGCAGGAAAACATGCTAAATTCTGTTGGATAGCAAAAAATAATTTTATAAATTGATCGCCCTGGGTACCTTCAACTTATCATTAGTATTAAGGTTTATATAACTATCTTTAGATTTGACGGACTTCCAGCCGGCATGCCTATCCAGAAACTCGCCAGAAATACCGGCCGCGCTTGACGCGGTAGCGCCGCCCTTTCTGAGACTATGAGTGCCATAACTGTTAACATCTTGGACAAAAATACTTAAAGTCTCCCGAAAAATTGCCCTAACTCTAGAATAAGTGATAGGATGTTGAAGAGCAGTGCCTTTAGACGAAAGTCTACAAACTAAAGGCTGATCTGGATTATCGGGTAGCCTAGATAACATTTTTTCAGTGATGGAAACAGGACACGTAATCTTGCCGGACCTAGCGAAATAAAAGTAATGCCCTTGAGAACGTTGATCATTCTTGCGCTTTGGACAAAAAATTGACATATGGTCAGGAAAAAAGGAAACGTGACTTCTTCTGACATGAATAACTTCATCGCAACGCATGAGACCTGCAAAAGCTATAATAAATATAAAACAGGTTCTCAGGTTAAATAGAGAGGCCTGTGAAGTGTTGAATCTCTCTGCGACTTTGGTAATTAAATCAATATTAACGGACTGTTTCCCTTTCACCGGTTTTCCCAATACACGTTTAGATGCTTCCAGAACTTGCTTAACAAGACTGCATTCCGTTGGGGAATTAATTCCGGCAATCTCGTGGGCCCATCTAACTGCATAAACAGCAGCTTCAATAGGTGCAGGAGAGTTACATGACTCAACTTTCTCTCTGAGATATAAACAAAACAAAAAAGGCGAAACGGGAAACTGATTAGAGCCTACATTATCCATTTCCCACTTTTTCCAATTTAACCATGCATTTTTGTACTTAACATTTGAAGACAGAGCTTTAGAGCCAAGCACAAAAGCAGGAAGAGAGTCGGCCAGACTCTTCAACTTGTCAGACATAGGCTGAAATCTCCGAGACCACAATCCCGCTTGAAACACGTCTATAAGGAAAAACAAAAAAGGAAGAACAACGTGCAGTCATGAAATCTAAACTAACGCGCCTAACAGGCGAAATCCAATCGAAGAGCGAGAACATTAAATTTGGGCATGCCCGAAAAAACGGACTTCTTATTAGAATATACAAAAGATGAACCCCTACCGGGAAGAAACATGTCGCGTAATTTAGGTAAAGAATAGGAATCCTTAACAAATTCTTGAAACAAAAACGGGCGATCGAAAGAACATAACAATGGCCAAAAAGGAGCGGATTTCCACTCTGGCACAACGAGAGTGCCTTTGGCCTTACAAATTCCCATGTGGTATAAGACTGCACTAATTAGATAAGGGGGCGGACAAACAAAATTGTTACAATCTTTTCCCCAATCCTGCGTGAAGCAATCCACTGCCTCAGTGCCAGGACACCAAAACTTAGAATTAAAACGGGGCAAATGTGAATTATAACTGCTCGCCATCCTGTCCACATCGAAAGGACCCCACTTATCTGCGATTAACTTGAATAAATCGGGACTTAACATCCAATCATCAGGATCAATGATACGACTTAAATAGTCGGCCAGCTCGTTGTCAGCTCTGGGAATCCAGTGAGCCTGAAAAGACACACTGTGAGTCATGCAAAAACTAAAAATATCAACTGCGATCCGCTGCAAATGAGTGACACTGCTCCCATTGTGTACAATACGAACGACATTTTGATTATCTGAGAAGATCTTAATCTTTTTACCCATGATAAAGCTCTGGAAGCTTTTCAAGGCTAAGAAAATAGCCAATAACTCGCGAAAGGAAGAGCTCTTGGTACGCTCAACAGAACTCCACATACCGGAACAAAACTTCCGTTCACAACTAATAGTGATATGAGCGCCATAGCCAGACGCACTGGCATCGCAGGTTAAAACTGCGCTAGACGACAAAGGTCTATTTATCGAATAGCCGTTAAAGGCTTCTACATGCGATAACCAAAATTTCAACTCCTGTAAAACTCCATCAGGTGCGACAAGAACATCGTCCCATGAGTGCCGCAATTGAATGAATAAATACATTTGTCTGGTAAATAATCTGGCAATAGGCCCTAACGCAACGGTAAGAGAAATCACAAATCCGGAAACACGAGCTACGTCCCTAA
The DNA here is from genome assembly GCA_024195265.1 of Dendrophyllia cribrosa. Taxonomy (NCBI): domain Eukaryota; kingdom Metazoa; phylum Cnidaria; class Anthozoa; order Scleractinia; family Dendrophylliidae; genus Dendrophyllia; species Dendrophyllia cribrosa. The sequence continues at coordinate 41,586,954 of JAJLRJ010000006.1, read as the reverse complement.
CTCGAAGATTAGGAAATTCAAGAAGAAGCCCGGACAAGACTGACTTTAATTTCACAATCTTTTTCTCAGGAATGACAAAGAGCATTCGAATTGTATCAATGACAATCCCTAACCACTCCCCCAACTGACGGGGCTCCCAATTGGATTTGTTCTCGTTAGCCTTCCAGCCAGAAAGCTGGAGATCAGACCTAACCATTGTGCTAGCGGACTGAGCATCTAATAAGGTTCTGCAAGCGAAAATTCCATCATCAATATACACAATAGCAAAAATACCAAAGGATCTCCAACGAGCGACGAAGGGTTTAAACATCTTCGTAAAAATATAACAAGCAGACGACAGGCCGAAGGGCAAAACTCTGAAAACAAAATACCTAACGACTCCGTTGAAAGACCATGCAAACCCTAGAAATTTCCAAAAATTCGAATTAATATCCAGATGATGATAGCCCGACTCAATGTCGAAGGTGAAAAACCAAAAATTCTCTCGAAACATGACGGCTAGAGTAGGAAGACCTTCATATTTGAACCTAAACTTCTTAACAAAAGTATTAACGGATCTACTAAGGTCTAAAACTAAACGCCGCTTACGTCCTACCACGACGGAAAGAGGATTACAACAAAAAGGTCTCGAAAATACTTCTTTCACACATCTATTCAGTAAAAGCTCGTTAATGGCCGTGACAACAAAATCTGCATTATTTAGCGCACTCCTGCTGTTCTTAAGGTAACAAGGTGGGGGTAAAGCCACAAACGGGATCATGTAACAATACAACAAAACTCCAATTACGAGGGCAGACAATCGCAAATTATTGAACCACCAAGCCTTGCGAACAGCAATACGGCCTTGAACAGACTGCTCAGGAGAAGAATCCTCGATCACATCAGCGCTCTTGAAATCTAATATATCTATAGACTCAGTTTCACCTGTATCGTCGTACTGAAACAGATCAACAGCACCGGACAAAGAATTACTTGGGTCCTTGATTGGGTGGCATAATGGTTGGCTGCATAGGTAACTGGACCAACTGGCGTTGCCAAGTGTAACCGGCATTGCTGGCTGAGGCAGGTGAGTTCCTTGAACGATAACAGCTTCTCCAGAAATGGCCTGGCTTACCACAGATGTAGCAGCCGCTCATAGAAGAAAAAACAGGAAATTCGTTAGTATATCTAGGAGGAAGGCGTCTTGAATCAGGCTTAAATTTATTGGCCTTTTTATTCTTCTCCGCCTTTTTCTTCTCCCTTTGACTTTCCACATCTTTGAGCACCTTGCGAATCCTTTTCTCGTCAGACTCATCCTCAGCTAAAGGAATCTGTTTATACTCGGTAACAAAATCCCAACCGTGTAGATCGGCGAAAATTATGTGCTTTAAACGAGTAGCAACAAAGTTCTTACCTTCCTCTAAGACATTCCTGACTTCGAGGAGTTTGCCAGAATGGAGGGATTGAATAGCACTGTCGAGATAAGTGGCGACCTTCTCTTGGTGATTGTATTGCTCCTCGTTGCCCTTAGATTTAAAGGAATGGCGAGCCGAGGTTTCTAAACGAATTCTCTTGACTGCGGAGTTGATGGACTCTTCGTTTTGCCTTTTTAATTCTTCCTTAAAAGTGCCAAGTTCGTGCGACAGCAAATTTCTCAACTCTGTAAACATCGGTGCCGAAGCGGCAGACGAACCAGTTGCCGCGGGGCCCGCGAGAAGAGAAGGAGCGGAGACGCCTGGTCCATGGGAAGAAACAGTATCTGTAACCGGAGCTGCAGAACCTTCCATCAAAACTGAAGAACGAATAAACTAGACGTTTCAAGTTTGGTCACAGACGATGGCAGTCCAAAAGGCGAGATAGCAAAAAACGCTTATACATCTATATTTATACAAATATTCATAGCGTATCGTCAAATATAATTACATAACCTTTATTGTTTGAATAATTAAGAACAAAAGGTTATCACAAATGTGAAAAGAATGCTACGAATCGTTATGAAACAGCTTTTCAACTCCTCGTTGTTACGTTGAAAAGCATTATTATTGTGCAGGGTAACCCTTTTGCGTGTTCCCCTCTCGCGCGCGTCCTCGAAATTTCGCCCCATGAAATAGACCGACGCCTGTTGTGCAGGCTTATATTATAAGTACTATAAAACGGTACGTGTTGATATCGTACCGTGTGTTAAAGGGATCATTCACTCTTATAACAAATTGAAGAATGATATTCCAATATCCATACGCAAAGAGCAAACTAGACAACAATTAAAAAGAGCACTTTGCCAATATTATTTTGCTCAGTATTAATCACTGTCTCACCAATCTTGTACCAGCTATATTACTTCTTTGTTTCTATTTCTTTCCTTGTGGTGTGTTTTATAATAATACGTAAGGTCATTTTGGAAATATTTTGCTTTGTGCAAATTATTTGCTTTATTACTGTTTTGCCTATCATGCCCTAAAAATTGATTTTTAATTTGCTCAAAAACTGACTTATAAATTTTCTTGAAACGTCGTCTGCAGCTAGTGATACGCGAGGACTACAAAATGTAAAAGTTTCATTATGAAGTGTCTGAAGGCGACTTTGTTAGTCTAAGTGAGTTAGAACGGTTGATTTCCTTCGAGCTCTTCTGCATCTGTTCTGATTGGCCAGAGTAATTTTTTTTTTTTTGGGGGGGGGGGGGGGGGGGGAGGGGTTACGACACTCGTGTGAAAAACCGCACTGAATGCCAAGATCCCTGTGTCTTTCAGAATCCAAGAAAAACACGACGAATCAGTAGAAGATGACGAGGAAACAGCGGAAGAAGCTCCTCAACCCGTGAAACCTTCAAGGTTTGTTGCTTGATATTTACTCTATCTCTTGTTTGTTCGTTATCTTAGCCGGCACTCTATATTGAGTTAGTGAAGAAAGCCAGTTCCGAATTGACTCAGACGCCGTACTTCACGAATCAGTTAGATTCGGCTCATGTGAAGTAAGGCGACTGAACCATTTTACGGTACGTCTCGACGATTCACGTGACTTTAATCCTGGAAGGCAAGGCATTATTCAATAAGATAAAGTATTGCTATACCTTCACCTAAAAAGCCGTTAAAAGGTGCTTTACTGTTCATGTGTATTGTATCTTACAGGCGGTTGCAAATCCCAGCGATCGTTGTTAGGCAGCCAAGTGAAGATCGTGATGACGTAACACAGCCGCCTGTCAGTAGACGAAGACACCCTGTGCATGAGTATGTCAATCCTCTTTACTGTCTCAGTGTATTTGAAATGAGAATGTCAATTCTCCTTACTGTGTCAGTGTATTTGACATGAGTGTGTCAATTCTCCTTACTGTCTCAGTGTATTTTGGATGGTTCTGGTAGAGATAATTTGATTATTGATGATGTCACAACTTTTTAGGTTCACTTTCCAGTTCAATGACCAGCAGTTAAACATCCAATTTCAAAACGTCTCAAATGATAGAGCGGCTTTCCTTTGAATGTCAAAAGTAATTTCGCAATTGCGTTGGTTTTGCATTGCTATGCTTTGTGATTGGCTAAAAAAATCTCGCGCCACTTTGTCAACCAATCAGAAGTAAAACCAAAACCAATCGTTACACGAAGCAATTTTCTCTGCAACCTGCAACGCAACGCTGACGAGAGCTGTTGCGAGACAAGTTACTTATGACATTGCGCGTGTAACACCCCTCTCTTCGCAACTTGTCTTGCAACGAAAAATTGCGCGTTGCGATTTGCAAAAAAAGTTGAACCCTTCTCTACTTTTCGTTGCAAGCGTGTAACATGTGATCTGCAACTTGTCTCGCAATGGGCCTTTATCACGCCCCGCCATTTTGTATTAAAACAAAAGATTTACCCCTCAAGCCTCGCAGTGAAAAAGTTGAGAACGAGGTTAAGCAGGGGAAAACAAAGCATTTTATTCTCCTGGGAATCAACATGGCCGCCGTGTGATAAAGGCCCATGCTCTCGGCAGCGTTACGTTGCTTATTGTTTTCAAGGCTAGGGTCCATTGCTCTGTTGTTTGTTCTGTTGTTTTCTCAGCCAATCCTGTGAGGCGTTCCGAGACGTGCATACCGTCTCATTCTGATTAATGTATTTTTTAATCCATTTTTGTTTGTTTTATCTTTTTTTTAATATTGGCTGCGGTCACATCTGGGCTACTAACTATAGTTAAGACGGGGATAACTATAGTTAGCTATTTCAGTAATGTGACCGCTTCTCTGTTCGCTCTAACTATAGTTGGAAAATTTACGCCTCGGTGATCCAAAACAATACAGACTAATTATAGTTATACCCAAGCAGGGTTCATGGGTTAGTCTTAAGTTTACAAACAAACAACCAATCAGAATGTGACAATTCTTTTCGCACGTGCGAGATGAGCATATATAAATATGCAAAATAAAAACCAAGCGTGAAGCGAGGGGGAAACCGAAAACAACAAACCAAAAATTTACATACAATAAGGTAGCAACACGTGTACCCGGCGTCGAGCATCCGTTAAAATTCTCAGCTTATTTCTCATTTTTCTCCGACGGTTTGCCGCACGAAAAAAATAAATGAGAAGAAAAACTAGACACACTTTACGTCGGTCAACCATGTTGACATTTCACGGATCAACAATAAGGGCCGTCACGAATTCTGACGTATTCCATAGGCTAATTAGAACTAACTGTAGTTAACTGCGTGGTGTGACCGCAAAGTCGACCGAAAGCACTAACTACAGTTAGGTATGACGTCACGTAACTTGAGACTAACTTAAGTTAAACTTTAGTTACGACGTAGATGTGACCGCAGCCACTCTTATTGTAAAGCATCAATGCGGCTTTTATTTCTTTTGTTTCATATTTTAATGCCCGACTTTTTCAATGGGGTATTGTGAACTAGCGTTCGGCCTTTAATCGCATCAAACCGTCAAATTTGTGGATCTGTTTCTCAAGTGAAAAAAATATATCCTTGCGTTTTTCAACTGAACAGAATATGTAGACCTTAAACATCACACATATCATATCGCGGATTACGGTCGAGCCGTGTTTATAATTTAAACACACCGTGCATTCCACGAACTCGAGTGAGTCCTCAACCAAATCGACTAAGTACATGTCTAAATTTTAACTACATTTCGACACGTTTTGTAAGGAAGGGTCGCTCAGTAGCTCAGAGGTGAGAGCATCCGACTAGAATACAGAAGGTCGTGAGTTCAAATCCCATCTTTCTCTCCACACTCATCAGTCATATTCATATTTATTTGTTGAAGCTGAAAAATCACAGGCGAGTCAAAACAGATTCATTTAATTTGCATACCGACGAAGTTATTTTTTACATAAAATTATCCATTTTCGGAATTTATGTTTTTTTTTTGGTCGCGAAGAATCCATACGATCTAAGTGCACAAATCCGTTTTCGGATTCTCCCAAAAAAACCGCAGCTATTATTTTTTTAGATCAGTTTTTTGTCTAAAATCCGCGTTGATCCGACCATGTCGTTAATGCAATCAACCTTTACTTTCTTTACAAATTTACATCGTTTATGCGACCTCTGGTAATGAAACATTATGCAAATGTTTATGGTTCTGGTTCATTTCATTGATAGGACATCATTTTATGTTCTGCGGCAAGTTGATTATTACAATTCGATTTGACTTAATCTTCTCGAGAAACGAACATATCGGCACCGCAATGAATCAATTAATAAACTCTTTCGGTAAATGAAGCAAAAAAATAACATTTTATCAAGGTCTAATTAGAATACGTTTATGTCACATTGTAAAATTCATTAATAATTCATAACAGTTTCATTTGACAAGTACGATAAAATATTCGCGAAAGATCTGTATGGACTTTACAATGGCGAGCCGAACGCCCATACAGATCTCCCGCTCATATTTTATCTACTACTTAAAATTTGTATGGTTTTGTTAATAGTTAACCATCTGAACAAAAAAACTTGGGATGCCGCCATCTATTTTATCAACTGTAAAATGCATCATTCAAATTGCAACAGCAAACTTGGACTGTTTAAATTGTAGCTTACTGTAACAGCCTTCCATTGATTAGTATTTATAGTACAAAATACAATGTCATATACATCACTTGTATTTCATAACAATATTTATATGCCGTAATCAATTAGAATAAGAGCTAAAGCTTTCACTATTATCATTACTTGTGGTTAGAGTCCTCTCAATGGAGGTTCAAATGTCATTTAGGAAGCTAAAACACCGTCCCTGACCCCTTAATAGAGGTGTTCCTTTAGTAGAGGTGATAATTACAAAGATTATATGAGACTTTTCTTGGAAGCAGGTGGTGTCCCCTTAATTGAGGTGAACCAAAGTCGAGGTTCCACTGCATAGGCACAAGAAAACTACGTTCAACCAGCTTAAATCGTTTTGCATGTAGAATTCATCAACGTTAAATCATTATTGTTTTGCTTTAGAAACTGATTTACAATCCATCCTTGAAATGACCCTCCCCCCAGTACAAACAGACGTTTTCCCGCTGCGAGAATGTTTATCTCGACAATTGCTATGGCGCCGTGGTCAGAAAGAGAATAATTAGCTGGCTGAAAAGAAATTGGGTTTAAATTCTTTGCTGAAATCTCCATAAGTTCCTTTGCTTTGTTCCTTAAGAAGCTTGCAGGGCGTGATGAAGAACCGAACCCTGAGAAATCGGTGGCAAGATAAACTTTACAACCAAGAGCATTCGCCATCGTACGGGCTCGAGAGTTCAACTCCAACATGCATTTTGTCACCGAATTCATATTTCCCCCATTATACAATATGCTTTCTGCGCGAATGTGAACGGATATAAAGTCAGGTCGTAAATGTCGAGCAATAAAATCTTGGGCGATGTGTTTGAGTTTCACATTGAAGAAGTCTTCTGTGCGAAAATACAAAGGGCGAGCCACGATGGACGTAAAATTGAACTGAGCTCTTGCAGATCTGCCCGGGTACATGTTTCCTCTCCACTGTACTATACCAACACACGGCTGTCTCTTGGCTATTTCAGTCTCAAATACTTTCGCGGAATGAAGGGCAGGCGCATTTATACAGGTTGTTGTGTTGACCTTAAAATCATGGCGAAAATAGCGAAATACACCTTTCTGCGGTGCTCTGCAAGGCAAAACTGCCTTAGGGTCCTTGAATGTTCCATAATGAAAGCGTATCAGTACATCCAGAGTGTCTTTGCAGACCTCACGAAACTCATTCCAACTTACAAGCGTGCCGTGACCGGTAAATTGGAGCTTCCGATTAAGCTCAGATACGTTGTAGTACAGTGATAGAGTTTGAGTCTGTGCGCTTGTCATTGGGCCATAAAATTTTGAGTCTTTTACAAAGGGAATTACAACCTGACGTCCGCCATGGGCTGCAAGTGCTGTAAGTTGAATTAGGTTGTTAGTCGCCATCGATAGTTGTTCCCAGTAATTAAAAGCCATAAGAAATTTCTTTTCATCGCGCTGCTTACTCGGTTTTAGTGGAAGGTCGGTTACCATTTCACGTTTGTGCTGCGAAGGTGTAGCACTACTCCTCTGCTCGATATTTACACGCACTTCTTGATCGGTAGACATCATTCGAGATAGATTCCACAACCACAAGACTACTGTTATTCCGACTAAAGACAGTTTTAGCGACAGCGATTCCTTCGCTATTTTAAACCTCATTCTTGACTTCGGTTACAATGACAACATTTTCAAAAATTTGTCAGAACTCATACAGTAGCTCGCGCCTCACTGTAGTTCCGTACCTATCCTGGATGCGAGAGTGAAAACCGGCGAGTTTGAGCGGCGAAGCCGCGACCTTCTTCTAACCGTTTATGCGGTTAATTTCACTCATGATATTTAGAGAATGGACCTCTGGTTTCAGGGTGTTCCGTACCTCATTGAACGAGCATTCTGATTGGATAACACGTTAACTGTGTAGCAAGCGTAGCAGAGAATGTTATCGGCTGATTAGACAGTGAACCCATTTTGTAAGTATATTATTGGCTGATTTTTTTTTTCACATTTACGATCACAGTGATGGGAAACCGTTGTGAATTATAGTATTAGATTAGATTAGATTAGATTAGATTAGATTAGACAATTAACCTATTTCGTCATCAGACTCGAGCACGTGAGGGATTCGCAAACAGCGGAGCTTGATTCGCTAAAAAGGAGAGAGGCAGTTTTTTATTCGAGGCAGTTTTTAATTCGTTGGAGTATTGTATTTATTCGAGGTAGTTATTGATTCAATTCGTTGTGGTATTTATCCAGATAATTTTATAGTGAAGGATTTTTTGGGGTTGCGGTTTCCAAAGAAATGCAAAATTCAAAACTGAACGCGGGTTGTTGCAGTGGCGTCAAGCCAAACACAATAGTGCTTAGCGGTGGCAATTAGGAATATTTTCAGGCAGAATTAAAAAGAAATATTCCTTTTTCCTCATGGCTACAATTAAATGTTGCATTCGAGCTCCATGGCTGCTTTAGCCACAGGGAACCCAGACTCGCAACGAGAGTCCTCAACGACAAAAATATATGGATTTGTGTGGGATTTTATGGCGACTTGGATGAAATATCAAAATTATAAATAAACATCAATAAAAGTGTCCATACCTCATTAAATTATTTCTCTCTGTTGTTTCTTGGCGGCTTTCTTCTAAACGCCATTTTAGCGAGTTTTTGGTTTTTCTGGTTTGACTTCACCTAAAAGAAGAAAAAAGAGAACTCGCATTTCGAAGTCACTGCAACGAAAAGCGACGAAAATTATCTTCAATAGATCCCAATTACTCCAAAACTTCGCTCGAGTAAAGAGCGAGGCCGTTCCTTCCTATCCATCTCACATTTAGCTCCAAAACCGTAATCATCGCCTCGTAAAGACGATAAATACAACCAAAAAAAATCAATCTTCTCGCTTCCTGGGATGCTTTGTAGCTTCAAGTCACTACGGGCGAAACATAAGTGAAATTTGTGATCCTCGTAGTGTGCTATCATCTTAAGCAGTTGAAAAAGCAACCTAATAAAAATTCAGGCTTGAACACAGTTGTTTTTTCAACTGCTCAAGTTGATAGCACACTGAGAGGTTCATAAATTTTAACTCCAGTACTTTTTTCATAGCCTTTTTTAGGGCGCACTTTAATTAGAGCCGGGCTCTGTTACGTTGTGTTGTTCCGCACCATGTATTTTCCTTTTTATTGATTTAAGAACTAATAGAATTCATGGTGGAAATTATGTAAATAAAAAAGATATAAAATGCGCGTAAGGTCTAAAAACGGCAAACTTCGAAGCGTAGCAACAATCCGAGATAGTGTTAGCTATAATGAGTTCTCATTTACACACTGTATTTAGAATTTCCCATAAGCCAACAGCTCCCCTAAGCGACGGCGTTTTCTGATCCTTTCATGTTACCTGACAGAGATGATGAACCAGAAGTGATATCTGCAGAGGAATCCCCGGATCTGGAGGCTTCGCTGCCAGTTTTTGAGGAAGATGACGGAGAGGGGCCTGGACAGTTTAATGAAGATGACCGCATGCCAACTTGGGATGACCACGAGTGAGTAAAGCATGCCGGGAAATATGCGAAATTTACGTTTCTTGAAAAATAAGGAGGAAAATACAATTTTATGGAACGACACGAAAAAATCTGACCGTATTTTGCATCCCTATCGTGGAAGTAAAGTTAACTAATTCTCCGTAGTTCGAGAATACAGATAAGTTAATGAGAAATGTAGGTTATTTTAAGGATAAATGTCGATGTTTTATCTTTGATTAAGGCGGGGCTACACGTGAATTTCAATGAAATTTTTAGAAGTTTACAGGGGTGTAGCTAAGAAAACACTTAGCAGGCTCATTAACAAGTTCAGCCGGTTTTTCTGGCTTGTGCACCTTCAAAATCTCCCAAAGTCTTTGTTTTCTAGTTAAATTTCAGCCGGTGATAAGTTCTCTTTCAGGTGGTGAAATTAGCCGGTAGCCGGCTCTTAGCTACATCCCTGAGTTTAAAGAAGGGATAGAAGAAAGAAAATGATTTTTGGAACACCAACAGGTTCCCCAGCTTGCTAGTGGACTATTTTGGTGTCCATCTGCCATTTTTTTAACTTCAAATTCTAATTTTAAAACTACAATAAATCTTCAATATCTCTTTTTTCTCTAAATTTTACAAATCCTTTGAGAAAATCTACTTCCTCCCAAACATACCCGAAAATCACCCAAACATTTACAAAACACCCCATAATATGGATTCATGAGACGAGTAGAGAGTTTTTGGATTGCTTGAAACGTAAACGAGATATTTCCTTTAAACCCATGTTAAGTGGCGGGAAAATGATTTTTTTTTTGTATTTATTTTGTCACAGTGCGAATTATCCGGACTCCAGCTCAGAGGAGATTTCAGACAGAAGCCTGTAAGTTTTCATGGTTACCACCCTTAACCCGTCCAACCTCGTTCCCAAGGTCTCTCTCCAACTCCAAGGGACGAGAAGAAGAGAGACCCTGGGAATGAGGTTGCAATCAGTCAAGACCTTGCCTCTTCATTCCTTTCTATTCATCTTTTGCATTCGTGACAGCGGCAAGTTTAAGTCTCCTTTTAAACGACTAATTTCAAAAAAGCTTTCAAAAAGCAAGTCTGCACAGATTTAGTCTGCTAAATTTCTGTATTTTTTACGCTTGCTAGGCCAAAGTTATATTTCCCATAATTAATGCAAATGAAGAAATGTTATGAAGAAAAACTTACACTAAACTAGGCTTTCAACAGCAATATGATAGTTTAAACAGTGCTTCTATTTTCTCCTGGATGTAAGGTCGTGTGCTAAAACTTAACAGTTTTCTTAATTTGTTTTTTTCTGTCTCATGTACTTCTTGTAAATAGTTTGTCAACATGCAACCAAATCGTATCTTTAGAAAGCACAGATATTTCTATCACATATACCGTACGTGATTTTATTTCTGTTCACAGAATATTTCCCGATCTAGAGGACTTCCTTCTCAACTTAGATAAAGATTCTCTTCTTGATGAACCACCGTACAGTTGGTAGGTATCCCTATGCTCTGGGTTCCCCTGCCTGTGAACCATGATATTGCACGTCAATCACATGACCACTCACAATATGCCCATCACAAGTTATTGTATTATTATTAAATGTTATTTCCACAGTTAACAAAATTATATCTGCAGGTTAATCTATAAAGAGTAGAGGTCGGTGATGATCTTCTGAAATTGCTTCAGCATATCAAAATGTTTAGTTGAAACATTAATGGGTTTTGATTCGCTGCGACTTTTAGAGCGTTTTCACTCACGTGACCTTCAGTCCCGTGGGACTCAAATGACAAAGGCCATGGCAGCCATGTTGGTGTTCCTAACAAAAGAAGTTAATTAAAATTCTTTTGTACGGGAACACCAATATGGCGGCTATGACGTCAAGTGAAAATGCTCTATAGTATTAAATTTAATTTTCACATGATATGAACAATATCTAGAATTATCGTCGAGGCTAAGGGCTGTGTTATCAGCTAAATCCAAAGTTAAGGCGTACAAACAAGCTGTTTCCAATGCGATTTATCATGTAACATCTTTGAACTACAGATAGTATAGACTCGATTAGTCCTCTTTGCCTCATTTTCGCTTGAACATTCTTTTGTACTTTGCACATGCTGACGAGGCAAAGTGGGCTAATCTATATAGGTATAAAAGAATAATATCATGGTCGCCATTTTGGGCCAACGTGTATGACTGTTCTGTTCAGTTGCAGGTATATTAAGATATGGTAAATTTATTAATTTGTCTTAACTGTGTTTGCCAAAACAGATTGGCTGACAAAATAATTTCGCTATATCGGTGAACGACATCAAGGATTTTTTCTTTGTTTTTGTTAGTGAGAGTCACGTCCGAGACATTTTAAGAAAAAGCTACGGTGATGTGGGCCTGAGTGGCCTGGGACCGAATGCTGTTCTCAATGTTCCAGAAGGTAACATCAGGGGTAACATCAGTAGTATATGGAGTGGTTCGTTCGACTCACCTGGACCCAGTCTATCTTGAACTTTCGGTATCTGTAAAAGACTGGGCCGAGGCCTTGTTTCAGAGTTTATTTATTAATTTCCGTCCCAGGGCCTTCTTTTTGTTCAAAATGGCAGCGCGGACAATCCCCTACACAAGGCTGTCGAAACACTCCAAGGATCACGAATTCGAATATTTTTAATTTCTCATGTGACGCACAATGAAATGTTAATTTCTCATGTGACGCACAATGAAATGTCGACGTAGGATGTTTATTTTCAGAGACTGACAGCCATATTTGTTTTCTTCTTGTCTGGAACCACTCTTTTAATAAGGGAACGAAGATATTTCATCATGTTTCACGTGAGAAAATACTGGGCCTCTCCTCCTCTGTCTCCATATTTTCTCGTATTGACTGTACTTATAGTCACACGACGATAAAGTACAGTATAATCCAACTATCGATGAAATCATGATGTTTGTTTTTACTTATTTGCAGAATTTCTCGGCATGATACGCGGCTCAACCCAGTCGCATGACAAAGTGAAGAAAGACACAGATCAAGTTGATGACGTCGATTAGATATGACGTCAAATTCACGGCCTGAATACTACAAGTGGTCACGCGAACAGTATCTAAAGAACGTGAAATTAACATCTGGCGAGTGTCCAGTTTTCACAACGCGATGAACTTGTTTGGATGGTTCTTGAGTCTTATCGAGCAGGAGCCAGATACATCTGGATTAAGCCATAAAAAAGAAGAATATGAATATATTTTTTTCTTGGTAACTGGTTTTGCAAATCGGTAATCTTGAGGTGTAAACCTTTAGAAACGAAATACGGGGTCGGTGTTTTATAAGATTTTATAGTACATTTTGAACTTGTTTTAGTATATTTTATCCTTTTACTATTAACGACCTATATATGAAACTTGCATTAATTTAAATCACCTTAGATTTCAAAACTGCGTATTTAATTCCACTTATCCTTAAAGGGACATTTAGTCTCGGCTGAAATATCGCGTTTTCATGATTATGGCCAGGGCCTTGCTTTAAGCTTACTTTATTATCTTGCAATTGGAAGACGCCATCGCCAAAAGTCATAGAAGGAAAGAAATATTAGCTAAACAGACAAAATAACAACTAGCAAAAAAAAAACAGTCCAAATTTCACCAGAATGAAAACTTAGATTTCTTGACCGCCTGTCACGAAATCAAAATTGATGAACTGTAATCCACTTCCATCCTTGTAATCCTGCACTTTTTCACCAAACTACTGCTTGTGTTTTGATCTATAGAAACTCTTTTTTTTTTTCAATTAAGTTGTATATTTGGTGGCATTTGGCGATATAACATGGACCGAAATAAGGTCAGCAAAAGTTTGTTATTTCGGCGGGACAGTGTCGCTTCAAACATGATTTTCTGCAAGAGCTCATCGGGCTCCCCAGCTTTTTGGCATTGATAACCCGCGGATTATAAGTTTACTAGATGTAAAAAAAAAATAAAAAAACCGTCTAGTTTAACTTTATATTAATGACATACTCTAACTTTTATTCGACATATATAGCATTCTAGAGTGCAAATACGCATTGAAACGAGTGCAAATATGACACGTTATTACACTTTTCTGACGGCGCGCTAGAAAAAAAAAAGTTTCAAAAACTTGGTTTTAGGAGAAGATTACTGTCGTATAATAAACAATTTATTCATCGAAAAGTTGTGTAATACGGCCTGGACATTTTTACGAGTCAGTTTTTATTTTTTCTCGCCTAAAGGCTCGTAAAAATACTCAGCCGTATTACACAACTTCACGCTGAATAACCTCTAGTATATAACAAACCAGTGGATATAGTGGTTTTTTTTTCGCGCGTTCTGATTGGCTACTCAAACTCTGGATAGCATTTGCTATTCCGCACCTCCACTTTGTGAATAACTGTTAAGTGTATAAAGAGTTTTTGCTGATTTTTATATGAGCTCTTTAGCGATTTCCGCGTTCCATGCAATTCCCTTTAAAGCTATATCGGACAAAGTTTTAGTAGAAACTCGCTCCATTATTTGAGTTTGTAAAGGGGTTAGTTTATAAAGAAACTGTGGTACTGCCTCGGTGGGGAGTAAGATATTAAAGTGCACCTAACCCCCATTTTTTTTTTTTGTCTTAATCAACTCTATGTACGTTGAAAAGTTGAATAGTTAAGTATTTCTTGTTTTTAACGTAGCGTTAGTGAATTATAGAGGTTTGAATTTACAAAATGTTAATAAGATGACGTCAAATCAAGACTCGTTTATTATACAACTACTTGTTTCCACCTCCAAGTATCATTTTTTTTTACAAATCAATTGACTATTAACAGTTTTTATAAGTATTTCTTAAATTGATTATCCTTAAGCTGTGAACTGCGTATTGTAAATTGAAGTAGAAATAATGGTAAAGTCTTGATTTGACGTCATCTAATTAGCATTTTGTAAATAACTTACTAACGCGACGTTAAAAACAAGAAATATTTCACTATTCGACTTTTCAACGTACATTGAGTTGATTAAAAGAAAAAAAAATTGGGATTTAGGTGCACTTTAAGGTAAATTGGCTACCGTAAAAAGATTAAAAAAGCTGACGTTTCGAGCGCCGCCCCGTCGTCAGAGCAAATCAAAGAATTGTGGATTAAGTGTGGTTCATGTATCGATTCCGTGGGGAAAAAGAGATACTTTTAACTTTAGTTTATGGTTGTGTTTGCGAAAAGTGAGGGCTGCTGCATAACATCTAAGTGATGCAGAAGTAAAACCAAAACCAATCGTTACACGAAGCAATTTTCTCTGCAACCTGCAATGCAACGCCGACGAGAGCTGTTGCGAGACAAGTTACGGATGAAATTGCGCGTGTAACACCCTCTCTTCGCAACTTGTCTTGCAACGAAAAATTGCGCGTTGCGATTTGCAAAAAAAGTTGAACCCTTCTCTACTTTTCGTTGCAAGCGTGTAACATGTGATCTGCAACTTGTGCCTTTACTCGCATACGTTTTCCCACGCTTGGCGCAAACATTTGTTTCATGTATTTGCTTCGAGTGCTGATTGGTTCATTGGATTGTCTGCGTCTGTTGTGATTGGCCAGAGTGATTACTTTGGTTTTGGTTTTACAAAACTCAACTGAAAACTGCTCTGACAAAATATTTTAAGTCAGGGTTCTTTTTTTCTTTTTCCTATTCTTTTTAACTTGTCTTTTAATTCTGATCAGATACCATGCACCTCTTCAAAACCTCTAAGTTACAGCTGAAGTTATCACGCACATGTATTGTTTTCAGGGCTAGGGTCCATTGCTCAGTTGTTTGTTCTATTGTTTTCTCAACCAATCCTGTGAGGTGTTCCAAGACATGCATACCGTCTCATTCTGATTAATGTATTTTTTTAATCCATTTTTATTGCTTGTTTTATCTTTTTTAAGCGATGACGAAGTCATCGCGTTATTGCCGTGGTGTCCGGGGGTGCTTACCATTTGTAGGAAAAAACCAGTTGGGATGACCGTTACATAATGATGAGCGATTTTCCAAATTTACTGACCAACCGACGAGATTGCACTTACCATTTAAATTTTCCATTTCTCCGTCCTGGTACCCAGACCGTTAACTCGATTTAGCGATTTGAATTTTTTCTAAATTCAAATGGTAAGGAAAATTCCAGTCGAATCGTCCCAACCGGAATCGCGGGACAACCTCTGAAGGTTGTCCACTTGTTCCAACCGGAATTCTCGAAAAATCAATCTTACCATTCAAATACACCCGAGAAACGTGTGAGAACTAGCCTTGGAGGATAAGAAAAACACTGGGAACTAGGTTACGTGACCACCTTGTCTTTGCTCCGCCATTTTGTTTTGAAGTGTGGGGAAAAGCTAGGTTTGTTTGACTGTTTCAAATTTTACACCGCCGTGCTTTATTTATCGTGAATATATTTGAGCTCACTTGCAAACAAACAGACACGAAGTGATATACGTTCATCAGCAGTACATACTCGCACTCGCAATAGGGAAGATATCAATGACGTCACCGATTGTTATTAATGTGCCAACCAGAACCTTATTGGCTGCCGAAACAAAGGGTTCTTTTGTTCCAGTGGCTGGCACATTTGAATAACAAAAAGAATGTTTGTAAACAGATGTCATCCCTAAAGGCAAAAGGTCTACACTAAATTATCGAGTCTGGGCGCTGTTTCGGAGCGGATCTTTGCCTGTCTCAGAAAGAACTCATCAGAACTGAAGGCCAGAAATAGCAGTGAAATAGCATTGATTTACTGAACTTGACTTATAACTGAGTATTCTACGAGAGCTGTTACCTGAAAACGAAGTGTGCGGTGATTCACGATCAGTTGCAATACAATACAATACCTTTATTTTACTCATTATTTTTTACAACTATATTATAAAAATACCTATACACATTTTATTAACTAAATACTGATAATCTCAATAGTTAATATAATTTTGAGCCTGGGAGTTAAATTAACGGGAGAGTTTTCTAGTTAGCCCCCAGCTATAGTATGTTAAACATTTACATCAGGTGAAAGAATTTAATAGAACAAGTGAAAATATTTACAATGAAATAATTTAACAATATGATATTAGAAAAAACATAACAGAGGAGACAAATTGTATGTGTCGTTCTGACAGTAGATAGCGTTTTAAATTTTTCGAGAAGGGGAATACACTTAGATCCTTTAGGTCAGATGGGAGATCTTTTCAAAGGTCAATTGCTACAAAAGAGATTCTTTATTTGCCTATTTTTGTTCTTACTCCTGATTTATATAGGTTTTGATTGGCTGCGTACCTAGTATTATAGTTATGTACAGTGTTGGCATATTTAAAAATGTTCTGAAAAATGTTTGGTAAATCCTTTGTGCCATAGGTGCGTAAATTTACATTAGGGAGCTTAAGCAACCACGACGGTGACGGCAGCGAGAACGGCACAAAACAATAGGTTTAATGAGCGAAAACAATACCTCTGCACGTGCGTTTTACATTTTGGTACATTTCTCTGCCGTTCCCTGCAAAACAACAACGTCAAATGATCAAATTATAGGTTTTGTGGAGAACGTGAACCGACGACGGTTAATTTTCCTTTCTCCGTTTGAACGGGAAAGCCATCCCTTCAAATTCAGCTCCTGGACAATCCAGTCACATTAGACAAACTGAACAAATTGGAACAACTGCAAAGTAGTTTAAAATAGCGTGAATCCTTTTTTCAAGTGACGTTTTCCTTGGCGTTGCCGTCGTCGTTGCTTAAGCTCCCTATTGTATCGAAGGAAGACGGAGAAGGAAATTAAACAGTTTATCTCGGATTCAAGCTATTAAAAAAGGTGAGCCATCATTAGCAGCATATTGTGTATACACTTATGGTATCTTATAATGCAATGTAGAGCCGCTGTGGGGTTGTATAATGCTCATCTCAAAGCCAGAGAATGTTTAAACCGTGTCAAAGGAAAATTATGGTCTACGTCGTTATTTATGTTTTATGTTGTTTATGCGTGGCAAATAAGTTACTACACTAATTGTTTCACACAAATCTGCATCAGTGTATCGTTGTTATATTCCACTTTTGATTCGACTTGCTAACGATGTAGAAATGAATCCTTGTTCCTTGTTATCTTGTAGATACCTCAAAGATAGTTACAGCTGATTTTTATCAGAGCAATGTCTCGCTGTTTGGAAGTAATTCTGGTAAACAGTGTGTAGCTATGTGCTTGACGGCCGTTGTTTACAATTTTAGAACGAATGCATCAACTTGGATTAGAAACAATTTAAATGAAATATTGTTGCTTGGTAATTCACTTTATTCCCATTTATGTTAGTTTGCAGGAAAAGACTATTTGTTGTTGTCTGAGATTCCTTCTGCTTTATTGATCAACAATGAAACATTTTTTATTAGGTTCAGTGAGAGCAGTACTGGTGACTTACATATGTCATATAAGAGTAGTGCTGCAACGATACACCGGTGCACCGGTGAACCGCGATATTTTTTGTCACGATACGAATATCGATATTTGAACAACATATCGTGATGTACTATTTACAATATGAGTGGCGATGTTGTATCGGATTTACAATCTCGAGCCGAAGGCGAGAGATTGTGAATCCGATACAACATTGCCACGAATATTGTAAAGTACTTATGATATTTTACACTCATTGTTATGCAAACATTTTCTATTGTTTCTGAAAACCGACGTGGATAAGGTTATGTAACACACTGTTAATGAACAAGCTTTTTCGTTTTTAAACAACACCAACGTGGATTTGGTTATGTAACACACTGTTAATGATCAAGCTTTTGTTTTTTTAAACAACACCAACGTGGATAAGGTTATGTAACACTCTGTTCCTGAATAACCTTTTCTTTTTTAAACAATAGTGTTTTGTGGGCGAAAAATCGAGACAAATTTGAATATTCACTTCGGTATAGCTGCTCAGCCAGAGGAGTCGTAACAAGCATGGCTCGTCAGTTTAGGAAACCAAAAAGTCCTAAAGAGGAGGAATCTTGGTTGAAAGAAACTGTTCCTCGTAATACTAGGAACAGCACTAAATGGAGTGTTAAAATATTTGAAGAGTGGCAGAATACTCGTAAAAATAAAGTAGCCAAAAACGAGTCGGTTGGATTTCCCTGTAATCTGGAAGAGATCCAAGATGTAACGGTTCCAATCACTGAACTGTCACCTGCATCTCTGAACTTTTGGCTGACCAAATTCGTTGGCGAAGTTGTGAAAAAGACTGGTGGTCGGTATCCTCCAAAGACACTTTACCAAATAGTTTGCGGCCTCAATAGGCATATATTGAATATCAACGCGGAAAGAGGAGTGAATGTACTGAGCAATAGTGAACAACTATTAATTTCAATTTCAAGTAAAGTAAGATACATTTGTAACAATAAAGCAGTTCAGTCAAAAAATTAAATGTGGATTTTAATTGCGAGCTGTTCTGCATCGTTCATACAGAAAAATCTATTAGTATTCTGTTTATACAGAATACTAATAGATCTATTAGTATTCTGTATATACAGAATACTAATAGATCTATTAGTATTCTGTATATATACAGAATACTAATTAAGGTCATTATTTATTGTATTAATTCATCAACCCCAACATTTCCCTGCTGACTATTCAAACCCTCCCCGTGCTTTCAACTACTTGGGATTATTATCGGGTATACAAGTATGTTCACGTGAACTTAATGCTGCGCAGAGATTGGACAGAAACCTTATGAATTATTAATGAATATTATAAATTATGATATTATGATTCTTCATCAACATTCAGAAATTACTGTCTTAAATGACTCCTTACCCAAGTCCAAGCCTTTTTATAGCTATTTATTAAACAAAGGGACACTGAAAGTTCCATCCTTGCTTCGTATAGCTTCGCATGCTTCCGACACATATTTTTCATAATTAGTTGTCAGCTGACACAGTCTTGTACGCCCACGGGAAAAACACGCGGTTCGTCGCAAAATGTCTTCCCGTGTTGGTGGAAAAATGTATGTAATGATGTATCGTATCGTGGCACTTGTATCGAGATATGTATTATATCGTGAGAAAATGTATCGTTGCAGCCCTATATAAGAGATTGTCATTTACCATTACAACATGCGTTTGATATGATATGTTGATGACACAGTATAATGCTTTTCTGTTGACTAATTGAAATAAACACAGTTGCTGCTATTGTTGACAACCATGGTCATTACAAATTATTTCATTCCCATTCACGAGATAGTCACGGAAATGTTGCTACAAATGGAACAAGTGTTCTGTTGGAATTTAACAGTATAGGGGAAGTGGTGCAATATCTTCAGAATTTCTACCAAAGTGTTTTCCTCATGCGTTTTTCATGAAGCACATAACTGAAACTTAAGAAAGGGTGAGAACATTATCTTGTACATATTGGGCTAAGGGATGGGCTATTTTAATTTTGAAGGTGGGGTTGGTGGGGGGGGGGGGGGCATTGGGCAATTTTTCTGTGCATTAATCTTTTTTTTTTTGCCTTGAGGTTCTGCAAGAATTTTCTTTTTGTCTTCACCGGTTATTACATGTGACTAGCCACATGTAATAGTTTATCATTACATAAAATGAAATCTCTCAGCTCCCAAATTGAATTCTTCACCATCCATTGTATCTCTAAATGAAGCACTTTAATTCCGCCTTTAAGTCCCCATAAAGCCATTTAGTATGACAAAACACTTAAAGAAATGAACTGAATCTCAAGGTATTCATTTATTTTCTTTTTAAAGGTACTCAATCACCTCCAGTCAATGCATCTGCAAACATTTAGCACATTAACTACAATGCTGGTGACAATGATGAAAAGTCTCAAGTGCTGAAGAAACTGGTGACCTGCTGTTCATGCATTAATGAAACCACAAAATGTCAAACTGCTAATAATCTCTGAAAACATGTTCAGAGCTGACGAAGTCTTTTCAATTTGTGAAGCACAAACATGGAAACAATTTCCAGTTGTTGTCACTTAGCAGTTGTAACAGTTTTAATCATGTACATTGTACAGTTCGAATTGTGCTTCCTGTATTAACACTTCATAGTAACGCTGTAAGGAATCGGAAAAACAGCTATCCAGACAACAATGGACTGATTATCAAATGTAACTTGCAAGATGTACTCGCCTGCGAACAGGCTCCTGGCTTGGAGGGGCGCTGTTCAAAGTAACGGCTGTCCGCAGGCTAAAGATATACAAATATTGAATTGCACATAAGTAAAACAAACTCAGATGTAATTTTAATCTCAAATAATTTGAAAATGAAAATGTTACTTGTTCTTGATGCGTGTGCCGACATATATTAAGCCTGATCAGCATAGATTTATACCAACCAAGTATGGCAAAATAAATTCCAATCCATATTTGTCACAAATATGAAGGAAAAACGATGAATTGTTTTGATTTTGCACACGATAAAATGTGCAATTACCAATGCAGCAACCACAATTTTCAATCAAACACAAAACAACTGACAAACATATGTTATTCCTACGACCATAAGAACAAAAATTGAAAATGTTTGGAAAAAAGTCATTTTACCAATGAAAGTTCTATCACAAGTCCTTGGCTACTTCTGGTTGCTGCGGAACGAGCGCAGCGAGTGAGCAGCAACATAATCAGGATTTAAGAGAAATATATGAGAAAAAAAATTTAAGCTACGAAAAATCTCGAATTGATCGCTTTTTACCAGAATTCATTGCGCCACGAACACATTTTGGGCCAGAATACACTGCGCCACGAACAATAGCCTCGCTTTCTGCTTTCCATGGTGATTCAAGCTGTTGGCTGCGAGATTTGTAATATTTTGGTCCAACATGTCCCAGTCGAAATCGGAACTCAATTGTCGAAGGCTACCGCGAGTTCAGCGAGGACCGGACTGTGAGGCATGGCGATAGGACCGTTGGATAGCAAAGATTTTCGAAGATTGTACGGGATAAAAGACATTTATTTTGAAATCACTCCGACACTCTGAGCTGAGCGCGTGGGGACGCGAAACCTGAGCTGAGCGCGTGAAGACCCGAACACGATACGGCTAGCTAGGTAACGCAACATACTTAACTCAATAGTTAACCTAAATTTTTACACCTACCTCGTGGTGAACGCGTCCTTAGCTCAACAATATTCTACAGACATTGCAAGAACTTGATGCGTGAATTGACAAAATTAGTCTTAATATCAGCTGGAGTTTTCGTCGATTCATCCCGTTTACATTTGCTTTGCTTCCCCTCAAAAAACGAAAGACAAAATTCTGCAATACCAGTGAGACGATAAAACAGCATTATTGCAACAAATTTACCGCAGCAATTACTATCCTTTGGATACACTAGCTGCGTTTTTTGGGAGAATCCGAAAACGGATTTGTGAAATTAGATCGTATGGATTCTTCACGACCAAAAAAAAACGTGTCGAAATGTAGTTAAAATTTAGACATGTGCTTAGTCGATTTGGTTGAGGACTCACTCGAGTTCGTGGAATGCACGGTATGTTTAAATTACAAACACGGCTCGATATCTTTTAAAATACGGTAATCCGCGATATGATATGTGTGATATTTTAGGTCTACATATTCTGTTCAGTTGAAAAACGTAAGGATAAGCTTATATTTTTTTCACTTGAGGAACAGATCCACAAATTTGACGGTTGGACGCGATTAAAGGCCGAACGCTATTTCACAATACCCCATTGAAAAAGTCGGGCATTAAAATATGAAACAAAACAAACAAGAGGCTACCCGTAGCCTATACTCGTACCGGTAATGTACGTTACTCCCGGGGAACACTTACGTAACACAACAACAGGCAAATAAAACCAAAATTAGTTTCGCTTCTGCTTGCATGCGTGCGTATTCTCGTACCCAGAACTAATGCGATGCACAAATAACAGACGAAAACAAAAAGAATAAAAAGAAAAACGGAGGGCAAATTTTACCTTGTTACCGTATCCGTCACGAGTAAACAGCAACAAACAATAAAACCCAAATTTGTCTCGCTTCAGGCTTGCAAAATGACGCTGATTACACCGAATCCCAAGTACCGTGGGCTCAAAATTTCTCGCAGTGCATACGTGCGTATCCTCGTACCCAGATCTAACGCAATGCACAAAAGTAGATACGAAAACACGGAGGAAAAGGAGAAAAACGCAGGCCAATCCTTGACTCGTTGCCGTACCGGCACGAGTAATAAAAGCCGCATTGATGCTTTACAATAAGAATATTAAAAAATAGGTACGCAATGCGCACAGAAGCGACGACGAGTTTCAACTTGGCGTTAAATCAATAGGTCTGGGGTGCTCTGATAAAATCAGTGTATCACTTGGTTCCACTAGAAAAGGGTCGGTGTGAAATGCAAATTTCAGCGACTTTCGGCGACTTCCAGTCGGTGCAGAGCGTCCTGTAAATAAAATTTGCTTAAAAATGCTTATTAAACCAGAATATTGCCCCAGATCAGTTTCTTGTCTTAAGTCCGCGTTGATCCGACCATGTCGTTAATGCAATTAACCTTTACTTTCTTTACAAATTTCCATCGTTTATGCGACCTTTGGTAACGAAACATTATGCAAATTTCATGGTTCTGGTTCATTTCATTGATAAGACATCATTTTTGATTTGACTTCATCTTCTGTTCTCGAGAAACGGACATATCGGCACCGCAATGAATCAAAACAAAACTTCACCGTAAAATTAAAAGAGAAAAGTGGAAACCTGTTGTCATTATTCAACATACTTAACCTACCTCGCGGTGGTGAACGCGTCCTTAGCTCAACAATATTCTACAGACATTGCAAGAACTTGATGCGTGAATTGACAAAATTAGTCTTTATATCAGCTCGAGTTTTCGTCGATTCATCCCGTTTACATTTGCTTTGCTTCCCCTCAAAAAACGAAAGACAAAATTCTGTAATACCAGTGAGACGATAAAACAGCATTATTACAAGAAATTTACCGCAGCAATTACTATCTTTTGGATACACTAGTATAACAATATTTATATGCCGTAATCAATTAGAATAAGAGCTAAAGCTTTCACTTAATTATCATTACTTATGGTTTGAGACCCCTCAATGGAGGTTCAAATGTCATTTAGGAAGCTAAAACACCGTCCCTGACCCCTTAATAGAGGTGTCCCTTTAGTAGAGGTGATAATTACAAAGATTATATGAGACTTTTCTCGGAACCAGGAGGTGTCAACTTAATTAAGGTGAACAAAAGTCGAGGTTCCACTGCATTTGCACAAGAAAACTACGTTCAACCAGCTTAAATCATTTTGCATGTAGAATTCATCAACGTTAAGTCATTATTGTTTTACTTTAGAAACTGATTTACAATCCATCCTTGAAATGACCCTCCCCCTAGTACAAACAGACGTTTTCCCGCTGCAAGAATGTTGATCTCGACAATTGCTATGGCGCCGTGGTCAGAAAGAGAATAATTAGCTGGCTGAAAAGAAATTGGGTTTAAATTCTTTGCTGAAATTTCCATAAGTTCCTTTGCTTTGTTCCTTAAGAAGTTTGCATGGTGTGATGAAGAACCGAACCCTGAGAAATCAGTGGCAAGATAAACTTTACAACCAAGAGCATTCGCCATCGTACGGGCTCGAGAGTTCAACTCCAACATGCATTTTGTCATCGAATTCATATTTCCCCCATTATACAATATGCTTTCTGCGCGAATGTGAACGGATATAAAGTCAGGTCGTAAATGTCGAGCAATAAAATCTTGGGCGATGTGTTTGAGTTTCACATTGAAGAAGTCTTCTGTGCGAAAATACAAAGGGCGAGCCACGATGGACGTAAAATTGAACTGAGCTCTTGCAGATCTGCCCGGGTACATGTTTCCTCTCCACTGTACTATACCAACACACGGCTGTCTCTTGGCTATTTCAGTCTCAAATGCTTCCGCGGAATGAAGGGCAGGCGCATTTATACAGGTTGTTGTGTTGACCTTAAAATCATGGCGAAAATAGCGAAATACACCTTTCTGCGATGCTTTGCAAGGCAAAACTGCCTTAGGGTCCTTGAATGGTCCGTAATGAAAGCGTATCAGTACATCCAGAGTGTCTTTGCAGACCTCACGAAACTCATTCCAACTTACAAGCGTACCGTGACCGGTAAATTGAAGCTTCCGATTAAGCTCAGACACGTTGTAGTACAGTGAGAGAGTTTGAGTCTGTTCGCTTATCATTGGGCCATAAAATTTTGAGTCTTTTACAAAGGGAATTACAACCCGACGTCCACCATGGGCTGCGAGCGCTGTAAGAAATATTAGGTTGTTAGTCGCCATCGTTAGTTGTTCCCAGTAATCAAAAGCCATAATAAATTTCTTTTCATCGCGCTGCTGACTCGGTCTCAGTGGAAGGTCGGTTAACATTTCACGTTTGTGCTGCGAAGGTGTAGCACTACTCCTCTGCTCGATATTTACACGCACTTCGTGATCGGTAGACATCATTCCAGATAGATTCCACAAACAAAAGACTACTGTTATTCCGACTAAAGACAGTTTTAGCGGTAGCGATTCCTTCGCTATTTTAGCCCCCATTCTTGACTTCGGTCACAATGACAAAATTTTCAGAAGCCAATGCTATTAATTGCCACGTTAAGGTGAAGTTTTCAGAATTTGGGTGCATTCCTTTGGTAATATCCTCGAAAAATCTCGGCAAAAACAGATAATTTTGTAGTGAAGAACTGTTTCGGGTTTGCGGTTTGCAAAGGAATATAAAATTCAAAACTGAACGCGGGTTGTTGCAGTGGAATCATTGGTATGCGATCCCCCAGGCGGTGTGCGTCAAGCCAAACACAATAGCGCTCAGCGGTGGCAATTAACAATATTTTCAGGCGGAATTAAAAAGAAATATTCCTTATTCCTCATGGTTACAATTAAATGTTGCATTAGAGCTCCTATCTGCTTTAGCGACAGGGAGCCCAGACTCACAACGAGAGTCCTCAACGACAAAAATATATGGATTTGTATGGGATTTTGTAGCGAGTTTGATAAAATATCAAAATGATAAATAAACAGCTATTAAAGTGTCCATACCTCATTAAATAATGTCTCTCTGTTGTTTCTTGGCGGCTTTGTTCTAAATAGCATTTTAGCGAGTTTTGATTTTTCTGGTTTGACTTCACCTAAAAAAAGAAAAAAGAGAACTCGCATTTCGAAGTCACTGCAACGAAAACTAGCGACGAAAATTATTTTCAATCGATCCCAATTACTCCAAAACTTCGCTCGAGTAAAGAGCGAGGCTAGGCCGTTCCTTCCTATCCATCTCACGTTTAGCTCCAAAACCGCAATCATCGTCTCGTATAAGACGATAAATACAACCAAAAAAATTCAATCTTCTCGCTTCCTGGGATGCTTTGTAGCTTCAAGTCACTACGGGCGAAACATAAATGAAATTTGTGATCCTCGCAGTGTGCTATCATCTTAAGCAGTTGAAAAAGCAACCTAATAAAAATTCAGGCTTGATCACAGTTGCTTTTTAAACTGCTTAACTTGATAGTAAAATACGAAAAAAGCAAGTGACACACTCGAACACCTATAGCACATTGCGATGATAATAAATTTTAACTCGAGTACGTTTTTCAGTCTTAAGCCCCGGTCACACCAATGGTTAAACATGTTTTTGAACATTTAAAAATGCTGTTTAGTTTCACTACGTTTTTATCCTCTATCTTGAACGTTTTTAAATGTATATGACTCAAACTACCTGGAATGGCAAGAAAAGTCAATAAAGTTTCCTTTAGTAAATATTTCACTCTAAATATTACGACAGGTTAGGAGGTATTTTTCTAAATCTGTTTTAAACTAAACAACATTTAAACTTGTTAAAGCGTTGGCGTGAACGGGGTATTAGTTTTTTTTTTTTTTTTTTGGAGGGCGCACTTTAATTAGACCCGGGCACTGTTGCGTTGTTCTGCACCATGTATTTTCCTTTTTATTGATTTAAGAATGAATAGAATTCATGGTGGAAGTTATGTAAATAAAAAGATATTAAATGCGCGTAAGGTCTGAAAACGGCAAACTGCAAAGCGTAGCAAGCACTCCAAAAAAATAAAGTGACCACCTTCGCGAGACAGTGTTAGCTAGGATCAGTTCTCATTTACACACTACTGTATTTAGAATTTCCCATAAGCCAACAGCTCCCCCTAAGCGACGCCGTTTTCTGATCCTTTCATGTTACCTGAAAGAGATGATGAACCAGAAGTGATATCTGCAGAGGAATCCCCGGATCTGGAGGCTTCGCTGCCAGTTTTTGAGGAAGATGACGGAGAGGGGCCTGGACAGTTTGATGAAGATGACCGCATGCCAACTTGGGATGACCACGAGTGAGTAAAGCATGCCGGGAAATATGCGAAATTTACGTTTCTTGAAAAATAAGGAGGAAAATACAATTTTATGGAACGACATGAAAAAATCTGACCGTATTTTGCGTGTAGCATCCCCATCGTGGAAGTTAACTAATTCTCCTTAGTTCGAGACTGACAGATAAGTTAATGAGAAATGTAGGTTATTTTAAGGATCCTGTCGATGTTTTATCTTTGATTAAGGCGGGGCTACACGTAAATTTCAATGAAATTTTAAGAAGTTTAAAGAAGGGATAGAAGAAAGAAAATGATTTTTGGAACACCAACAGGTTCCCCAGGTTAATAGTGGACAATTTTGGTGTCCATCTACCACAGGGAACCCACGCGTTTATTTAGAATGAACGTAGAATAAAGTTACAAATGGAGTTACGTTATGTTGTGTTTGTGTTGCTTGAAACGTGAACGAGATATTGCCATTAAACCCATGTTAAGTGGCGGAAAAATGATTTTTTTTTTGTATTTTTTTTTTGTCACAGTGCGAATTATCCGGACTCCAGCTCAGAGGAGATTTCAGACAGAAGCCTGTAAGTTTTCATCGTTACCATCCTTACACCGTCCAACCTCGTTCCCAGGGTCTCTCTCTAGCTCCAATGGATGAGAAGAAGAGAGACCCTGGGAATGAGGTTGCAACCAGTCAAGACCATGCCTCTCCATTCCTTTCTATTCATCTTTTGCATTCGTGACAGCGGCAAGTTTAAGTCTCCTTTTAAACGACTAATTTCAAAAAAGCTTTCAAAAGGCAAATCTGCACAGATTTAGTCTACTATATTGCCACATTTTTTACGCTTGCTAGGCCAAAGTTATATTTCCCTTAATGTATGCAAATGAAGAAATGTAGCAATTTGATAATTTAAACAGTGCTTCTATTTTCTCCTGGATGTAAGGTCGTGTGCTAAAACTTAACAGTTTTCTTAATTTGTTTTTTCTGTCTAATGTACTTCTTGTAAATAGTTTGTCAACATGCAACCAAATCGTATCTTTAGAAAGCACAGATATTTCTATCACATATACCGTACGTGATTTTATTTCTGTTCACAGAATATTTCCCGATCTAGAGGACTTCCTTCTCAACTTAGATAAAGATTCTCTTCTTGATGAACCACCGTACAGTTGGTAGGTATCCCTATGCTCTGGGTTCCCCTGCCTGTGAACCATGATATTGCACGTCAATCACATGACCACTCACAATATGCCCATCACAAGTTATTGTATTATTATTTAATGTTATTTCAACAGTTAACAAAATGATATCTGCAGGTTAATCTATAAAGAGTAGAGGTCGGTGATGATCTTGATGATATCGAAATGTTTAGTTGGAACATTAATGGGTTTTGATTCTCTGCGACTTATAGTATTAAATTTGATTTTCACATGATAATAAAGAACATCTAGAATTATCGAGGCTAAGGGCTGTGTTATCAGCTTACTCCAAAAGTTAAGGCGTATAAACAAGCTGTTTCCAACGCAATTTATTATGTAACATCTTTGAACTATGAATAACATAGCCTCGGATTTCCAGAATTTGGGGAAGTCCGCTTTTGAGATCCTCCTCCTAACAACACTGTGCGAAGGATCGCGGGCGCACAATACGGCTGGTAATCGAGCATATGTACAGTGCCGATTAGTAAAATTGCGTTTGATGAAATGACTGTGTAATCTGCATGCATAAACAGTTTGGTCTGTAGACTTCACGAAAT
The DNA here is from genome assembly GCA_024195265.1 of Dendrophyllia cribrosa. Taxonomy (NCBI): domain Eukaryota; kingdom Metazoa; phylum Cnidaria; class Anthozoa; order Scleractinia; family Dendrophylliidae; genus Dendrophyllia; species Dendrophyllia cribrosa. The sequence continues at coordinate 41,558,446 of JAJLRJ010000006.1, read as the reverse complement.
GATCCAAGGGTATCGTGAATTGGAACGTTGTTAAGAAGTTCTCATCTACTTTTTTAAGGTCTTACGATCCAAACACCTTATTCCAGAATGACGGCCTATTCTTTTATATGCATGTTTATTAGTCCTCTTTGCCTCATTTTCGCTTGAACATTCTTTTGTACTTTGCACATGCTGACGAGGCAAAGAAGACTAATCTATATGGATATAAAATAATAATATCATGGCCGTCATTTTGGACTAACATGTATGACTGTTCTGTTTGCAGCTCTATAAAACACGGCATGCAATCATAGTATTTATTAATACGGCTCAACTGAATTAGCCGAAACAGATTGGCGATAAAATTATCTCACTATCTCTGTGGTCGACATCAAGGATTTTTTTTCTCTGTTATTTCAGTGAGAGTCACGTCCGAGACATTTTAAGAAAAAGCTACGGTGATGAGGGCCTGAGTGGCCTGGGACCGAATGCTGTTCTCAATGTTCCAGAAGGTAACATCAGCAGTATATGAAGTGGTTCGTCCGACTCACCTGGACCCAGTCTATCTTGAACTTACGGTATCTGTTAGAGACTGGGTCGAGGCCTTGTTTCAGAATTTATTTATTAATTTCGGTCCCAGGACCTTCTTTTTCGTTCAAAATGGCAGCGCGGACAATCCCCTGCACAAGGCTGTCGAAATGTTAATTTCTCGTGTGACGCACAATGAAATGTTAATTTCTCATGTGACGCACAATGAAATGTTAATTTCTCATGTGACGCACATTGAAATGTTAATTTCTCATGTGACGCACAATGAAATGTCGACGTCGGATGTTTATTTTCAGAGACTGACAGCCATATTTGTTTTCTTCTTGTCTGGAACCATTCTTTTAATAAGGGGAACGAAGACTTTTCATCATGTTTCACGTGAGAAAATACTGGGCCTCTCCTCCTCTGTCTCCATATTTTCTCTTGACTGTACTTATAGTCGCACGACGATAAAGGACAGTATAATCCATTTATCGATGAAATCATGATGTTTTTTTTTTAACTTATTTGCAGAATTTCTCGGCATGATACGCGGCTCAACCCAGTCGCATGACAAAGTGAAGAAAGATACAGATCAAGTTGATGACGTCGATTAGATATGACGTCAAATTCACGGCCTGAATACTACAAGTGGTCACGCGAACAGTATCTAAAGAACGTGAAATTAACATCCAGCGAGTGTCCAGTTTTGTTCACAACGCGATGAACTTGTTTGGTTGGTTGTTGAGTCTGATCGAGCAGGAGCCGGATACATTTGGCATAAGCCATAAGAAAAAAGAATATGAATACATTTTTTGTCTTGGCAACTGGTTTTGCAGATCGGTAATCTTGAGGTGTAAACCTTTACAAACGAAATACGGGGTCGGTGTTTTATAAGATTTTATAGTACATTTTGAACTTTTGATGTATTGTTTTGTTTTACTATTAACGACTTAGATAGATGAAACGTGTGTTTAAGTAATGATCCGCATAAGAAGGATAGCGCTGAACGGCAATGCACGATGGAATGTCAACTTTTTTCATTGTTACAACCACTGAACCAGTGATCTCATTGGCCTAGACTCAAAAACTGCTAAAAAGTTCAAGGTTCAAGGCATTTTCAAGTAATTTGAGACCCAGTCGCACAACATGCAAGTTTTAAAAGATATTTCATTTGGGGAACTTCATCAAAGAAGCAAAATTATTAGCTTCTTCTGCTATTCTGATTGGTTATTAAAGCACGAACATTTCCTAAAATTTATTTAACGAAAATGGATTTTCTTTATTTTTATAATGAAATATAATTATGAACCATCAGCCCCTCCTCAATTCTTGAAACCAAAGATATTCTATGTGGAAAAGAGCCAATGCCGCAGAACAATGAAGTTTACTGTAATTCTTATTTGAAGTATTATTATTTAAATTACCTTAGATTTAAAAACTGCGAATTAGTGAACTTTGGTAATTCGACGGGACAGTGTGGGACAGTGCGGGACAGTGTGGGACAGTGTCCCCTTTCAAACATGATTTTCTGCAAGAGCTCATCAGGCTCCCCTGTTTTTTTTTGGAATTGATAGCCTACGGTTTATAAGTTTACTAGATGTAAAAAATATTTATACGCATAAAGCCGTTCAGTTATGACACTGGTTAATTGAAATCAATGTAACATGTATCAATGCTTTTATTATCTAGACCCTTTGGAAATCAATGTAACGTTTAACAGTGGATGGTGTTTTTCGCGCGCTCTGATTGGCTACTCAAACTCCGGATACTATTTGCTATTCACCTCCACTTTGGTGAATAACTGTTAAGTGTGAGTTTTTGCTGATTTTTATATGAGCTCTTTCGCGATTTCCGCTTTTCACGCAGTAGACCTCTTTAGCTTGTATGTTTTGTTTTCCCAATGTAGGTCATGTGATGTTACCCTAGAGAACTGTTTCTTTTAAATTTTGTTTTCTTCACGTGCATATGTATGCATAATTTATAACTGGTTAGCTTTCAGTTGAGGTTAGGGTTTGCAGTTTATATAGTTAAATTTAGGCCTAAACCACCCGAGAAGCTAGGTGGTACAGTGGTACGGTAGGCTATGTTAGCCTAAGCCTAGCTGAGGTCACAGGTTCAATCCTGAGTGGGGATTTTAGATTTTCTTTTTTACACTTAAAAATTCATTGAAAATATAATTCTAAGTGTTGACATAACGTTATATAATTCTCAATAAGTGTCCAAGGTGGTTTAGGCGGATGGGATCTAATGCTGACCGTTTCGAGCGCCGTCCCGTCGTCAGAGCAAATCAAAGAATTGTGGGTTAAGTGTGGTTCGTGTATCGATTCCGTGGGGAACAAGAGATACTTCAACTTTAGTTTATGGTTGTGTGTGCGAAAAGTGGGAGCTTCTGCATAACATCTAAGTGATGCAGAAAAATACAAATTGGCGAAACAGGGAGGAGACTTGGCGACAGTTTCTGTGAACATCTACATGTCTTTGAAAGAAAAGACGGACTATTTTTCAAACAGGAATTTGAAATAGAAATAAACATATTGGAAAAATAAATTAAAATGTTTTGTGAAAGTGTCAAGTTAATTTCTTCAACGACGATGTCAAAAAGGGTAGGTCAGGAAAAATACAATGATGCACTGCATTAGGTGTGGGTCATGGTTGTATCCAAGTAACCTAACTTTATATGACAACATCAATTCACAAAAGAACTGTACTACTCGACGTACCATCATCACTATTATCTATACAGGTGACACAGTTGCTTTGTTTCGATAGCATCCACTGTGAATTTAGCTAATAAGACCTATCGTACTACACTGATCTGAGTCTGCAATTACATAACCATAAGATGATTGAGTAACCGTGGAGATCAACACTCTCTCGCGGTTTTTCTACGACCTTTCACGGCGGCGCTTCTTATATTTAGCTTTGTTTTCTTTCACTCTTCTCTTTTTGGATACGAATGATTCCTTTGCAAAAGTGTGAAAAGTATACATAACCTTTTGAGTTTTTGTTTCTGGGCCTCCACCCTCAGCAAAGTCTGGCCAATGTTAGATCGTGTTCTATTGGGATCAACCGTTTCAACCTAAACCGGTTTTGGTTGATTTGGTTGAGGTGTCCCAATAGAACACACTTCAACCATTTTCGGTTTCAACCATTTCAACCAGGTTCAGAGCTGGTTGAAATAGTTGATCAACCAAACCAACCGAAAACGGTTTTTTTCCCAATAGAACACGAAAAAAATCTAACCAACCGAAAACGGTTGTCCCCAATAGAACACGCCCTTACACGCCCTTAATTTGCAATTCCGCAATCACTCCCAAACATATTTCGTTGAATCGTTGCCTCGAGTTGCCAGCACTCTTGCCCAGAGATGATTTTACCAGACTAATAATAATAGACTAGTGAAACACTAGGCATTCCCTTTCTGGATACTGCTCTTCAACTTCTCAGATTTCTCTTTCAATTTCTGTAGTCTTTTAAACTTGTGATTAATTGTTTGACGATCAGTTGGCCTTAAGGGTTCCTCTTCTGAACCTCCTTCTGGAATTGCTGCTTGCAATAACCGTAGCTGACAGCTGATAAGGTCATCACTGGCCGTCTAATCCTTTAGAAGGGAATTTCACAAAATAGAAAAATAGTACATTTCGATCTTGGAGATCTTTCGGAGATTCTGACTAAAGTAGTAAGCCAATGCTGCCCACGTACCTATCCACATTACTGGTTTTGGGTCACTGCAAACCGGACTTTGAAGCCGGTCTTTTTGGGGGCTGTACTTTATGATCCGTCCCTTGACAATTAAAACAACACGTTTTTTGGCAGTAAGCTGATTGAGTTCTGATTTTTTCTTTTTTCGTTACCGTATCTCCAAATCTTGAGCAAAAGCCCCTCTGGACAAAATTTCTCTTGCTCTCTGCCCTGACCCCCCCCCCCCTTCCCCCTCCTCCCACTCCTCTTAGTGAAATACCAAGAGTGTATTGCCCAGTGAGGATGCCAAGGTGGAAGGTAATGAACAAGAGGAAGTAGCCAAAGATAACAGTACGCCTAAACACCTGCGGAAACGGTAGAGATTCAACCAGGAGAGGGAGATGGAGGTGACAGTGGACAACCTGAGGCAAACTAGGGGCATCCAGAGATCATCTCAATGACAGTATTCAATCCGGACACAAACATTTTGTCCAAACTGGAATCGCGCTTCATTTTTTACCAAACTGCGCAGGCTGCGAGTTTAAGTCAGTTTTGAAACCATCAGAATTTAAAGTCATACTTGCCCAGTGCACTGAAAGAGAAGATAAAAATTTAGGGTTGCTCCTCATGCACGCGGGAATAGTTTATCATTACAAATAGTAAAGGAGTATGGGCACAGAGGAACTTTGGGCACAGAGGAACAGTGGGCACAGAGGAACTTTGGGGACAGAGGAACAGTGGGCACAGAGGAATGGTGGGCAGAGAAGAACAGTGGCCATAGAGGAACAGTGGGCACAGAGGAACAGTGGGCACAGAGGGCCCAGAGGAACAGTGGGCACAGAGGAACGGTGGGCACAAAGGAACGGTGGGCACAGAGGAACAGTGGGCACAGAGGAATGGTGGGCACAGAGGAACAGTGGGCACAGAGGAACAGTGGGTACAGAGGAACTCTGGGCACAGAGGAACAGTGGGCACAGAGGAACTTTTGGCACAGAGGAACGGTGGGCACAGAGGAACAGTGGGAACAGTGGACACAGGGGAACAGTGGGCACAGAGGAACAGTGGGCACAGAGGAACAATGGGTACAGAGGAACAGTGGGCACAGAGTAACAATGGGCACAGAGGAATGGTGGGCACAGAGGAACAGTGGTCACAGAGGAACAGTGGGAACAGATCGGAGGAACAGTGGGAACAGAGGAACAGTGGTCACAGAGGAACAGTGGGTACAGAGGAACAGTGAGTACAGAGGAACAGTGGGCACAGAGGAATGCAAATTCTTTTTTCAAGTCACGTTTTCCTTGGCGTTGCCGTCGTGGTTACTAAAGCTCTCTATTATATATGTCGAAGTATTCCCCTGATGATAAAAAGCCTGAGCATCACTGGGATATCAATTTTACCTTCACTGAGGGAAGATATCAACGTCTTCACGTTAGCTACCATGTTTGGCCCTGTTAATAGGTGTTGGTCTACAATCGAAACATGTTCGGCTCTTCTTTAAAAATCTTCGGAAATCTTCCAAAACGATCGGAAATATTCCTAGAACCTTCGGACAGTATTCGGAGGAATTTTTAAAAATCTGAAGTACTTTCTTCATTTCTGGAATGCTCTAAAATGACTGAAGTATTTTATAACAATAAGATACATGGCTTGGCCTTCTTTATTTGGCAACTAGGAAAACTTAAATGAAACCATTTTGAAAAGTCACGTATTTTTAACGTGATTCTTAAAGTATATTACAGAACGCTTCTCCGCAGAATTCAACTTCAACAACGCTTTCTTTTCATACAGCTTCAGTACAGTTTGTCTTGAGAAACGCGCTTCGAAAACAAAACACGCTATTCTATTCTTTATTAAAGAAATAAAAAACGCGCCGAGTACATTGTTGAATTATATAAACACGCGGGAATTTTTAAGAACAAGAGAGAAGTGCAGAAAAGCACGAGCCGAAGACGAGTGCTTCTCGCACTTCTCGAATGTTCGAAAAAATTCGAAAGTGCTTAGGCCCCGTTTACACGGGTCCGGACAAATTTTTGCACGGACAAAAACTTGCACGGTTCCACCTTGCGTTTACACGGGACCGGCGGAACTGGACGAATTTTTGAACGGCTAAGTGTGCAAGTTCCGTGTAAACACCACTGCAATCTGTAACAGAATTTGCACGGATCCATGTAAACACGTAGTCTAGGAACAAAATTCGTCCGTGCAAAAATTTGTCCGGACCCGTGTAAACGGGGCCTTAGATAACTCAACAATGCACGAGGAACAAATTTTTTTGGTTATTTTATAAAATGAAAACAGTTATAATGAACCTTACGTCACGCGCGTGCTTTACCGAGTTATAATGAACTCGGTTTAACCAATCATAGCGCTCGCAGTTTCCTTGAGCATTTTATAAAATCTGATAAAACATGATTTTTCAGTTGATCAAACAAGGGACACTAAGCCTGTTTTTATTTACAATAGTAGTAGGGAGTTTAAACAATTCAGCAATACACTGATTTTTTTAGTATTGTCACTTAATCAAGAAAAAATAGTGATAGATAGGCTGCTTATTTGCTGATCATATAATGACGTGCTAAAGTCGAGTTTTAAAACATAGGCACGAAGTATGACATGAGTCTAAACAGAAAAGAAATAAAAAGCCTCGTTCCTGTAAATCAGTTGTTCCTTATGGCCAGTGGAATCATGCGGCCTTGTATCCATAAGCTAAATAAAAAAGCGCGTTTTAACCCATGATGAGCGAAAGCAATGCCTTTGCACGGGCGTTTTACATTTTGGTACATTTCTTTGCCGTTCCCTGCAAAACAACAACGTTAAGGCCCCGTTTACACGGGTCCGGACAAATTTTTGCACGGACAAATTTTGTTCCTAGCCCACGTGTTTACATGGATCCGTGCAAATTCTGTTACAGATTGCAGTGGTGTTTACACGGAACTTGCATACTTAGCCGTTCAAAAATTCGTCCAGTTCCGCCGGTCCTGTGTAAACGCAAGGTGGAACCGTGCAAGTTTTTGTCCGTGCAAACATTTGTCCGGACCCGTGTAAACGGGGCCTAAATCATCAAATTATAGGTTTTGTGGAGAACGTGAACAAACGACGGTTAATTTTCCATTTTCCATTTGAACTAGAAAGCCATCCCTTTAAATTCAGCTCCTGGACAGTCCAGACACATTAGACAAACTAAACAAATTGGAACAACTGCAAAGTAGTTTAAAAAAGCGCGAATCCTTTTTTCAAGTGACGTTTTCCTTGGTGTTGCCGTCGTCGTTGCTTAAGCTCCCTAAAACCTCTTCAGCAGAACGTTTGCATGGTACCATTTGTTTTTTAATATTTTACATAATGAAATTTGGGATTTTTGTTTAATTTGATTTTGGCACCCTCGGGAGTTAAAGGGGTAATGCTAATCGTTTAATTAACTGTTGAGGTCCTGTTGCAATCGGTGTGCGACATTTGCAACTCTCAGCGTTAAAGGGGAAGTATCACGGGAATTTTGATGTTTTTTGGTCAAATCCATTTCACAACACCTGAACTTATTTATAAAATAATGCTGAAACACCAAAAGAGTGAAATCATCAAATTCTTGAAAGAGGAACAAATCATGGTCTGTTCTAGTCCATTTGGAGACGAAAATGTGGGAACTTGAAAATAATTAGGCTAACGTTTTTCAAGTTGAAATTCATTGAGACCCAGTCCGTCAATGACTAGAGACACTAATATCATACAATATCATTTTTTGCTTTTTAAAATGACACCGAATCCCCGTGATACTTCCCCTTTAATCACAACTCATTCCTATAACTGCAACTTTGGCGAACTTTGCCATAACTAAATTCATAACCGCGAAAACTTTCGTAATACTCTTACGGGTACCCCAGGTAACCTTTGCGCTTTGGTTTTGCATTGCTGCGCCTTATGATTGGCTAAAAAAATCTTGCGCCAATTTCTCAACCAATCAGAAGTGAAACCAAAACCATGAACCATCATGAATTACTCGCACGCATTATCCCGCGCTTGGCGTCGGCTGTATGTATTTCGTTCTTTCTTTTACAAGGGTTTAAGGGTGGAGGGACCGGCTTCCCGAGCCCGGTGTATTTGACATCCTTGTGTTTTCCACCTCAAAGAATCCTGGTATCATTTCTGACAAAACATTTGTTGCGAACTTGCTCTAATGGATCAGCAAAAGCGAACTGAAGGAAAACCCTTCTCTGTTGACTTTATTTGCCGTCAAATAATTTTTGAATAAATCTAGATTCAAATAATTTTCCGCTTCTTTTTTATTATACCCCCGGGACATTTTGCATTTTTGTCCCAGTCATGAGGCATTTGCCAATTTTTTTCCCAAAATGCTAATGTCCGGAGGTTGTCCCGGGGGACACTGCTGGAATTGATTGATGCATAGTTATGATAACTGACGACCGCATGAAAATTATGTATAGAGGTTTTGCACGGCAGCCAGCCATGTTGCATGGCAGGAACAATAGATTCTTTTCCCTATGGGAAACTGAAGAATGTTCTTTCTAATGCAAAACATTTTCATTGTTCCTGCCATGCAACATGGCTGCGTGCAAAACCTCTATTGGAGTTGACAACTGTTTATAATGGTTATCAAGAGCGATAAACTGAGACGGATGAAAGCGCACGTGATTGGATAAGAGCGCATGAAAGTTGATTGACGTTCATCGGAGGTTATGGAGCGCAAGAATATAGCTGCATGCTGTATTAGCGTTTACGACATCACACTAGAGTTGACGAGTAAGCCATCGATATTGATTGAAACACTTGAAAGGTAATGAAAGTACAGTGAGAGCGAATGATGCTGCGTGAGAATTGACGTGAGGTTAGCAGAGTTGATATGAGGACATAAAAATGAACTAGAACGAAAAGTTAATTAGCGCGTATGAAAGTTTGTGATACCACACGAATGTTGCTATACTTAGGAGCGCTTAACGTTTTGGTATACTGAGAAAGAGTTGATAATTAATAGCGCACGAGAGTTAACGAGATCGAATGATCCTGCATTGTTGTTGACGACGCCATAAAAAGGTGGTTTTATCAGTAATGTGAGATCGATAAGAGCGCACGAAGGTCGACAAAAGGAAGTGGCAATTGATTCGAGTATACAGGAGTTCACAAGGACGCGCGGTAGTTGATGCGAGTGTGCGATATTTATGGGCAGTGCAATGGCTGACGAATGAAGTTTGACGAGAAGGCTAGAAAGTCTGCGACAGCCTACCAAGGTACACAGGAGGGCATGAGAGTTTACAAGAGCCTACGAGGGCCGACGAGAGCGCGGAAGAGTCGATGAGAACGTACGAAGGTTGACGAGTGGGCATATTTGAATGATGGGAGCGCATGATTACTGATGAAATCGTATGAACTGACTGACAAAAGCCGCCGAGAGTCCAGTTGGCGTACGAAGTTGCAAGAGCACATAGGAGTTTCTAATAGTGTGTGCGTATCAGTCAACGAGAGTGCAGATGAGTTCACTGAAAAACATGTGTATGTAAATTGAAGACAGCGTACGAGGATTGGTGAGAGGGTACGAGAGTTGATGAAGACATACTATGGTTGAAGAGAGCACATACGATTGATGAGGGCGTTTGAAAGGCACAAGAAATTACGAGAACTTGAAGAGACAACCGTGAAGTGAGAGATAAAAAGAGCGCATGCGAATTTAAAGGACAGCGTATGAGGGTTGGCGAGAGAGCATAATACTTATTTTTTGATGAAAGTGCACTGGGGGTGACGAGAGTGGAAAATAGTCGACGAGAGCGTACAAGAGATGACTAGATCTAGAGTGCACGAGGGTTGACGAAAGAGTAATGGATTGACGAGAGCCGGCATACTGGATCGTCCCAAAGTTAACGAGAGCGAATTAGAAATTACGAGAGCCCATGATAGTTGAAGACAGTGTCCGAAGGTTGATGAGAGCGAATCAGTGAGAGATGGTGAAAGCGCATTACAGTTGACGACAGTGTAAAAGGATTGACGAGAGCGAATAAGAAATGACGGAAACGCACGATAGTTAATGACAGTGTAAGAAGGTTGATGAGAACGAATGAGAACGAGAGCGCGTGATAGTTGACGACAGTATCCAAATGTTGATGACAGCGAATGAGAGACGAGAGCGCATGATAGTTGACGACAGTGTCCGAAGGTGCATGAGAGTTGACGAGAGCGAATAAAAATGACGAGTGTGAATTATAGTTGACAACAGCGAACGTAGGTTGACAAGTCTTAAAGTGGAGGACGGCGTACGAATGTTTACGAAATCGCGTAAGAGATGACAAAATGATAAGAAAATTGCCGAGAACCCGTAAGAGTTGACAAAATCATAAGAAAATTCACAAGAGGGGAGGAGATTTGACGATAGAATATGACAATTGCCGAGAGGGAATAAGAAATAATGACAGTGCATGATAGCTAACGATTGCGTAAAACTCAAGTGCAGAAATGAGAGACAGCGGAAAAAAAGCTTGATAGTCCACATCATCATGCGAGGTTTAACAAAAAGCGAATGATAAATAATGAGAGCGAACGAATGTTGACGAGAACGCCTGAGATTCAAAAACAGCTAAAAAGGGTTTAAGAAAGCGCATGACGAGGAAAGAAGCGAACGAATCTTCACTTAATGTAGAAGACAACTTACGAGGGTTAACAATAGCGATAAAGACGGATGGATGAAAGCGCACAAGATTTCATAAGAGCGCATAAGAGCACTTGTGAAGTAATAAGAGTACAGAGTTTGACGAGAGCGAATGCTACGTCATAAGAGTTGACAAGAGCTTGCTAGGGCTTACGATAGCGCAATTAAGTGCTGATTAGAGGGCACACGGATAATTAAGGTTTACAAGCGGGAAAGTTGATTAACACGCACGAATGTTGCTATAGATAAGAGCGCTTAACGTTGTTGGTATACTGGAGTTGATAATTAAGAGCATACGAGATACTTTGAATGATGGACGAGAGCGTAACTGAGAGTTAATGACAGGGCAGTAAGTTGATATGGGTGTAAATGATGCATGGTTCAACATCTTTCAGCATTTGTTGATCAACAAATGCTGAACGATGTTGCAACTTGTTGAATGAGTAGAAAACACATTCAACATTTTAAAGCGATTGACTGACGACGTTCAACAAGTTGCAACTTGTCAGTTGAACAGAATAGAGCCTGGCATTATTTTTTTCACAACGTTCAAGCCTATTTCAACATTCAACTCGGCATGATAATTAAACTATTCAACATTTGTTAAACAGCAGTCGCAACACATACGTGCTGATCAACAAATGTTGAACCCGTTCTACTCGCTCGCAGCGAGTCTAAAACAAAATAAGAGAAGGCTAATGAGGCCTGGTAACAGTCATTTTAGAGAGCAAGAAAGGCAGGCGAGAGGAACAAGATGCTGTATATGTGACCAGTTTTAAGCATATAATTAATTTTTCCAAAATATTGAAATTGTTTATCAATCCCCCATGACGCATTCCAGGCCTTATTGCCTCGAAAAATGACTGCTACCTAAGCCAAAGTCGATGAAAATATTTTATTGAATTGCATTAAAATGTTACAGAATGATATGGGAAAATGTCGAGAAACTGATCAATTCAATTATCTTGTTTTTATCCAGCTTTTTTCTGAACAATAATGTTTTTTAGTTGGCTCGGTACTTCGGAAACTAATCATAGCGCGTGTTCATCCGAGGCCGGTTTGCGTCTGTCTCTCTTTCTCAAAGTACTAATTATAGGATGGTATGAAAGTAAGGCAGGAAAAGGACAGAAATCCACATTGACATGTTTCAAAACTGAGTTTAAAGTCCATGTTTACTAACGTATTGATATAATAACTATATTGCATGTAAAGTAGTCATTTATTTCCTTAATTTTAGATTGAGTAATTATTTTTATTTAGTGTTCAGTTAGTTTTATTTTGTTTAATTCGGTGTTATATTTTCAATGAGGTTTTCTATCTGGATTTCATTCATATTTCGTTGTGGCTAATTTAACTCGCAAGTAAAAAGTATAGAATTCAGTAGAAACAAAACCTTGGTTTAATTTTAAAGTCCTGGATTAGTACCAATCAGCTTTCAAAAAACCGAGCCATGTGAATTACATCTTGTAAGAAAATAGGTAGAAGAAAATATGGTTACTTGAAACAAAGACCTGTAGAAAATATCATACTGTACATAGTAAACTCTAGTTCTCACTTGTGAGCTGAAATTTGAAAACCGAGAAGAGAGCAACAGCTGAATCGAAATTTTTCTTTTTCTACTATATTAATTAACAAAAATCGTTTCCCCTTCGAAGCAAAAAAAACTCTTCATCAATATACATTACTTGCAATCACTTTTATGCCACCAATGTGAAAATTCTTCCAACTCTTTTCCACACATTTTATAATTATATCATTGTCAGAAAATGAAATTCTTCGTGTTCTGATTTCATAAACAGCAGCTTTGTCTGTCTTTGATTTTTCCCAATGGATTGAACCCGGTTGAAAGGCTAGCTAAATCCAGCTAAACAACTTCATGGTGACTCCATGACCAAGGAAACGCCCTAAAAATAGAAAAGATACAAAATCAGTAGACGGATGACGGATTTCACTAGACTCGGCCTCCTGTTCTTCAAGTTCTTCAACTACCATTATCCGCGCCTCCTGATCATAACTAATAAGCATTTTCGTTTCCAAAGACCTTGTTTCTGAACAAAAGGAATGCTGCATGACACAGTATTGAGGGTCTCCCAGGGGGGGTCCATGTTCCCTTGTTCCCATCAAAAATTGGCTTGTGTTCCCTTGTTCCCATCATTTTTCCTCACGTGTTCCCTACCTTACCAATCTGATCGAACACTAAGCTGGCAATGCATTGTGGGACGATTTCAGTTGTTTGTCACGTTTCCGCTTCTGTTCAGGCAGCAACGGGGGGTAAATAAGCAAGAACTAAAATATGCTTCATTTTTTAGAACACATCAAAAAGGTCAAGATAGTAAATTATTTAACTTGTTGGCGAAAAAAGGTTTAAATGTTCAAAGCAGCCGGACAAAATCGTGTTCACCTTTTTTTAATGCTTGCTTTGATTAAGGAAGATGAACTCTTTTATAATAATGCTATTATTTTTAAGCGGCATCATCAACCATGCACGCGTGAGTTCTGGACTTCCGGTCGTATTGCACGCGGTGTACGCGGCTAAAAATGGCTCTGCACGCGCGAGATCTCGTCGAGTTCTGTCATATTCTGCAGACTGTTGGTTGTATTCACAAATAGCAGATGACGCAAAATCGATTTTAAAAAGGGACAATGTCGAAACAAAGGTCAGAAAAGTGATTTTTACGTCTTTTATTTCAATTTTTTGTCAGATTCCCCTTCACAATGTTGACAATGTTTGTTCCCGTGATCTGCAAAACTCTTTCAAGGTTCCCGTGTTCCCTATTTTTTTTCTCTGTTCCCCTTGAAATTGGCCATGTTCCCTTGTTCCCCGAAACCCCTGGGAGACCCTCAGTATTTTTTTTTTTTTTTAATTTTTTTTTCTGACTTTATTGACAAACAAAAAAATAATACAATGTGACATTTAAATTACACAACAAAACAGACAATAGGGTGAACAGATAAACATATAGATAATACACACACTCTACGACTATATCATTTATTACCAACTATATTAACTCAAATAAAAGGGGTAAGTATCCATTTCTTTTTAACAAAATCCTTCTTGCTTATACATTTTTCCGTTTCATATTTACTTATAATTTTGTGTCGGAATCCTTCAATCTTCGGAAGAATTTGATTTCTTCTACAATCCCATAGAAACAGTTTCCCAATTATTATAAAGTAGTTTAGCAATCTAAGCAAAGGGCTTGTAGTAACATTTATTATTCCAAGCAAAACATTTTGTAGAGTAAGGTGAACTTGCTGATTTGAGAGAAGGCACCAATAGGATTCGAAATCATTCCAAAACTTCTTGGAATGAGAGCATAAGTAGAGTAAGTGATATAGCGATTCCGATTGGGTTTGACAGAAAGTACATAAATCATTCGTTCTGAAACCTATTTTGTATAACTTGGTGTTGGTGTAAAGAATTGAATTAAGTACTTTATACTGGAAGGCTTTAACATAAGATTCAATTGCAACACAATGGGGTAATTTGAAAACTAGTCTAAATTGTTCAGTTGAGATAAGAAAATCATTTTGTAGCTTATTAACAATGTTAGGAAGTTGTGCTTTGTTCCTAACCAGTAACTTATAGTAATCTTTCGACTTCTTTATCATCGCATCAAATATACCATCGTCGATCAAGAAAGATGGAGAAGTTATAGGTGGAGACCCTCAGTATTGGTAATGCTATAATGTCCGCCCAAAAGTGAGAAACATGTACATAGTCCCCATATTTTACGTATACCACTTTTCGAGGCATGCTTACATGAATGTGTGCTGTTTTCTTTAGCAAACAATCCATTTTCCCTCAGAATAAAGGTTATTTTCGTATTTTTGTAACGGATCTGGTTCAGTTTGAAGACCAATCTAAAAAAAAAATTGAAACCACCAGAGTAAGCAATAAATGATCAAACTCTAATGGCGGGAAAGTGAATATTGAAGTTCGCCTTACAAACATTATTGGCATGTATTGCCAGTGAGAACATTCATATAACCCATTCCCTCCCTCACATCTCCAATCCAACAGCCTCTTCCCAATCCCAGCCAGACACACAGACACACACACCATTTGTTCCCCAGGTTTCCAATCCGGACTTCTTTGGATAGGCGTGTACTGAAGTTATTATTATTAGTGGTTCTCATCTAGCTCCGAGGAGTTTTCCTATCTCCACAAAGAAGATTTAGGTTAACAGTTTTGTCTTGAAAGTCACTTGCTGGTGATGATTGGCCTAGCTGTCATAAATACGTCATATAAACATACCTATTGAACTTGTCGTTATGACTGTAACCTGCCAAACGTGGTGAGAGAAGTTCCAACTCATTCCAACTCCAACTCAAAACATGTTCAGTTTTATTGTCATTCCACTGAATGTTTCTCTTTCCAGCTGATGATAAATATTGTTGTAATCTGCAAACTTAAAACGCAATCAGTCAGTACAAGTTATGAAAAGGTGGCAGTTCTCCTAATGTAACTCGTGATAATTTTTCAACTCCAGTTCTTGTCCGTGATGCCCACAATAGACAAAAATAATTGCAACTCGTGCAGTTGGCCTTGTTCCGTAGGAAATTAGTGGTAGAGCTCTTTCAATTACGGCAGCACTTATATCATTTTATATGGCAAACTGAACTGCTGCATAGGCTCGAATTCCTTACAACTGAGCGCTTTACTGATAACTGTTTGTATAGGCCAAGGTTTCCATGATCATTTTAACTAACTCATTTATTCTTTCATCCGTAGTTCACATTTTAATGTAAAATTATTATATTATTATTACAGAGCAATAAGAAATTTCAATATAATATTTGCATTTTTGATTCAAAAAATTAAAACGAAATTGTATGACCCTCACTTTAGTACGCACTGTTTCCTGGCGGTAGTGGCAGCCATGATAGAGCTCGCCAGTGACCCGATAAAAAGCCTGCCTTCATAACAGCACGGTATACTATCGGTTGGCTCTGGGTTGAGCTACCCTCCATTCAACTGTACCGATTAACGTCGGCAACCTGCCAGAAGATGTCCCCGTTTTCATCCTGGGTTCGGATGAATGATAGTTTGGTGCAGAAGCCATAAATGTTGCTCTGAAAACTTGTAAAACACAACAAGTCACTACTGGATTATAATGATCGGATGTCAATTTTTCAAAAGTAAATATGGAAAAGTCATGATCTTCTCAGTGTTATTGTTTGTGATGTTCTACAAAAGACAATTTAATAATACCAGATAAATTGCTTGAACTCAGTTTAGTTTGCAACATATGGCAAGCTTTACGGGTTCGAATCCCGTGCAAGGCAGAATTTAATCATTCTGTGTTTTATTTTGCAACTTCCTGGGCCATCGATATTTCCAGGATCGCCGTTTGATTCATTCATTCATTTGTTCATGCGTAGTTTATAAATATGACTTTTTCAAGCTAAGTTACTACACCATTATTATTAAACCAATAACAAGTCTTTCTCTGAAATTGCAATCTGATTTCCAACTGTTATATTTTGGGATTTTCGGCGATACAGAAAATTGAAGCAAAATTGTGACCCCCGCTTGAATACAGACCGTCCGTTCGGCGGTAGTACTTTATTTGCCGGTGCACTAAATCCGGTGTGACCCGGATGAAACTACCTGTCATCCTAGGCGATCACAGTACAGTATAGTATCGGTTAGCTCTGGATTGAGCCGTCCAGTCAACTGCGTTGATCTGCGATAACTGTACCCGTGTGCAATGCCGCTAGAATGTCACCGGTTTCACCTCGCGGGGCAGCTGACGTCGTAGAACACTCCAAGCTGTACTCCATACCTACGGGACGAGAAAGTGAGACAAGCACCAAGTGGAACGCACGAAACCCTCCACCTAGCTTTGGGTCACCACATTTGCAGCTATTGGCCATCTTTCCATTATTGATTTTGTTTTATCGATAATTGTGTGCTCGATTTCTTTAGTTACTTTAACAGTTGAATCCAACGGCAGAACAAACTAGGTAGCTGAGGTCGCCACCTTTCAATATGACCCGAGTTTGAATCCCGGTGGTAACGGATTCAAAGAATGACTTTTGTGTTAATTTGCATTACATGATATAAATAGAATTATATCTTGCCTTGCAAATCGCGTTGGACGTACCGTATCTTGAATCCTGACCTTTAACTCGGCATCCTGTAAAGAATAAAAATTCAGTTATTTCCGACACTTAAGGTTATTTTCTAGCCTTTTGTTTTAATTTCCTAATTCGATTTTTATGTTCAATAGAAGGAGGAAAAAAGTGCTTTTAGGTTTCTCTTGTAATGTCACTACATTCAGTTGATATGGGTTTCTCAAAGCTCCCAAATAAATTTCGACCCCTTAAAGCTATTATAAATTCCGTACAAAAACGTGGCATTTCGGGTCAAAAAGGTTTTCAGGACGTTTAAGAAAGGTACGCCTTTATATAAGATGTTCTATCCTGGACGATATAAAGAGGCTTGCTAAGCTTAGACCTAAGTAGATATCCCCAGTCATAGGGTGGCCGAGCGATAAACGAGACAGGGGACACGCGCGAAACAATTGCCTCGCGCGTGTTCACGAAATTTCTGTTTTTGCTTGACTATGCCTGATAGACAAATAAACAGATCCTGAGTGCAAGGTTACTGGCAAGATTGATGTCTATTTGTATGTGGAATGTTATTAAAATATCAGAGTTTTACGTACTTCTTACTTTGTGTTTGGAACATAAAATTATTTGTTCTTTGCATCTTCCAGACTAGTACTGCTGAGTACTGGATTTGTGATAGTATGTTATCTTCATACCTCTAGCAGAAAAAGGGAAAGACATTTAATCAAATTGATTTAAAAGAGACCTTCAGTCTGGATTTCAAAATAAGCCTAGTGTGGCGTAGCAAGTTTAGTTATTTCTTTCACCGAGGTTTTCACTAAAGATTGTTTTCCGCAATAATCTCTGGGTTCGCGCAATTGACGAATTCCTCCAATGCAGCAGAAAGAGAAGATTTGTCATAAGTACTTACATTGCAAATGTCCTGCTTTTTCTGTCAGACTTAGACTAATACTGATTCTTCGTTCCTTAGCAATTCTCAGTTTGTTATCTGCAAAACTGGGACAAGAAAAGGGAAATTAACGCAATAATAACGAACCCGTTATTGCCAATTCATAAATAATATTTTTATACCAAGACACTACAATGGTGTTCTTATTGATCAAGGTAAATGATTCACTGAAGACAGTCAGTTCTAAATCTCATTAATAATAATAATAATTCAAGAAATCACTACCGTGAAGGATATTTTAATTTTAATTTTTTTATATAATCCACTTTTTGGTGTTTGGATATCCTGATTAAACACTCTCCTTGCGTTTGATATGAGGGAGCACGTTTTAACGCAGCTTTATTATCAAAAGTACTTCTACTGCTATAAAAGTGCCCGGTATAAATGACAGATAGATTCGATCAGCAAATTAAAACTATACAAATGAAAAGGTAATCATCGGACTGAATAAATAACAACATTTATACAACTTTAGCTTAGTCATCATCCTTAAATTCCGACTTTTGAATAATTTCTAAATAGAGTAGCAATTCTTTACAACTTTCCTACCACTTGGCTTTGTTTGTAATTACATATTATCAACTGAGGAGAGCAAATTTGAAATAAAAATAAAGCACATTTCAACGCAGCTTCGTTATCAAAAGTACTTTTACTTCTGTAAAAGTGCCTGGCGTAATGAACGACAGATAAGTTTTACTTGTATGTCGGTAAAGAGAAATAAATTTGGTCTTGATTCGTACTCAATATGTTGTGAATTGTTACGGTTTATTTTAGCCCTAACCTGCACAAAAGGCGCTTCTGTGGTGCGCTAGCGCGAAGCGCAAGAAACGAGCGCGAAGCGCGAGAAACGAGTGCGGAGCTGGAGCCACGCAATGGAGAGAAGAAAATTGCCTGTTGTCCAGGCTACTTTAGCTCGGGCTATCGATCGTTCTACTTAATAAATTAGATATTACTTACCTCATACACCGTATTGGCAAGCAGTCTTAAAGGGAGAATAAGAATCGTGGAAGGAAGGAAGAATCGTGGGTCTCAACGCAAGTAATTATGAACGGAACCATTTTCCTTGTTAGAGAGACGCTGACATGATGAAGTTCATTCGCAGTGTTGACCTGTGCAGTATCGATTGTACAATTTTTGCACTTAATCCTCATTGTATGCCTGACGTATTTCTTTCTTCCCACTTGCCACAAAATCCTGGCGAACTTTTGCTTTGATAGTCTAAATTTAAGCGATCAATGACGAGTTTCGACAGAGCAGCAAACTAAAAGATCGTTAAGAAAATTCAAATATCGTCTTGGTATGATTTGCGCATGGGTGAATGAAAAGTTTAATCATTTCATTAATTCACTACAGCGAAACTCATGAATAACAATCATATTCAGTAAAAAATATTCACTTTGAAGTGTGTTTTAAATATTTTCACTAATTATAATAATGTAAGACAACGCGAAGGCCGGAACGTGCGAGAAAAAAATTTGAAAACAAAACAGGTTATTCTCCATAACGTGCGGATAAAAATGAAACATTTAAAACGTTTTTAAAAAAATTCCTTTATTTATTTTTTTATTTTCGCATTTGGTTTGACGGCTTTTTTTTCTGTGACTACAGTTAACCCTCTCAAGGCAGACACCTTTCTAATGATGATCTATTTGTCCAAGACAAAAGTTTTCCTTTCTTAATGAAGGAGAATTTAAGCAGTGTCGCATTATAAACTACATGTAGACTTATTTTGCGAGGCACCATGCTAGTCCCGAAAACAACACAGCTGCGTGATATCAAGGTCCAATGAAATTAGAGGTTCCGAAGAGATGCATGCCTTCTGTATTTTGTCCGGTTATTTGGTAGCCGATTTTATACTAATCCATGATTACAGTCAGTTTTGAATTCAGTTGAATAACTAATCGATGGAAATTTTTCCGTAGTTTAGCTGATCTTCACATTCAACTTTGACTTGTCTTCACGTCTAGTTAAAAATAAGCTTTTAACCCGCGATGCCTTGTCCGTACATTACATTGATGATCTTAGATGGCGGGCCATATGGATAAAAGAGTTTTCACATAGCGTGGATGATTAACCACAATAGCTTTCGGGATGGTCGCGTGCACTTTTATGCTTTTTTCCGACTTCCTTTCTCGAAACAGCTGTACACACGAGCCTTTTTGGCGAGTGTGTATGCTAAGAAATATCAAGTCAGGCAAGAATACTTTACTTTAGATTGTTTAGCGTAAGAAAGCATTGCATAAATATTTTTGCCCATGCCTTTGTAACATTTTACTATTGAAGGTCTTCTGAAGATCTCCGACAATTTTTCTGTCCCGTCAGAGGTTCCCGCCCAAACTAAATACAGAACATGGAATCGAAGTGAAAACGTGTTCGTGAGGTCGAAGTAAATGTCTGCGTAAAGTCGAAGTGAATGCGTTCGTGAACTCGCTAAGCATGTCGGAATATTCAGTGGCCATAGCGTAATGGAGTTCGCGCCCAAAGCATGTCGGGACATTAAATGGCAAAACGAAACGAAGGTTATCGCCCAAGCTACATGCAGAACATAGTATCGAAGTGAAAATGTGTTCGTGATATCGAAGTAAATGTGTGCGTTACGTTGAAGTGAATGAGTTCGTGAAGTCGCCAAGCATGTCGGGACAATTAATGGCCATAGCCTAACAGAGTTCCTGCCCAAAGCATGTCGGAAAATTCAATGCAAAACGAAACGGAGGCTTCCGCCCAAACTACATACACAACATGGTATCGAAGTGAAAACGTGTTACGTCGAAGTGAATGTGTGGGACATTATATGGCCAATGCGGAACGGACTTCCCGCACAAAGGTGGGATGACCACCATTTTGCGTGTGGCAGGATGGAAAACAAGTAATGTTTTCTCTGTTTCGTCCAACATGGAGGACAGTTTTGAAAATGTGGACGAGATTATACCTGGAAAGTGCAAGTGAAGGCATCGAAAAAATGTTTAGCACAAGCTACCATTGACAATTGAGAAAAATATGAAACCAAATAGATAAGTATAGTTTTCAACACTGTAACGGTCACTTTTGAAAAAAATGTATGTAGTAGCATACGAAACGTCAAGTTTTATAAAAAAAAATGAATAAGTTCAATATGTTTATCACCGCGGTTTGTGTTCTATTTCTTATCAAGCTACGATGGCCCAAGAGCAGAAGTCTTTACGATATCGTTTTGTTGACGTGGAAAATGCGAAATTATATATAATTAGGAAAAAGTCGTTGAACAGTCATGATCAAGCACAGTGGAGTACTACGAGGCTAATTTTTCGTCACTGATGAAGGGACAGGAGTCTCGAAACGTTGGATTTTTCGGTTTCAAAAAGCGCCTAAATAACCACAGGCAGCCCAAGCTCACGTCACGAGAAAGCGAAGGTGTGTGAGACGGGACGTGACCCTTCGATGAAAGCGGTATTGGGTTACACGGCGGCCGTTTTAAAAATTTAAGACTTTGTATGGGAACGCTTAATAAAACGAAATTTAGGCATTAATTCAATAAAGTGACTCTATTAAACTCACCTCTGGCCCCGGTTGTTCAAAAGGTGGATAGCGCTATGCACCGGATAAATCACTATCCAGTGGATAAGTATTAACAAAATCCTTTGTGTTATCCACTGGATAGTGATTTATCCGGTGGATAGCGCTATCCACCTTTTGAACAACCGGGGCCTGGTGTATTCTTTTGTCCTTTGGGGTATTTCAAGCCGTTTTGGGTTGTTTTGTCACCACTGTTATTTCCTTCATAAGACGTCTTACGTCTCATTGTTCCTCTGTGCCCACTGTTCCTATGTGCGTTTGAATTATACTGCCTTCAAGTTATGATTAATTATTTCAGATCCCGCTAAGTAATGATTAACTATTTCAGTTCCCGGTATATAAGGGATCTCCCGGGATCTCCCAAAATTTGTTCCTGACAATCCTTTTTTGAAAGCATTTTGAAGCCTTCAAATTAGATCCTCATACAGACAGTCATTTCTGTATTATATCTAAAAGGCTAAAAATTGCATTCTTTGTTGCTGGTAGAAAAAGGATCGTGTTCCTGGCCGATCGCGACCTGACCGACCTGACCGGCATACCGAGGAGGACCAACCATTCAGCGGTATTACAAAAAATACTTCCTCTTCATATAAAATTTATCAAAAGTCACCATCTCCTAGAGGTCATCAATCGAAATGTTCCAAACTGAAAACAATCCGGGAAACAACAAACCCAGAATTTTGTTTCGCATTTGCTTGTAAAGAAAAGAAGACAAAGAAAGCACGACATTGTCTTTAAAAAAATCCCTGACGTTTTTCGTACTTGGTCATTACATGTACCTTACATGACATAGCAGCTGGTCATTTCAATAATGGCGGACGATTCGAAGGTAAATTTATTTTCATTGTTAGCTTATTTGTACCCTGCAAGCATGGTCCGATCCCTTAGATCTTTCTGGTCTCTATTAGCAGGTTATTGTATTTGTAACGTCTTGTCTTTGGACTTTGTTTTCAAAATCAGCAAGAGTTTGCAGCCGATCCAGTCTCGGCTGCTGGCGCACTACTGAAAGAAATAAACTGCTGCCAGAGATGTGTTCTACGCTTTCTCGGAGAGAGAGACATTTCTTTATATCAAAACTCTGAGGAGGTAAGAGAGGAAATTGTTTTATCATTATTATCAGCTTTGTAGCGTTAGGCATTAGTCTCAATATATAAATTAGAAATAAAGTTACAAAGTTACAAAGTTAATTACATATAGTTTAGAATGCCCTGATTAGCTATAAGGACTCAATAAATTAAGCTTATTAAAAAAAGCGTTTTTATATAAGAAAAGGAAACATTCTTACCTTGTTTCTAAAAGTTATGTTAACAATTCTTAAAGTTTCAGAGAACTCAAGAAAGTTGTGGAAACTTCTTCAGCTTTTGTTTCCAAAGCTTTTGTCATAACTGTCACAAACTATCACTTGTGTGAATAAATGGAAAGAATTTTGTAAATGTTACTATTAGCATTAATTTTAGCTTAACTGTATAATACTTGGCCACTTATTTATATCTTGTTGAATGCGATGCAAGGGCGAGGATAGCCCACACCAACTCGAGACTGATAAACCACCTCCTTCCAGACAAATCAGTGTTATACCTCATCAAAGTCTCCAGCCCAGTAGTGTTCTTCATTCCTGTGTCCCTCTGTAGTGTGTCCACATAGTCCACATACACCATCCACCTCTTCCTGTAGTTCCTTGTCTGAATATGTAGGTTCCCACAATACAAGTCGGCAGGCTATCGGTTCCAGATGCTGTACCCTGTGTCCTGCCAGCTGGGTAACAATGGATTTTTTTGTTGGATTCTTTTTGACAAAACATCCATGGATACATTTATAAGTGGCCAGATATTCTAAAATCACTCTGTAACTTTTTTTCATTAGGCAGATATCAAGGTACCCTGTGTAGCATGTCTTGGTATCTTGGCAAAGAGTCAAGAAGAATCATTTATTGATGAGGTGAGTTAGTTACAGCTGTGGAAGAGGGGGTGGGGGAGCAACATCAGGTAACTGTCAGTCTTGTCTCTGATTAATTGTAAACAACTAAAAACCAAATAAGAATCATGTACCTTCCAACTTTTTCCGAGTGATAGGCATGAGAATTTTTTCGTGGGAGTGCCAGAATTTCCGAAGGCGACCCGACCAAATCCGAAGAGAACCCGATCTATTCCGAAGATGTCCGAAGTTTTCCGAAGATGTTCCAAAGAATTCGGAAGTTTCCATGAACCTCAGATCTCCGATGAATAACATCCAGCTGTAATTGTAATGTTCAGAACAATAAAAAAAAAATACAAAAAAGTGCCATATTTTCATGGACATAACTATATTTTTAATTGGATCGTGTGATCAGTTAAGGCTGATAGTAAGTCAGGCATGAAAAATTGCTCCATAGGCGTGAGTAGGCGTGAAATTGGAGTTTTGGACTCGCAGGCGTGAGACTCACGCCTAAGGCGTGGGACTTGGCAGGTATAGAATCACTAACAAAATTGGGTTGTTTCAGAGGCACGGTGATGTAGTGGTTATAGCACATTAGATGCCCCTTAAAACGAAACCTCCAGCGGGCCAAGAAGTGTTTGTATTTTGTGGGCTGTTATTTGCATCGGGCATAATTAATGAGCTCCGCTGGCGGAGGATGTTTTCTCGGCTTCAGAAGTTTGCATAAAAAAAAGTTAACGGCTAGGGACGAAGAAAACCTCCTTCAACTTCCATGGAATATTTCACATAGATGCTGGCAAAAACAACTCCCGCCGGCGAGCCGAGAAGTTTTGAACTTTTTTGTTGTTTACAGTTACGGTCGACTGGTCATGCATCAATGGTAGTAATATTCAAATGTCAACTGACAGTATCTGTATGTGGAAAAAAATTACAAAGAAAAGATTCAAAGATAAATCTTAACTAGTAGGCGATCTAATATACCTATTTCTTTTCCATGGACGACCGAATTTCTGAGCCAAACCTTCTGAAGGATCTCGTTTCTTGACGTACAGCCGCCTCGAGCCTTTGGCGGCGTTGCTTAGAAAACGTATCAGTAACGATGGAAAATAAAAGAAAACATACAAAAACAAGATGCAATGCCTGGAATATGAACTAAATATTTGAACGAAATCATCTTGAAGTTAATAGACGATACAGATTCCCCGATGTAAACGGATTATTTTAAGAATCAAACTTTCTTTCTCAAAATGGATTTTCTGGGCCCCAGAAATTCTAGAACGCCCGCAATGAGTCACGGTAAGTGACGATGGGCCTTTAAGGGTTGACTCCTGGGGGAGGTCCTCTATGAATTATGAGATTGAAGGCAAAACTTACAGAGAAAATTAAATTCTGCCAGCTTGTCAGGCTATTTTCTATTGCTCATATATATGGTACTTACAGTGTATACAAATAACATTTATATCATTTAATATATAGATACAATCTTCAATCAAACAAGCTGGATATCAGTTTAGTAACTTTATGTTTACCATTTCTTTGCCCCTTTCCATCGTTCTTCGACAGGTATGTAATTTCCTTGTTTTGAATTCCTTAGAATTTTCATACATCAACCCCTCCCTAATATGTTGTTTGCTGATTAATACATGTAAGCTGACAGAGTTTGCTTTTAGCACCAGTCAAGTTTGAGCCTTAGCACATTAACCCAATAGTGCCAAAAATCAATTCAAGAAAATCCCAAATTTCATTTTCTAAAATATTGAAAAACAATGTGATACTATACATTCAATTAAAGTACTGCTAAAGAGGTTTATTTGAATGGTCACACCATAGGATTTCGTTGACAGACTCAAAAGTTTGAACTACGATCCATGTCTCCATAATTGACTCTGGGAGTGAAAGGGTTAAGGGTGTAACGATACATCGAACTATCAATATTGCAACAGCAAGCTACCTATAGTAAAATCAACTATCAATGATAACAATCGCGATAGTTTGGCCTGACTATCGATAGTTTCTATAGTGGACCAAAAAAAAAACGAACACATTTTGGCTGCATCATACTTATTGTATCCTTGTTTGAAAAATATAATGAATACAGTATGTTTGTGTCATACATTGCTATAAGACGAGGACAACACAATCCATCAGCACCATTTACTTTCAAATGTAACGTCATACAACATAAATTCCCTAGATGGAGGGAGGGGGGGGGGGGGGGGGGGGGGGGGGGGGAGGGCTACCCGATGAGATCACATGGTGCATCAAAAAAATCATGGTGGATGAAAAAATTATATTTTTACTTTTACTATCGCAATACTGTCGCAATATTGATCCAACTATTGCAATAATATTGCAATAGTACCCCAATTATTGCAATACTATTACAATAACTTTAGTTAGTAAAATTTTACATGTACTCTGACTAATATTGTGTGCATCATTTCTGTTGTGTCCAGCATTCAATCTTCTTATTCCTTCAACAACATTATGGGTATGTTACTCTAATTTTCTGTCTTTGTAAATTTAGCATTATTGGATAAATTAATTATGTTGCTTCTTTAATAATAATTGACACGTTTATATTTTTTAAGTATTTTCATGGGGAGAGAAGTTTCTAAGATTTATTTACATACTTTGTGCTTAGTTTATTTTTGGTGTCTGACACTCAGGGATAATGAAACTTAACAGAGTGTGAAATTTCCGTTTTGGAAAAGAACACAAAACAAACATCTTTATACAAAAGTGCTTATCTTACCAAATATGTTTTTAATTAATGGTCACTTTTTAAGTTATTGCATATCCAAAAGTTAGAAATCACCTTGCCTTACATAATAAAAAGCGCTATGCACACAAAATGTCTGCCGATTAGCTATCATTAGGAAGGTCACATTTTTTTAATTTCATCCACAGACTCAAATGTTACAACCATCTGTACATCAAAATAAACATTACCACAGGAAACATGTTCTGTTCTTTTAATGTCGCTCTGATCTAGCCTTAAATGGGTTTTATAACAGATTCAAAAGTTACTGAGAATCCTGGGTTAATTGTGAATTTAATTTTACGTTTTGCCAGTTCGATATTTGACAAACAGAAGCTGCATGAAAACCCAACTGTCAAGGAAGTTTTTAAGTGGGTTTATGGACCACTCATTGAGGACTTATTGCAAGTTAACTATGTTCCATTGGTGAGTTTGCTTATTGCATGCTCTCAGTCCACAGGGAAGCCGCATACAGACAAGCCGAACCACAGGGTACTACCTCTCACAATGAGAGTCCTTAATGATAAAAATATAAGGATTTGTATGGGATTTTATTGTGTGTTTGCTGAAATATCAAAATTATAAATTAACAGCCATTATAATATCCATACCTCATTAAATAATGTCAATCAGTTGTTTCTTGGCAGATTTATGGCTTCTAAATGGCAATTAAGCGAGTTTTGGTTTTTCTGGTTTGACTTCACCTCAAACAAGTAATGGGAGAACTCGCATTTTGAAGTCACTCCAATAGAAAGAGACAAAAATTACCAATCCCAGTCGCTCCAAAACTTTGCTCAAGTGAAGAGCGAGGCTGTTCTTTTCTATCCATCTTACATTTAGCTTCAAAACCGCAGCCATGGCCTCATAAAGACAATAAATACAACCAGAAAATTCAATCTTCTCACTTCGTTGGATGGTTTGAAGCATTAGCAGCCAGGCCATTTGTTTCAAAATCCTCTAGTCTGGGAGGGACATGAGTGTGAATCCAGTTTTTTTGCACAGCTGTTTTGCTTGTGTACCTCCCCGACGAAAATCACAAAATAGTGACACTCATTGACTTGTTGCATATTTCAGAGTCCATTCAAGATATCTATGGTCTTTACACACAAAAACAGTGACAAAGAATTGGAATTTTTGTAAGTGTCTTATGTTATAATGGATTGACAATTAATCACCAATGTTTTATTGATTCTTCAAAATACATGTGTGGATGCCTCAAGTCTGCTACAGGTCTTGACATCACAGCAGATATTAAAATAATTATTGTCTTTTTTTAACCAACTTCTTCCATCTTATACATTATTCTCACTAAATTTTGCACATACTAAATTTCGCAATTTTCACGTTTTGGAAAAAATTGCGAAAATTAATACTCGCGAAAAAAAGAGAGCGCAAAAATAAAAATCACGAAATTTAATACCATATTTTACTGTATAAGAAAACAATACATAAATTATAAAGGTTGAGAAGATCTTAGGCGCTTTGACTCAAGAACCTCAGCAACAATGACGACGCCACCTTTAAAAGTAGAAAGCGGTAACTCTTGATATTTCTCTTGGTAAGTGTTCTATATATAGCTATTATGTGAACGTTCTTTTAGGGCTTGGGAGATTAAAGAAATGGGAAAAATATTGCGAAATTAAATGCACTTTTGTCTACTTTTTTCCTGGAATCGTGAAAATTAATACTCGCGAAATACAGCTCCCGAATTTTCGCGAAATTAAGTATGCGCAAAAATTAGTAAGAATAAGGTACCATGAGAGATATGTGGAAACCAGTAGGGAGCATTTGTATCTCGATATTGGAGGCATTATGGCCATGATCACATGACTCAATACCACCCTAATCCCCACCCACCCCACCCCTGCTCAGTCCAGTATTGATGCTACATGAAGACATTTTTCAACACATTTTAAAGAGCTCTGTACATTGCCATAGATAATAATGCCATTAACTTTTTTTTACGATAAATTATTTGAACAGAAATGATTCATCCAAGAAAAGGGTCAGGCAAAGACGAAAACGACAAAAGGTGGAAGTAAGTGAATCAATATAAAATAATATCCAATATTTTATGTATTTGGATATGTTATTATAATAATAACCATAGTGGTGGCTGTATTAACAGGGTGGCCGCAAGACGGGGTTCCACCAATTAAACATAAATTATTTTGCAATTTTCACAAGGGCATGAACTAAAGGCAATAAATCTTTTTCTTTTGGCAGTCAGATCCAATGGAAGACACCCTCACAGCACCTGTTGTAAGAAAAGGACTCACAGAATTGACGACAGTAAATCAACTCAAAGGGTACCAACATACTCTACCATATGTAAATCCCCTCCCCCCCCCTCCCCCCCCTCCCCCCCCCCCCCCCCCCCCAACCCCCCCCCCCCCCCCCAACCCCAACAGGACCCACGGGATAGGCACAGGCTTGCCATCCCCTGTTTGACTGGTGTACTGTGCAATTGTTATGGCTGTATCATTTTATCAAACTACCTGAGGCAGGTCCCTAAAGGCCAAATATAGGGCAGATAAGACTCTCTCACTTCTCAAAGTCACTGCCGTGTTATTCTTCTTTCTTTTTCTTTGTTTATGTTGGTCATTTTAGGCTCGCAAAAACAGTGTTTTCAAAATAATGGTTTAACTCACTTAAAAGTAGGGAAAGAGAACAAGGCATTCAACTTGGAGACAGGTGAATTTTCCACTTGCTCAAAAACTGAAAAGGCTGAAGAGAGTTACTTCTTCCCAAGTTAATCTATTTCTAATATTTATAAGCTGGCCACTTACGGGAATGATGCTCTTAAGAGGAGAATTCAAACAGGGTTTTATCTAGGCGGCCGTAAATAGAGCTGTCTGATTACAAAAGCCGCGCAGAGACCTTCAACTGTATTTGAAATGAACCTGCTGTAACTTGCTTGGCTGACTAAGAACTGAAGGTTATGTGAACTGACCTTCAGCTAAACCCCTCATTAGGCATGGTTCATTATTTATGGGGATGACCGGGTCAGTAAAAAAAGTGACCGGGCTGTAGAAATGTTTTGCTTTGTAACGACAGGCTTTAATTAATTTATTTTTGCCCAAAATGACCGGTGGTTTGAAAATGTCTTCATTATAATATAATGTACAATGCACAATAAACCAGTTAGCTTTCTTAAAAGTAATACTGAGAAATGCAGATTTACTGAGAAATACATGTATACATTATAATTTTTTGTCAAGTTTTATATTTCATTTGAACAGGCTTTGAAAAATTAATGATGCACCTAGACGGGCTTTGGAATTCTGACATGATTTTATGACGGGCTTTAAAAAAATAACAAAAAGCTATACATGTATGTTACTTCCTAACCCGGTCATCCCCATAAATAATGAACCGTTCCTTAAATCCATTTACATGTACCAACTAAAAATTTGTTCATGGGATATATATTCATTTAGGCATTACACATAAACACTAGAAGTGCACATTTATGGGTTTTGTTGGTTTTAATTTGAATTTCAGAGTGGCAGACTGTCCTCCGAAGCCTCCACTATTTCCAATGGATTTATCAGAGATAACTTGTTCCCACGACTCCATTTATATTGCAGGTTTGTACTCAGACAAAGAAGCTCCGTATAGCTACAGGGGGAAACTCCCCTCTATAAGCGTGTATAAGTATGTGTGGCCGCAAAACAGTTATGAACTGTTTAAATTAACTTGTCCACAGTTTGAAAACTACAGACAAACTATTTCTTACAGACTTAAAATTTTAAGTAAAATCTTTTCCACACTGGGAAAGCATTTCTCAATTTTTTTTGCCAATACAATACAATACAATTTTATTTTACTCATAACAATAGATATATACATTTTACAAGAACACACTAAACAAGAAAAACTACAGATAATATAATACTTATAAAATATGGCAAGTTTGCAAGTTGATAAACATGACTTTTACATGATACTTTCGCAAAGGTTTTTCCTAAATTCTAGCTGGACCATACACCTCGGAAAAGGCTGCTGCTTTACATAGAATAGTTTTTTTTCGAAACACAATTTAGTAAAATCAATTCGTGAGAACTCCATCTTAGCGGTCCGTATAAGAAAATTTTTTTGTCCATTTCTGCCTACGCAGCTAGAATTCCCCTTTTCATCGTGGATAAGTTCAGCCATATAATAAATCAATTTTCGTACGAACATTGCATGTCACACCGCGAAAAACCGCGACCTGATCTCGCTGTGTTTAAAATTTTATGCTCTTTTGCTTTTGTAGGAAGATACAACAAGTTCTCACGAGTCCTTTCTCAAACTCCTTGGATAATTGACAACGTTCGGCACGGTGAATCATCAGTAGAGGTAACAAACCAAAAATGAAATCACGAGTGTCAATAAATTTAGAGCGCTTTTCAATTGAGTGTCGAAAGTACTTTCGTGATTGCTTTGGTTTTGCATTGCTACGCTTTGTGATTGGCTAAAAATCTCGCGCCCCTTTCTCAACCAATCAGAAGTAAAACCAAAACCAATTGTGACCTGGTGCGCTTTCCATTTATGAATGGAAAAACCGGGTAGAATTTCCTGTTAAAGGAACAGGACAAACTTGTCCTCAATCAAAGCGGAACGGGAAGAGCGTTTTCCTTTTGTATGGAGTTGCTTTTTCTTTCTTGAGGAGACTGGGTACTAACGATTTACAATTACAAACATGGCCTTTTATTCATCAAGGAGCATGGCACTAGTGGGACGCAGCAGATGGTACAGGATTTTCCGATCATTTCGGCAAAAAACGAGAAACGAAGGCTATCTCTGAAGGTATTCCTTTTTTTTTCCGAAAAATCTCCAGTGGAAAAGTCTGTTCCATTTGATTTACCACCGGAACAACCGGATTTTCCATACAAAAGGAAAGCGCTCCTGCTCCCACCCGTTTTCCCGCGCTTGGCGCCGGCGTTATGTATTTGCTTCGAGTTCTGATTGGTTCATTGGATTGTCTGCGTCTGTTGTGATTGGCCAGAGTGATAACTTTGGTTTTAAATTCACGACACTCAATCTAACACGAAAGTTCTAATTGAGGACACTGTTTTTACGTATCCTACTGGAGACAGGACCGCTATTCCTTCGTTCATTCAAGTCACGTGAAGGTGTACTGTCAGGGCCACCCATGGGGGAATTTTGTACTGCTTTCCCATATCGTTTTAGCGAACTGTGTAAAAGCTAAATGCAGTTTGAGCTTTTCAGTTTTTTTAGCTGATCGGTGTAATAGCAGATCTTCACGAAAATTTGAAGCCATAGAACAACACATTTCAACTTGTAATACTTGTTTCGACATATACTTATGTCATCTTCAGTTACAAAAGTTGTAGTTTGAATTTCCCATTAAATACAAGAATAGGTGTATGTATCGTATGTATTGCATTATGCAACACCTAGTCTTGTATTTAATAGGAAATTCAAACTACAACTTTTGTAACTGAAGATGACGTAAGTATATGTCGAAACATGTATTACAAGTTGAAATGTGTTCTTTTAGCTGAATATTTTAGTAGAGTTAAAAAGGACACCTTGTTAATACGGACAGTCTTAGTGTTCTCTTCGGTGTCTGTACTAACGGGGTTTGCGGCCTGCATCACATTTTCTTGGTGTACATATACCATCATATTTTAAAACGTGAA
The DNA here is from genome assembly GCA_024195265.1 of Dendrophyllia cribrosa. Classification (NCBI taxonomy): domain Eukaryota; kingdom Metazoa; phylum Cnidaria; class Anthozoa; order Scleractinia; family Dendrophylliidae; genus Dendrophyllia; species Dendrophyllia cribrosa. The sequence goes on along the minus strand of JAJLRJ010000006.1, from coordinate 41,526,704 downwards.
GTTACACTGGAACTGCGAAACGAATTCGCATTGTTTGCTTATGAATGAAGGGTTCAAAATATTTTTATTCCTCACAGGAAAGGATTTGTGACCGGATTAGAGGCAAGATCATGGCTGACGGTACGTGTAATGACATTGCACTTAAAGTGCCGCGTAAGTGTGTGCGTGGACGTTTACAGTATATGCTCCCGTAATGGTGCGAAGGTGTTACCTGCCAGATATTTGGCTGTTTATTTTTTTATGTCTTCCCTCCCAACGGAAAATTTACCACGTTCTGTTGCTTGTTACAAAAACGCGTCGTGTGCATAGAAATTAAAATGTTTTGCAGGCAGTTATAGCCCCTTTTCACAAGTGGCGCTCAAATTCTTCTTCTTTTATATTTATGTTTATAAAATTCATTAATAATTCATAAGGAAAATTCAAAAGAAATGAATGTTTAATGAAGGTTTGTAAACCCCAATACAGATCAACTGAGTTGATGAATTATTAAACAGTAGCATTAACTTTTGATACAGATATCTGCTCAGCTAATTAGTATGCATTAACTTTTCATACAGATCTCTGCTGAGCTAATTAGTATGCATTAACTTTTCATACAGATCTCTACTCATTGTTTCATTTCATAAGTAGGATAAAATATTCGCGTCCGATCTGTATGGGCGTTTACAATGGCTCGCCATTGTAAACGCCCATACAGATCTCCCGCTCATATTTTATCTACTACTAATTAGCCCTGTTGGCATCATTTTAGACTAAAAATAGCCCTTTTCACGGTTGATTTTTCTCATTTGCATTACAATGTTATCCAAGGTGGATGCGAGGCAATTTCGGGCTAAAACAACGAAATAGCCCGAAATTGCCTCACATACATGCTAGATTTCATTGTAATGCAAATGAGCAGAGTTAACCGTGAAAAGGGCTATTCTTTCGAATTTCGCACATGGCCACGAGGCCAGTAGGGCTGATTAGCATGAATATAGAAGAATAATTAATCGGCCGCCTTTTATGAAAAAGGTCTACAGAAGAGTATTTTTTCCGTTCTTTCAATTCCATTAGTCGTTAGCAATGATTACAGTGTGACGCGCCTTACCGTGAGCACCCAACAAACTTGTTTACAAGTTAACCAATCGGAGAGCGCGAATTCAATTGACGTGCACGCCTCCTCGCAAAGTTAGCCAATCAGAGAGCGCAAATTCAATTGACGGGCACGCCTCCTTGCACAGTTGAGCACGATGGAATGTAATCTTGTCGCTTCGTGTTTTAATAACACAGGAGTGTAAAGTTATTTACAAAATACTAAGATTTTATTCACATTATTGCTTCACACGTATCCGCAGTTACGAAAATTATTGTAATAATTAGCTGGAGATTTTGTGGAAACTTGTAAAAAAAGTTTGTTGGGTGTTCACGGTAAGGCGTGGCGCACTGTAATTAGCTGAAGGAGTTCATTTTTTCACAGATCATAAATTCGCATCTGCTGGACGAGAGGACATTGATGTACGCATGCTCGGTAGTGGTAAGTTTGCTTTCTCTTTATTTGGCTTTGCCAGACTTGGCAGAGAAACCATAACAGCTTGCGCCAATTACTGTGGGCCCATGTTGGTGGAAAGTAGAAATAACAAATGTGTCTCATCTCTTTACACTGAGGCGGACGCCTGTCTAAGGCGGACAGGAAGAGCTGGTCCCGAAAGTGTTCGGCCTAGACAGAGTTTACTGTAAGACCATCCAGGTTCTAATTTTATTTGTTCCTTGTTTGTTAAAGGCTGATTTAGACGGCACAACTTTTGCCTGCAACTATTGCATGCAACCTGCTCACGCCATACATACAACACGAATCGCGTCGTATAAATCAGCCTTCAACTCACTCACAACTGTTGCATGCAACGCGAAAAAAGTTGAAGGATTTTGAAACATGTTTTAAAACCCTACGACAATCGTAGCCACATACAAAAGGCAACTTTAGATCAGACTACGAGTACGAGAACGACTTTTCAAACCTTGTTCGCGTACTTTAGATAATCACTTATCGCAACAATCTTATTGCTAGAGCCTTCTTATGCACTGGTCAGCAACAGGAAGTACCGACAGTTCTGGGGACGTACTTGTGCTTAACCTCGTACTCGTACTTGTCAAATCTGAAGGTCCCTAATGTTTCTTGAAGCGAGTTGTATGCAATTTTCGCCTGACGCAAGCAGCGCGCGCTACAAAAAATCGCGTGCGACAAAGTTGTGCCGTCTGTCTGCCTTTAGAGCAGTTTTCAATTGAGTGTCGTAAAACCAAAACCAAAGTAATCACTCTGACAAATCAAAACAGACGCAGGCAATCCAATGAACCAATCAAAACTCGAAACAAATACATGTAGCCGGCGCCAAGCGCGGGAAAACGCGTGCAGGCAAGTCACGATTGGTTTCGGTTTTACTTTTGATTGGTTGAGAAAGTGGCGCGAGATTTTTTAGCCAATCACAAAGCGTAGCAATGCAAAACCAAAGCAACTGCAAAGTTACTTTCGATACTCAATTGAAAATCGCGCTATTTATACTTGTTCTATGTCGGTATTTTCATCCAAAATATTAATTCCAAAATACTACTTTCCTTCCAAAATATTAAGACTATACTGTATGTTGCTGTTTACAATTGCAGGCAGACCATTTCTGGTGGAGTTCATTAACCCCAGAGTGACCCGCCTGAGTGATTCACTCCTCTCTGATCTTCAACAACAAATCAACTCATCAACTACGGACATTTCTGTCAGATATCTACAGCAAGTCACAAAGTAGGTACTACTTCTGGCGCTCGCTAACAAACTTTGCATTAAGCATGTTTTTTTTTTCTCAATTGCGGTTACATTTGTTTTTTGTTTCGTTTTGTTTCGTTTTTGTTTCGTTTTTGTTTCGTTTTGTTTTGTTCTTATTTTTGACAACCCGCCTCGATTAGCTATGCTAACTGCGGGTCGCCAATGTTTTAAAATATTGTTTTATTAATAATGAAATAAAATTGTTGTTGTTGTTGTTGTTTCGTTTTAGTTTCGTTTAGTTATCCTGGAGCTCGCTAACAAACTATAACTTTGCATTAAGCATGTCTGTATCTCATTATGATTGCAGATTTTTTTAAGTGTCGGCTGTTTTTATTTTTCTCTTTAAGGGAGGAGTGTCACATTTTAAAAGATGCAGAGACCAACAAAACTAAAACATACAAGTAAGTCTGCAAAACCCGGTCGAAAACACGAGGATGTCAAATGCCCCGGGGTACACTGGGGATAGGCTAATGCCAGACCCCCTGGATTCGAACATGAGCAAATGCCCGACTAATGCCCGGGTAGGGAAGGGCACTGCTGACATTGACTGATGCATAACAGTTTACCAGATAAGCACCAAGGCGAAGACACATTCTTTTTCGCTCTATAAAGTGGCATAACTCTTTGTTTGTAGGGCGTTGATATGGACAAAAGAAGAAGTCACGGAAGAACAGCTTCATAAACTTCATGACATTAAGGTGATGATGCGCCATGTTTGGTTTGGGGGTTAATTTCTAAGGAAAATGAGCTAAAATACTAAGGGTCCGTATACATGAAAGCGAGATTAGTTTCGTCCTAGGATGAATAAATAGACATTCGTTCACATGAGTGGTTTCATCTCGGGATCCCGGGACGAAAGTCATCTTCCCGAGACGAAGTGAGTGTTGATCTTAGCCAAGCGTAAAGAACACAAAACAATTTTAACCCAATAGAGCGTTTTCACTTGACGTCTTTGCCGCCATATTGGTGTTCCCATACAAAAGAAAATTAACTTCTTTTCTTAGGAACACTAACATGGCTGCCATGGCCTTTGTCATTTGAGTCCCACGGGACTAAGTGAAAACGCTCTATAAATTGGTCTTTCAATTGCACAGAAGCTTAAAACTCACCTTGAGCGTTGACTACCATCAACTGGTGAAATTGAGCTCATTATAACAAAATGGCTGATCAAACATCCATCCCGGGAAGACTGTTTACATGGAATGTTTCGTTGTGCTTCGTCCCGGGATGACATTTTTATCCCGGTGCTTAGGACAGGGAGGAAATCATTCCAGGATGAACCCGTCCCGGGATAACACTTCGTCCCGGTGCTCGTGACAGGGATGAAATCATCCCGAGAATGAACTCATCCCGGAATAACACTTCGTCCCGGAGCTCAGGATGAAATCATCCCGAGATGAACCTGTCCCGGAATAACACTTCGTCTCGGAGCTCAGGATGAAATCATCCCGAGATAAACCCGTCCCTAGATAACACTTCGTCTCGGAGCTCAGGACAGGGATAAACCCGTCCCGGGGCGAAACCTTGTAAACAGCAAAAGAAAATGACCAGATATCGAGATGAACTCAACCCAGGACGAAAACTCTCATGTAAACGGGTCCTTAAATGTGGTTTTATCAACAGGGTTGTAAATTGCATGGCCGCGTAAAGGGACATTGGGGTAACAGGGAAAGACTTAAAATTTTATCTTTCAGATCAACACCTTAATCGCCACGGAATCAGCCAACGCGTCTCATTTTTCACGTTACCATGTTCCTTACAGTTCCATATAGAGCGATCTTTGTTTACACTTTTTGCCTTATTAGCATATGTGCATCATTTTCTAATTGAGTTACAACAAAATCAACTCTGAATATTGAAAGGGCATAGTACAATTAGCTTTCTCTGGAAATTTGAACCCGATGTACTAGATACTCTTTGTGCAATGCTGTTTTCAAAACTCTAAATTTTACAAAGAATGTATGGGCTCATTAGCGCTTTTGCCACCCAGCAATTTTGCAGTTTGGGATAGCTTATATTTTCTTAAATAGTAAATGCAAAGAGCTAAAAATTGGGTAGATTACTAAATTTTACAAGCTCTTTCAACTTTTGAAGTCAATTCGTATTTAGCACAATGTCTTCTCTACGTAAATTCGTACGCTAATGAGACAAAATGTAAACAATGACGTCAGCAAAGATCGCCCTATATACAGCTGTTTAGAGAAAGGTTGTCGTAAAAAAGCGTAAAAGTGCACGCGACAATCCAGAAAGGTATTGTGGGTAGTCATCCACGCTGTATCCTAAAAACTCATTTATCCCAATGGCCCGCCATCTAAGATCATCCCTGTACGGACGAGGCATCGCGGGTTTCATGTATTTATTTGAATTATTAAAATTCATTGATCATATCCCATATTATTTTTCGGGATTGTCGCGTGCACTTTTGCGCTTTTTTCCGACAACCTTTCTCGAAACAGCTGTAAACCACACACAACCCGCCACAATCCTCGGTAGGAAAAAAGATGGCGACTGGTACATTTACCCATAATTCTTAGCGCACAAAAACCTTAACAACGCTCATAAAAATGTAAAGAAAAGTTATAAAATCTTCAAACCTAGTCTACACATTGTCCTTAGTACTGGAACAAATATTGTAAAAATTTGGCTTTCTTTGTGCCCTATGTGCTGTGTTAGATCCGCAAGGTATTGTGGTAAAATGAACAGCCGCCATCTTTTTTCCTGCGGAGGATTTCGACGAAAGGCCAGCGCTCGAAACGTCAGTTTTTAAATCTCTTTACGGTGACCAATTTACCTTATTATGTCGGTTTATTGATAAAACCAAATTTTCTTGTTTCACTCCCCCACCGACGCAGCACCACAGGTTTTTTTTTTAGAAACTAACACATTTATTTAAAGTGTATATGACAGATTTTTTTATTTGCTTGATGGAATCTACATGGTGTTCTTATAAGAAAATCGAAAAGAGTTTTTTCGATATCGATTTTCTTTTCCGTGTTTTAGCCGTCTAAAAACGTGAAATTTCACTTCCGGTGTGTTACAAAACCGCACAAGAAGAAAGACTGGAAATAGTCCGCTGTGACGTCAATATAAGAATGCCGGTGTCGAGGTTTCTCGCTTCCTCACATTTTTTGGTGCGCCCTGAGGAAGAAACATGGTTCTATTAACACCGCGGCGAATCGCACTGCGCATGAGTAGAAAACTGAGCATCCGGTGAATTACGCATTTCCGGTGACATACTGTAATCCCATGTAAACAACATAAAACTCCCGTACCGCGAAGTTTGAAAACAAAAAGTAAGAGTTATAAAACAAAGGTAGAGAAAAAGTTTGTTTCGTTGAAAAGTTTTTTTATCGTTCAAGTTTCAAGCGTTTGCACCAAGGGGTTTGGTGTTTGCACCAACAACGAAATATGAACAAATTTCGGAACGTCTCGCGCTCGACAAGAGCAATTTTTTTCACGTAGTTCTCGTCGTCACGTTGGTTTTGTTGTGCGGTACCTGTGCTGAAAAATGTGCAAAAGAAAACAAGAGCAACCGAAAATTTTATGCTGTTCGCATCGATGTTGACGAACGCCTGGTAGTTTACCGGACCGGAAGTGCTTGAAGTTTACGCATGCGCAAACGTTCTGCCGCGGTGCCGGTTCTATTAAGGTGTGTTGTCTATAGTTGTAGCAACACACACCAAAAAACGGAGGAACTGAGAAATCGCGACACTGGCATTCTTGTATTGATGTCACAGCGGACTATTTCCAGTCTTTCTTCTTGCGCGGTTTTGTAACACACCGGAAGTGAAATTTCACGTTTTTAGACGGCTAAATCGCGGACAAAAAAATCGATATCGAAAAACTTTTTTCGACTTTCTTATCAGAATATGGCGTTCCATCCCCCCCAAAATTCATGGTTTATATTTGAAGTTCATCACATGAATTTTACATTGAAGTCGAAATTTTTATACTACTATCTTGTATTTTATATGCTTCATCAGGGTTTCAACATGCCTGTTTTATATTTGTCGTTCAAGTTTTACATTCGTGATTGTCACTGATTCATTCTAAACTCCACGCCGTGTATTTGTCCTTCGAGTTTCGTATTACAAACTCGACGACTTTCATTTTCAACTCGACGACTGGAATTGAACTTCACGCTTCGGTAACCTCAAATGACCTTGGGGACCGCTGGCATAAAACAACACAGTCGTAGGTACAAAGAAAAGAAAATGGCGGCAGAGTTTGTCCTCTCTGTGATTAAAGAGACAATTCGTCAACTCGATACAAACTGCCAACAGGGGGATGACTATAGTAGCATATTGCTTCGTTTAGAGTATCTTAACCGTACAATTATTAATAATGGCGAATTACCGGACTCAATCGTGGCTGGCATTGGATTAGCGATGAAATGCTTAAAACAAGAAAAACAGCAGTTGATGTCTTGTAGGGCAGAAAAAGTGTTAACTGGCCGCCCAGGTCGCCCTTCTTTCCAAGTGTCGAGCATGGTTATAAATGGGGTTGACAGACCTACACGACTCCTGTTGTGTGACCATTGTATGCCTTCAAGCATGTCTTTAAGCAGTTCTCTGTAAAAATAGACAGGCTAAACACTATTACCGCTCGTCGCTAAAAAGTACTTAAAAAGCACAAAGCTTTCCCAATAAGACTTAAGAGAGAAATGCGCCTTTAGATCAGTTATGAATTTGTTCTCTTCGTTGATATTGATCTTTTGATCTCGGCGGATTATCTCTCAAATTGATAGGAGGATTTCATGCTGTTCAGAGCCGTTAGAATTATTATTAATATTTCTTTATGCCTGTTTGGTGCTAGCTCTATTGGCATACATTGCGGTTTCTTTGGCTCACTTTTGTAGCAAGATAAATACTAATCGGCTAAAGTTTGTTATAGCTTTGAAAATGCAAGGATCGTTAAATTTCTCCGGCCGTGATTTCAGTACTGTCTAAAGTCTGCGGTGTGCAAGACTTGTGAGAAAGTGTTTCTCATCACGGATATAGGCATCTTAGATCCAAGTCTCAAAAAGCCGTAGTCTACAATTCCACTTCAATGGAATAATGAATTCTTGCAATAATTGTTAGCTCCTTAGTTGGTTCTGTAGTTGAGTAGTGTGTCTCAGTGGAGCTAGGATAAACCTCCGTTGTTTTGTAATAGCGTTTGGTTTGGCATCCAACAGATAATCTACAGCATGGATGCTGTTTTGTAAATCTCACGGATGCTAGTATATTCTTCTCTCCATGTGTAGATGAGTTTAAGCTAAAGCAAGACTGCAGTTTCGATTCTACTCGTGAATCTCGTCAGTTGCTAGAGGTATATCTCATGGATATTGGTAACGTTCAAAAGTTTTAGCCGTTTATATATCGCTTAAGCGAATCGAAAATGTACGTCTATATTTCTATTGGTCCAGAGATTCTGGCCAATGAGGTAAGTCTTGTGCAAATTTCGATCCGGCATACAGTTGTGTTTCTTAAGAAGGACTTTTCGTCAGTATTTGAACCATGTAGGATATTGTCCTTTCTGAAAAGTACATAGACTTCATGAGTAAATATAACTTTTCAATGTCTCCAAAAATGGAGACCTGAATAAGCGTGTGGACATAATAAATTCTCCTCTTTGGTACAATTGTACGCGTTCAAATTCTGATTGTCTAGCACGTCACAGGACGGGGTCATGTCTAAAAATGTCAAGCATGGTTATAAATGGGGTTGACAGACCTACACGACCTGGACGTAGGCTCTTGCCGATTGTGCTAGCATAATTTTTGGCATAATCTGAGGAATTGAGCATAATTTTTGCCCTTTTTCCAAAAGTAGCACTGCTAGCATAATCCGTATATTTTCTTGTCTTAATAGCACAATTTTAGAATAATTCAAGAAAACGAAGATCTCAGCTACTAAAAACGATAGATTACTATTAACAGTTGCTTCCACTCCTATTTTTCGATTTTTTTTTACTTGTGTTGAGATACCGCGGGAGTTCGATGAAACGGAACCGGAAGTCTGTGTCTCGGTCCCAGACTCCTTAGTCTTTCTCCCAGTGCTCGTTTCAAAATGGCGGCCGCCACGCCAAACCAGTCAAGTGCAGTGAACTTACATCCAGATAGTTTACAAGGTTGCGAGAACAGAGAGGATAGACCAAAGCCTGCACAACTTGCCCGGGATAGACGCCTCGAATCCACCACTGGAAAATACAAGAGGAGGGGGACAGAATAATTTTTTAAAAAAGTAGCATAATTTTGAAAAGCGAGCATAATTTGAGCATAATTTGGGCAAAAAACGAGCACTGCCACTAGCATAATATGCCACTTTTACTAGCACAATCGGCAAATGCCTACCTGGGCGGCCAGTTAACACTTTTTCTGCCCTACATGTAGATTCATAAGACATCAACTGCTGTTTTTCTTGTTTTAAGCATTTCATCGCTAATCCAATGCCAGCCACGATTGAGTCCGGTAATTCGCCATTATTAATAATTGTACGGTTAAGATACTCTAAACGAAGCAATATGCTACTATAGTCATCCCCCTGTTGGCAGTTTGTATCGAGTTGACGAATTGTCTCTTTAATCACAGAGAGGACAAACTCTGCCGCCATTTTCTTTTCTTTGTACCTACGACTGTGTTGTTTTATGCCAGCGGTCCCCAAGGTCATTTGAGGTTACCGAAGCGTGAAGTTCAATTCCAGTCGTCGAGTTGAAAATGAAAGTCGTCGAGTTTGTAATACGAAACTCGAAGGACAAATACACGGCGTGGAGTTTAGAATGAATCAGCATGATCAGTGACAATCACGAATGTAAAACTTGAACGACAAATATAAAACAGGCATGTTGAAACCCTGATGAAGCATATAAAATACAAGATAGTAGTATAAAAATTTCGACTTGAATGTAAAATTCATGTGATGAACTTCAAATCATGAATTTTGGCGGGGATGGAACGCCATATCAGAACGCCATGAAGATTCCAACAAGCAAATTAAAAAAAAATCTGTCATATACACTTTAAGTTGCACATAACATTGGCTTGGGTAACACCGCAATGACGGTCTGACTGTTTTTCGCATTTCATTTACTGTAGGATTTAATGATCTCACAGAAAACGCCTTTGCGGGTCTTGCACAGGTAATGTCCAACACTTATTCATCAAATTTCAGTTTACCTGTCTCTGAAAGCTATTTCAATAGGCTATTCCTAAAAAGACCATAATACTCTTGAATGTGCAGGTTAAGCCTTGCATTGATATAATACTAAACACGTTATGACTGGTTCGAGAATCTCGATGTTTCCCGAGACGAAGTCGGGGGAAACATCGAGATTCGAGGGAAACAAAATTCACTGTTTCCCGAGGGATCAGTCATTAAGTGATTTGTTTTATAGCAACACAAAAAACACAACACAACACAGTTTGTAAAACGCGCCGAGCACTCGAGGTAAACATCAGTCACATCATCATCATGCCACTTTTTGTCACGATCTGATCACGTGCGTAAGCGGGCAACAGTGCACTGTTACTATCTGACGTCAAAAATGTTGCCCGCTCATGGACGTTTGGCGGGAAACAGTTTGTTTGTTAGCTGTCATGTGACCATGAATCAACCAATGAACGCGCGCGTTGAATCGAGAAAAACTCCAGCAAAATAACAAATTCAATTATTTTCAGTTTATCTCCTTTGTTCTTGTGGCACAATGGAATTTAGAAAACATGTCACCAACCTGTGCTTAACAACAACAACAACAAGTTTTATTTCAAGTTCAGTTATAAATTTACAAAGCTTGTGCCCGCAATTAGCAAGGGCTATTCGTTGTGTTTGAGCACAGCGTGTTCTGGAATAAAACAAACCTAAGACATTACTTCTAACTTTGAATCAAATGAAAAATAAGTTATAACGCACAAACACATTAGAAAAAGCATGTTGCACTGGTCCTTTTGTACGTAAATGCACTAATTATGCAAATTATAGTTTTGAGAACTCGATGTACTGCACTTGCAGCTCGTGCCAAGCACAAATACGAGGCGTAAGGTGCTGTTACACTAACAATTTTTTGTGCAGCTTTTCTCGCAAAAAAAAATTGTTGCAAGTTGCACGCACGATTTTTACGTGTAACATTCCCTCGTGCAAATGACTTTTGTTTTTATAAATTGCACGAAAAGTTGGATCGTTTTCTACTTTCTGCAACAAATTTCTTGCACAACAAAAATACGTGTAACATGGCTCTTACAGCTTGTTTTTACTCCGGCTGGCGTATGCCTGCTTTTTTCTGTTGTTTGCTTTTTTCTCGAGACAAGTTGCATGGCAATCATAACGTGTAGGTTTGTACGTGCAACTTTTAAAAATATAAAAAAGTAGATGCAAGACTTGTGTTCTTAAACTCCTATAAAAAAGATGGCGAGCAAGTGCTAATTTTTTTTTTTCAGACGCCCTCTGGCTGTGCGCGAGCGGTGTATTTATAGCATGACACCCGACGAGCGAACTGACTCTCATCATTTCAACCTGTTTCTTAAAACTCAGGCTGGAACGTATCCTTTATCACTGAACGTAAGTGCTGTTATCATTCGATACATTTTTTTTCCTTTTCAATGGCCGAGAGCCCACCAGGTGACCTGCAAATAACTGCCTACGAATAATTCTGCTCATGCGCCCAACGGTGAAAAGTTGTTTTGCTGCGAATAATTGTTCTGCTCCCGTCCTCTACAATGGTAGCACGATTTCTGCGCTATTTTTGCACTTATGAATAAGTATTAAATTGAAAAACAAACTCGGTGATCGAATGATAAAACAATAACTGAACTCGGCTATCGCAAAATATCGGGATTTGTCAGTGTCTCGCAGATCGATTATTGATCTGCTCGCGTTCAGATGACGAGGAAAAAGGTTTACAGCGCTCTGTCTCATACAGAGGTTCTGCTCTTTGGAATTCAGTGATCGCGAGAGATGGGTCCATTGAAGGAGCACGCATCTGAGACCTTGAACTTATTTTAAGGAACAATGACGAATTAAATGGGCCGGTTATTTAAACCAAGCCTAACTTAGACCGCCATGATAAATGTTGATTGATTGAGGAGGAGCGAAGAAAAGCGAAGAAAAGGCGGAGGCAAAGGCGGAGGCGAAGGCGGAGGCGAAGGCGAAGAAAAGGCGGCGGGCGAAGAAGACATAATTGTGAGTTAGGACAGGCCGATATCCATACCAAGAATTCAAAATAGTATTAACAAATAGATTCCATTATGCCGTGCGTCAGTTCAGTTATAGATCACACATCACGTCAAGATGCCCGTAAGAACAAAAAAGTGGCCAACGAGCCGTAGGCGAATTCGTAGACTTGCCCACAAGTTAACTTATGCCGAGAGGGACGAAGTCGTGATCCTGCGTTCGTTTTAGTAAACGCCACCTTCACTGAGAGAAAATGCATACTCCTTCCTCTGGCGAGAACATTTCGTATGGGTCCAAGTTTGTTAAGTTTGGACTGTTTGTGTATTTCATGTTGATGCAACCTTTAAAAATCTGCGCGTTCATGGATCGTTTCAGACTGCAGATTCTACCTTCAGTTTAGCGATGACGTCACAGAGTCTGGAGTGTAGACGTCGAAATATAGAGGTTTTGCACGGCAGCCATGTTGCATGGCAGGAACAATAGATTCTTTTCCCTATGGGAAAGAATGTTCTTTCTAATGCAAAACATTTTCATTGTTCCTGCCATGCAACATGGCTGCCGTGCAAAACCTCTATTGGTAAATATCGAAGATGAATCATATCAATTTGAAAAAGTGGTATCGGTTTATCCCTAGCAATTTTTCAGCTAACAATTTTTCCTTTGCGCCGCTATCCACGTTATGAACGCCTGGAACAAGCTGCAGTATTATTCATTTACATATAGAAAGACAAGTGGAGAGTGAAGAAGGGCTATGATTGTTGTTTCTTGCTGTTAATAGGGAAGGTCGTGACTGTCTCCCGCCTAGGACTTGAACTTCCATGCTCGAGACAAACTCAGTACTTTCCTTGAATAAGTTAGCAATACGTACGCAAAATTGGAGGCGGAGATTTCCTTAACTTGTGTTCAGTTATATCAAGGAGTTTGTTCATGGAGACTTTGGAAGGACGAAACCTAACTTAGGAGATTTATTGAATACAGAGACGGACATCTTACAACTGGATGTAGAGGTATTGCGTTCGTTACTTCGTTAGGAGGCAGCGTGGTCGAGTAGTTAGGGCGCCAGACTTGATATCCGGAGGTCCAGGGTTCAAGTCCCGTTCTGAGCAAAAGCTGGAAGTGTTTTACGGTAGAACCGAGGTTAACTACTCGATGTTAAATTTGCAATGTTTTTTTTTCCTAATTTGATTATTGTGTCTGTGAATTAGCTGGATAAGCTAAGTGCTCAACACTATAGAGCGTTTTCACTTGACGTCATAGCCGCCATATTGGTGTTCCCGTACAAAAGAATTTTAATTAACTTCTTTTGTTAGGAACACCAACATGGCTGCCATGGCCTTTGTCATTTGAGTCCCACGGGACTGAAGGTCACGTGAGTGAAAACGCTCTATAAAGACTAGCGACACATTGCAGCTTCACTACACAACAGACAATAAATATATACCATTAGGTTTATTTTGCGGATTTCGGCTGAGCACAGGGATTGTATACAGCAAATAAGGCTATTTACATACAATCTTTACAATATATCTTCGTAAATCAGTATTAAAACACTAGCTTATACGCAGCAAAGTGAACGGAGCTGAGCAACCACGCAAACAGACAATGCGGTTAGACGGAGGCCAGAAAAACTTACCTGCCGAAAACAACCCTCAGGGAAAAAATGACAGGAAATCTGAGTAGGAACCAAGGCCCAAGCTCCAAAACGGCCCATCCTACGAGTCTCTAAATCCAAAACAAATAAATAGAAATACTGACAAAGCTAATGAAAGCGGTGTCGGCCTAGAATGACTCACTACGTGCTTTTCAAATGTTTTATACACCACTGCACTTCCCATCTTCCCATGATGCCCCATCATCTAACATAAAAGGGCCCTCGAAAGGCCCGGTAATTACCAGGCCCGGAAGGCTGTTTTATTTTCATTGAAGATCGAGGTTTCAAAAGTTTTGCAGATAACACGATAAAACTATCAGTTAGCAAAATAAAATGGACTGGTTTGTTCGCTAGGACCCGCATTTTTATTCTTTAGATTTGGATTTCAATATTTGGCTTCGGGCCCGAAAAGTTACCGGGAGTTTCGAGAAACGGGCCCCTGGCCCTGTTGCTCTCGTGACGCAGAAATATTAAATTCCAGGCTTATTCGTAGCCACTCAATAACCGGAAATCTCATTTACATTTTTACATTTTACATTCCAAATGAGGAAAGTTATAAACAATCTGTCGGAACTAGTTAACAATTAGACCCGTAGCCCGAAAGGGCTACGTGTCAATAGCCCATGAGGCGAAGCCGAATGGGCTATTGACCCGTGGCCCTTGAGGGCGAAGGGTCTAATTGTTTTAGTATCACCCAACTAGTCGGACAGAAAAAGGCAATAATAAAAAAAAGCAATTGCAAGTTGAAGAAATATTTATTTGGGAATAAAACGAAAAATAAAACCGGCGAATTTCGCTACTCGATGACTATTACTATTAGACCCCTAGTAGCGTAGCCAATCAAAATGCAGGATTTGCATTAGTCCACTAGTTGGGTGATACTAATAGGGAATAGACCATTTTCGATATATTAAAATTCATACTTGGCTCCGAGGCTTGGGGGAATAAAACAAAAGAAATCACATTGAGGTTCAGCGTTGAATTATTCATTTCTTTTGTTTTATTCCCCCAAGCCTCGGAGCCAAGTATTAATTTTAATATATCGAAAATGGTCTATTATTATCAACTCCCCAACCTCGTTCCCAGGTTCCTCCAGGAAGAGGAGGACCCTGGGAACGAGGTTGTTAACTCCTGTCTTGCGGACAACGCGTTATTTCGGACAGAAGTTGAACTCGACGCGAAAAAGATTTACTGAAAATAATCATAATCAACAAAAGTATTATCCTTTCTTGATTGGGATCCTACAGTCCGTAAAAATAAGGTGTCTGTAATATTAAAAACTTTGATTGACTTTGATCATTTTTTTTCTATTGCAGTCTGTAGATGTTGACTGGCCGCCAAGAAAGGAAGAGTTTGTTGATCAACTTAAAGATGGCAGTTGACGCTGACTTCGTCTATCGCCAAGCATTATGTCAACTTCTATCGTCTCCTGAAAGTGAAGACTCGCATTTACACAATCCGATCCCAAAGAATCGGCCGAGCCCGCAGTACTTCTAATAGACTCGGTTACTAAGTAACATGACGTCTGATCATGACGACCATCTACACTCACACGCGTTAATTGCTTTTTAAGTACGACTACTGTAACAGGGGTCACTCAGACAAAGTAAGGCACGCAGAGGTACCCTATTTGCAGAGGAAATAGGAGACGTCCGATCGCAGGCCTATTGTGAATACGAGCGAAGGAAAGTTTCAAAACTATTTTCGAAACTGCAACGCGTGACGCCCAAAATATAATTCAAGTTTTGTCCAAAGATGGTGCTCCGGATTAGCCAACTCACTGAAGCAGAACTCAAGAGCACAAGAGAGCACTCTTGAACTGAGCTGCTCACATTTTGCTTCAAGGTCAGGTCAAAATACTTTCAAGTTCAACCCCAGGAAAACACGATCAACAAACTCTAAGAACTCTCGTCGCAGTCAACAACAAACGCCTCGCAATCTCACGTTCATCCCCAATAATGGTCAATAATATGTGTTCTCGAGTGCCAACCGTTTTCCGACAAATTTCGAAAAATGAAATTCGAATCATTCAATGAATTTGAATTTTTGATTTTCGATTTAGCTTTCGGTATGTTTACCCGGAAGGGGAACAAACGAAACGGCAAACTGATCCTTACGGCACAGAAACAGAAACAAATGCAAATAAATAAAAGTGGAATATAACAGTGGCCAATATTTCGCTTTGTATAACAAAGCTTCTTCGGGGGCTAACGCTATAAATGATTACAACTGTAAAAACGTCGTAGTTTAAAACTAATGAAGCGAAAAACAATGAATATAATTGGTGTAGGGTTAGACGGGTGACAAACTAGTTTCTCATTACAAAACAAAACAACAACAACAATTTATTGACAGTAATTAAAATAGAAACAATATTGATTGTCCCGCAAATAGCTACGAAGCTAATCTTGGCGGGGCAAGGAAAAAGCAATAACACATTTTACAAAAGGAAAACTAAGAAAATTACAAGCAGAAAAAAGAAAAGAAAAATAAACACTGTCTAAGCCATTTCGCTATAGTTACAAATAAATTTTAAGTACCAGCCAGGTTAGTTTATCACCCGTCTAACCCTTCACCAATCATATTTATTGTTTTTGTATTTCATTAGTTTTAAACTACCGTATAACGTTTTTACAGTTGCAGTCATTTATAGTGGTAGCTCCAGAAGAAGCTTTGTTTTGCAAGGCGAAATCATATTGGGCACTATTATATAATTCCACTTTTTTTTCCATAGAAATGGTCTTGAGAACACTCTTGGTCTCTACCGATAGCTCGGTTTTTACGTTTTCATATGTATTTATAATGATTAACCCTGGCTACGGTTCTGCAATTTTCTGATTTAATTAAACCAAGGAGGGTCGGAGGATCTATGATGTGCTCAAAATGTTTTTCTTTAGCTGTGTCGCGGCCAAAGCGCAGGCGCGGTGGAATCACAAGGTTTCTGAAGGTTTCTATTTTCTTCCGATTACGCTTTTGCGTGTGCCACTTTGATCATTCAAGGAAAATACTGAAATAACCGTAACGAACGACCTTGTCGGGGATCCACTGTACTTTTTAAAACGTCGCGGTTTTTTTTTCCAGGAAATTTTCTTGCCTCACGGCTCATCGCCGGCTCCCGGATAGCCTGTACAACAGGCCAGGCGTTTAGATTGTGGGTTGGCGCGAGGGAAACCTCTCTCCCCAGCCTCCTCTCGTTTTTTCTCTTGCGCCCGATTTTTCTTTCGCGCGCCACAAACGTAGCGCCCGGAACAGGCTATTTTGGGGGTACTCAAGCGGATGTTAGGTCGCGAGCGTTCAGCGCGAGACACGTTTCTCTCCCCTCGCGTTTCGCGCTCGCGCCCCAAATCCCGCTTGAGCACCCCAAAGCGCCTGTTGTGCAGGCTAGCTCCCGGACGCTTAGGGCATTTGTGGCCGGGACTGCCAGCGATGAGACAGGGCTATCTTCGCTGCGTCGGTGTGGAAGTGAAACATGAGTTGATAAGTTGAATTGGCCACCCGAAGATATATTCAAAGCTGACGTTTCGAGCGCTAGCACTTCGAATTCTATTCGCTCTGACGAAGGGCTAGCGCTGGAAATGTCAGCTTTTGAATCTGTTTTATTTGGTGGCCAATTTATCTTATCTTCTCATGTTGATAAAACCAAGTTATCTTAGCCTGTATAGGTGGTTTGCAACCAATCTCTAGAGACATAGATAACAATAGTGAAACGAACAAATGCTGGTGGACGAACAAAAGGAGCTAATGAGAGAACTATTGTTTATGTCCACCAGCATGGCGGCGATGACGTAACATGAAAACCACCTATACCAATAATTGTATGCAAATCAATTCAAAGGGGACAGACCGCAAATAAATGTGGCTACTAAATATATCTGAATTTCGTAACTGTTCATCAGTAGGATGCCCAAAATGCGTGCAATTCCACAATTGGTTTCGGCTCCATTAAATCCTATACCAATTGCAGAACATTTTAGGAGCCAATAGCAATTCCAGGTTCGTCACGCAACGCTGTTCCTTACGTGACGCGACCGTTACCTCATTTAATATTCACAAACCCGCCACAATTTATACGCTAGAAGTACATCTGTTCCTTTGATTGTGAGTGTTTTGTCTGCTTCTCGGATTTCGTCTTTATACTTTTGCAAGTGTGGGGAATTTCGATTGGTCTTTTTACAGCTGATTTTTGTGGCCTCGACAGTTTAAATATTGGCGGAAGTTTTCTTTCAGGCGGCCGACCTACTTTCTGCATGTGGACCTCGAATCTTCGATTGTAAGGAAAAATGTGTTGCATATATAGCAACATCGATCTCTCATCTTGTTTTCTCTAACATTGAAGCAAAAAAACATTTGGAAACAAAAATAAATCTCCAAGAATCTCAACGTCGATAACAATTCTTGGGATATGCTAAGGAAAACATAACTAATGTGTTTGTATCTTCCCCTCCTGTCCTTGTTCAAGTCGCACCTCCGGACTGCGGAAATTTTTTTATCGTCGCTAAGATAACTGCAATAGCTTAGCCATGACAAGCTGGAAGAGAAGGAAAGGCATTTCTAGGAGCCGCTGGGCAATAATTGCGTTACTTGTTATTCTTGGTAGCACAGCACTATTCAACATTATGTTTATGCTATACACGGCTTCAAACCTAACGGACGGAGTGAAAGAACCGTTTGGAATTCCACAAGTTCAACAAAGTGTTCGTAATATTAAAAAAGAATCCCCGATATCAGTGCCTTCTGCGCTGTACTGGATAAAAGACAAAGCTTCTAATTCCATTACCGGTAAGTTTTTAAAATACCAATGGAGGAATTTGTCAGAACTTGCCGGCCTGTCGGGTTTTAATTTTAAGAACAGAGTGGCCGTCGATCGATCAATTTGTAGATAACATACATCTCCGCCATGCATCATTTTCAAGTGGATGCATTCTGTTTTATTCGAACTGACCGGCCGCGCCGGCCTGTTCTGACAAATCGTAGCGTACAATTTAGTTTATTTGTTACGAGCGATGCGAAAAGCCAAGAATAATAATAAAAGTTAAATCCTCTGGCATCGCCATTGAATTTTCGCTTTTTGTTGTTTTTGAAATTCTAAATAATACCAAGACAAAACAACTTAATGAACTTTGCAACTTTTCCTTCCCTGCATAACCCATAACCGGTAGGTACTTGTAAGTAGTGAAAACATTTGAGCTGATTTGTCCCAAATATCTTGGGCCGTTAGGCTAGGCTAAATATGCGGGCTTCACAAACATCACATCTGCCCGCGGGTTACTCCCTGCAGGGTTATGATGTCAGCTGCTGTCGCCAACATGACTGTGACAATTTAATTCTGGACTTCTGCTTCTGGGTTCCGTTATCCTGTGCTAATCAGATTTTTTTTCTTTGATGGGCTTTATTTTGATCTATGACATTGATTATTAATTAATAAAAATATTTATTGAGGATACCAGCACTTCACTCAAATTTAGTGCTTTACAGAATGGACAGGTCCTCCCGATATTAGTTACAAATAATAATACTAATACATAAGATATACCAGAAAAAAAACTAATAAAACAAAAACAACATGTAAATATATTACAAATCTATAACTAAAATAGTCTGATAAACCATAAATATTACAATCTAGTATGTAAAAAAATAGATCAGATTAAATTTACTAGATTTTTTTGTACTTATTACATATCATTCTATGATACGTTGCTTACAACAATGTTTATATACACTTACAAATTTGCATATTAACCAGTATTAACCTACCTACATGTACCTATCAGAATTAGCCATCCCTGGCCTACTTGTCGACATGCTCATTGAGTGTAACTTTGCAAGTGACATTGCACTTTCAGTGCAGCTTGTGATTGGTGTGTCCAACAATTTACCATCCTTTTTAAATTGGGACATTCCCCAACCTACCCCTCTTTCACCCTTTTAACCTGGGATCTTCTAACACAGTCAACTATCTGCGCATTTGTCATACTTTGTGAAGTGAAACTGGTTTTCTGGTTGTCACATCATTCAAACAGTAAACAAATGTACATGGCACTGACTCAAGTCTCAACATAGTTTCGCGTTAAAAAAGCTGGAAACATTTTTAGTAAATATCATAAACACCGGGTTGTTGCAAATTGGTTTGCTGGGTTTTTTTTACACGGGAAATTCTTGTGGCAGCTGACTGACAATGAAGACATTGTGGATACTCATAGTTAATTGACTGCAGTTAAACCTCAGGGGAAAATGGTTAAGAAGAGGATGGTTTTGCATGCATGTTCAGTCAGCGTGTGAAATCCAGGCTATTTCCCCATCATTTAGACTAGTTTTGAACTTTTGCCTCTTTTAGACAATCATTTTCTAATTATAATTATAGAAACAAACTTTTTGTTGCACATAGTTATATCAAGTTTCTGTCATTGCATAATAAGTCATAATTTTTTAGCAAAAAAAATTGACAACATTATACCTGCTGTTGTTTTAAAAGCAGTTTTTAATGGTACTTTCAGATATATGTAAGTGTAGGTTAAAATTATTTTAGGTTAGAATTATTTCAAACCAGGTTAAACTTTATTTTCCTTTGTCCGAGATTATGTCTAATGAATCTGGGACAAATGAAAATAAAAATTAACCTAGTTTGAAATTTTAACCTACAACATATTATAATATTCCAAACACTGGTAAAAAGGCAGATTCATGTTCAAGGCATCAAAACTTAATCTCCTTATGCTACTATGATGTCCCATTGATTTGTGTTCTAAAATTCTGAAACTTGAAAAGACATTTAAGTCTTAATATTGCACACAGGCCTTTTCTGTACTTAATAATTGTGAGCTCTTCAAATGCATCAATTTGGTGTTGATTAAGTGATAATATAACACTTCTTGAACCCTTTAACCCCCAAGAGTGGCAAAAATCAAACATCAAGAAAAAAAATCCAAATTTTGTTTTATAAAATCATGAAAAACAAGTGGTACCTGAAAGTATGCAAAAGTACGGCCAAAGAGGTTTGCAATGGGGGTGGGGGATTTCACTATAGGTTACTATTAAGGTCATCAATGTTGCTAATTTAATTTTAATTTCAATTCTTTTGCAGAAAACAGATATCTGGATATAGAGATTTTATCAAGCAAGGAGAATGTGACCATCACTTTAAATGGAAAACTGGTAAAAATAAATTCTTATATTTTTTTAACAAGATTTTATTCCTGTGTGTACTGACCTGGAGTGTGACTGGTATTCGCTTATAAGTATTGAGGGATTACAAAATAATGTGGGTTGTGGCCTACCTAACTGTAGGTTTTAAAATTAATGTGCATGCAGTAGGCTTGGATAAATTCTGCTTATAAAATGGCTTATTCTGCCTGCCGGCAATGCTCGTGAAAACTGCTTATTCTGCTCGAAATTCTGCTCAGACAGACACATATTAAATTCTGCTCGAATTCTGCTTGGTACCTAAAACATTTTCAGCCCTGCGGCCCTTCAGCCCTTATAGCAAATATGAAAGGGAACCTCAGCCAGGGCCTAACCCCTAATACTAATACACCGAATGCAAATTAATGGCCACACCAGGCAGTTTTTTTGTTTGGCCAAGTTTTCAGAGAAATTAATGATATCACATAAACAAGTGCTGCTAAGTGTATCTGATCTTGCAAAGTTTGAGTGTTTTTCGTTTAACGGTTGCAAAGTTATGGCTCACTGAAATTTTAAGCATTTGTATGACAAAAGACATTCTATCGTGACTAGCCTCGCTTTCATGTTTTTCCCAAAATTTGATTGCCTATAACTTCTCCAAAAATAAGAATATGGCCTTGAAAATGCACACAATGACTTATTTTGACCTGATCTTTATCATTATTCAATTGCTTTTCTTTTCTTGAGAACCTGTCCAAACAAAAAATTGTTGGATGGCCATATTTGCATTATTCGGTCTATTAAATATTAGATATTCACTATGCATAGCTAAATAATTATAAGTCATTGATTGCTTGAACATATCATTTCTTAGAGAAGAAAAGTGCCATCGGCCTCAAACTTTGGCATTGATGGTTTCTAATCGATAGCTACATGTAACAGTACTCATGTGCACCAAAAATCAGAGAAACTAATTTTTTTTTCAACTTTTCCATACATTCCTTCAGGAAGAAATGTACATGGAAAAAGTGAAAAAAAAAAAATGGTTTCTCTGATTTTGTTTATTTTTAGTGGAGAGTTACATGTAGCTCTTATCTGGAAAATAAGTCTGGAAAAGTTTGAAGTCCATCAGGTGACAGGTCCAAGAAAAATCACTTGAAGAAATTTTGCGAGTGTTGAGCCTTTTTATGCATTAATGTTAGTTAAGTTACTTTGTAGGCCTGATTTCCGCCACTCCTCGTGTCTGGTCTTTGTTCCTCCCTTTTGTTCCTCCCTTTTATTCCTCCCATCCACTTACACTTGAGGTTGCCAGTTACACAAGGAAAATTGGTGGTCATAAACTAAAAATAGCCCTGTAAGGGGGAAGACAGAGGAAACTGTCTATAATACTAAGGTGTCTGTATTAAGTCACGGTTGTTGTCCTTTAGTGATTTTATAACTTTGAGTTGCCGTTCATCAATCAACACAGTTGCAGCCATAATTGCTGGCTTCATGCTACTAATGATGACCCTGACTTAATACAGCTGTACAGACACCTCGACATTACAGCCAGTTTCCCCTGTTCCTCATCCAGACACTGTCTGTATTAATGGGTTTGACTGTACTGTATGTTTAATAAGCCGTCATTGAATAGCCATGTTTCCAGGTTTTATTCTTTGCCTCAAAAATTTATACATAAAATACAAAAGTATGCAGGAAGCTCAAGCAGAAACCAAAAGGCTAAAAGGTGTGGTCTAGCATTTAAGTGAACTTTTACCTGGGTAACTGGGTAAACCAGTATGGCAAATTTACGTGACTGTGTAATTAGAGGGTTTTCTATTGTGTAACTGATTTACCCTGGAAAATTTACCCTACATACATGTAGTCAGATAAATTTCCCGTCACATGAAAAAAAATCAGACACTTACATTAGATACAGACACTGTCTGTATTAATGGGTTTGGCTGCTGTACTGTATGTTTAACAAGCCTTTTGAATAGCCATGTTTTCAGGTCATAGTTAGTACTAACTATGTTCAGGTTTACCTGTATTCTTTGCCTCAAATATTTATACATAAAATACTAAAGTACACAGGAAGCCCAAGCAGAAACCAAAAGGCTAAAAGGTGTGGTCTGGGTAAACGAGTATGGCAAATTTACATGTGTAATTAGAGGGTTTTCTATTGTGTAACTGATTTACCCTGGAAAAATTGCCCTACATGTATAGATAAATTTACTGTCATAGTCACATCATAAAAAAACAATATATTAAATTTTCCTTTAATTGTTTAATAAACCATACATTGATAGTAGGGTTGAAGTTTTGAACTTGACAATAGGTTGCCAATGATGAAAATAGTTGACAATCGATGTAAAACGTTGAAAATTGATCCTGTTTAAAAAGTCACAGAATTATCCATCCTCAATTGGTCATTGATTTACGATTATCAATTTATGATTATCAATTTCAGCCTGGGTTCCCTAGATCTACGTAACACTGCTAACAATCCTGTAAAAGTGTTTGTTATTATTTTTTCAGCACTTGGACACTTCTGAGATGTTAATCAGAGGAATGAATGTTGTGATTTTAAATGAAGTTACTGGTGCTGTGATGTCCTCCAGATGGTTTGATACGTATGAATCCCAGGAAGACAGTGTTTTTCTTTTGGATTATTTACAAGGCCTGAGACATGGAAGAATAATTTGTTTTGCTATCAAGGTTAGAGCAGGAGCCGCGATAATTCTAATTGTGGTCATTTTAGATTTTAGTACCCTAAGAAATACCAATGTACAAATTTTGCACCCTAAAAGGTATGACAATAACCCCCTCATTTTTAAATAGGAGTTTCCCCCCCCCCCCCCCCCCCCCCCCCCTTCATGTTCCTTCCTTTGTCAGCCCTGCAAGCAAATATACGGTGGCCCATAGGGACAAAACACTTCCCAGAATCCAAAACACTTCCCAGAATCCAAAACACTTCCCAGAATCCAAAACACTTCCCAGAATCCAAAAACACTTCCCAGAATCCAAAACACTTCCCAGAATCCAAAAACACTGCCCAGAATCCAAAAACACTTCCCAGAATCCAAAAACACTTCCCAGAATCCAAAACACTTCCCAGAATCCAAAAACACTTCCCAGAATCCAGAACACTTCCCAGAATCCAAAACACTTCCGGGAATCCAAAACACTTCCCAGAATCCAGAACACTTCCCAGAATCCAGATCCAGGACAGAAGGCCTGGCTACCAAGGAAGACGAGGTTTTCGCGCGAGGATTCATTGAGCCGTAAAGCTGCAAGCAAAGCAAGGTAAGCTTAAGGTAATATAAAGCTTAACAAACATCAAAAGTAGTAGCTGAAATAAATAAGTTAACTACAAATTATAGATGGTATCCTTTTATTTCCTTGCTAAGCAGCGTAGAGGACGTATTTCGATCTCAAACCCAACCAAAGATCCAAGCATTATAACCTATTGTGCATATTTGTGCTTTTTTATAATTAAAACCGATACTAAGGCGACTGCCTTCTTTAAGACTGAATACAGATGACTGTTCTCGTTTTTTTAATTCTTTAAACAAGTAAATTGCAAAACTGAAATACGAACAACTGTACTGCAGTAGGTGAGGGAGTGGGGGGATTTGACTTCGGTGATGGTTTTTGGCGCCATCTTGGTTTGGGGGGGGGCAAACATGGCTACAATTACAGTTCAATGTATGGGATTTTGGCGGATTTCGAGCCTTTGTAACTCCGTTCACATTTTTCGGATCTTGACTAAGAATACGAAAATTAGATCATTACAAATGCTACAACGTTTGGAAAAACTGAATTAGAAATCTTCTCATGTCACTTGTAATTTCGCAGCAAATTTGCAGTTTTGATTACAAGGGTTTGTGTGAAGTTTTAAAATTTTGTTTGCGGCTGTAATAATTTGGTTTTGTTCACCATATTTAACGAAAAGAATCTCATGAAAGATACCTTTTAAAAGATGTATTCTTACTAAGTCAAGATCCGAAAAATTACAGAGTTACAGAGGCTCGAAGTCCGCCAAATTCCCATACATTTACTGTAATTGTAGCTATGTTTGCCCCCCCCCCCCCAACCAAGATGGCGCCAAAAACTGTCACAGAAGTCAAATCCCCTCACTCCCTCGCCTACCGCAGTACAGTTGTTCGTATTTCAGTTTTGCAACGATTTACTTATTTAAAGGATACAAAAACACGAGAACAGTCATCTGTATTCAGTCTTAAAGAAGGCAGTCGCCTTAGTATCGGTTTTCATTATCAAGCACAATGCACAATAGCTTAATATGCTTGGATCTTTAGTTAGGTTTGAGATCGAAATACGTCCTCTACGCTGCTTAGCAAGGAAATAAAAGGATACCATATATAATTTATAGTTAACTCATTTATTTCAAATACTACTATTGCAGGGTTCGACATCTCCGCTAGCCCGGTAGCCCGATGCTAGTGAAAATTTGCTCGGGCTAGTAAAATTTCCCGTTTACTAGCCCGCGGGCTAGTAGAAAATTCAAAGAATTAATATTTAATTTGATTCTTTCAAGTCCATAGTTATTTACGAGGACAAAAAACCTAAAGTTATAAGGATAATAATAATAAAGAAAGTATAAAACTACCATTCTATGGCGTCCTTCTTGGCTCTTGCGTGTCGATCGTAAATACCACTGGGACCCAGTCCTCTCCTTACGCGTGTTGAAACGCCTTGCACTTGTAGCGATTGTAGAGAAGATGGAGCGTTTTCTCTGTAACTACAAACTACCGCCAAGCAAAAAGGCGAAGGCGGAAAACGAAGCGGAAAAAAGTAAAATGCACGAAAATGAGAAACGCAAAAGAGGGTTTAATCCTTCATGGAAATTAAGTTTTGCCTGGCTAGAGTATCACGTCATCAACAACGAGGGGAGAATGTTCTGTAGCGCTTGCAGGAAATACGATCATTCCAGTTCGCAGGTCAATGATGATCTTAGAGATAAATGCCCATCTGTTATTGCTTTGATCGATCTACTGCTGTCACTACCTGCAAGTTCAGCAGAAGTAGAGAGAGGGTTCTCCCTGATGAAAATCATCAAAACTGACTGGAGAAGCAGACTTGCAGATGACAGTGTTTCAGATCTGATGATCATCAAACTTGACTCTCCAGAGGTGAAGGACTTTAACCCCCAACCTGTAATTGATGTTTGGTTGCAAAAGAAGAGAATGCCGTACTTTAATGTCAAGAGGTCTAGGTCTAGGAGAGAGGAAGAGGATGGACCTGAAGTAATTCCTGATGATCAAGATACACCTGATGAAGCAAAGGAAGTACAGGCAGCTGTTTCTGGTCCATCTGATGATGCCAAAGATAATGAAAATTGATGCTGCAGCTGATGATGGGGATCTATCTGACTATTATACTGACGATGAGTTGGAGAATGATGATAAGTTGAGAGACCAAGAAGAGGACACATACAACTGACATTGATGTTTTAATGACAATGACAATGTTAACTGAGTAATACAAAACAAAAGCAGTAACCGTTGTAATCCAGGGTCTTTCTTTTCATATTGTGAGGGCAAAGTGGATAATAAATTAGGTGACGTAATAGAGCCTGAGAAGGAACCTGAGCTGGGCTACAAAGTCGTGTTTCGGACTAGTAGATTTCAAAGATCACTAGCCCGGTGGCTAGTGATTCAGCTGACCAGATGTCGAACCCTGTATTGATGTTTGTTAAGCTTTATATTACCTTAAAGCTCACCTTGCTTTGCTTGCAGCTTTACGGCTCAATGAATCCTCGCGCGAAAACCTCGTTTCCTTGGTAACCAGGCCTCCTGTCCTGGATCTGGATTCTGGGAAGTGTTCTGCCGTGATTCTGGGAAGTGTTTTGGATTCTGGGAAGTGTTTTGGATTCAGGGAAGTGTTTTGGATTCTGGGAAGTGTTTTGGATTCTGGGAAGTGTTTTGGATTCTGGGAAGTGTTTTGGATTCTGGGAAGTGTTCTGGATTCTGGGAAGTGTTCTGGATTCTTGGACGTGTTTTGGATTCTGGGAAGTGTTTTTGGATTCTGGGAAGTGTTTTGGATTCTGGGAAGTGTTTTTGGATTCTGGGAAGTGTTTTTGGATTCTGGGAAGTGTTTTGGATTCTGGGAAGTGTTTTGTCCCTATGGGCCACCGTACAAATAGAACAACGAAAAAAGCGTGGGACACACTTGAACACCATTAACCCTGGGTTCTGAGATGTTTGATTCCAAGCTAACCTACTAAACCACACTCCAAAGAGGGTCTCAGTGGGGTGAGTCTCAATGGGGTGGTGGCTTCTTCATGTGCGGTTAAGCTTAAAAGGTACCAGAAACCTGTTTTGTGCATGCGACTAATATTAATTTTCCCCATTCATGCTAAGATGGACCAATTCTTCCTGAAAATTTGTTTCTACCGGCATATTTTTCTGGCTAAACTGACTCTAAAAGATATCAGAACACCTGACAGGGGTCATTTTCGATTCAAACACCCCTAAAAGGTACAATGATCACCCCTGTTACTTTAATATGGGAGTCTTTCCCCTCCCCTTCCCCCTCCTCCCCCCTTCCCCCCTACCCTCTTCCCCCCTTCCCTCCTTCCCCCCTTTCCCCCCTCCCCCCTCCCCCTCCCCCTTCCCCCCCTCATATCCAGGAATGCAGGAAAGTATTGTTTAACGAGTACTTCATATTTGACAGAGTTGTTTCCCGTTTTCATATTACTTCATATGTGACAGAGTTTGGTTTGTTTTAGTGAACTTTTATAGGTGAGGACACTTTGTGATGCCTGTCATGGAGTAAGGTGGCCCTCCTTTGCCTGTATTTCTGGACATATCCCCCCTTCCCCTCCCCCCGGAGTACTTGTGCATGTATTAATATTGCTTCTTCATTTACATTGTCACTTTGTGACACAGGACGAAGCTTCCTTTCACCTCTCTGTAAAAGCCCGTATGTTCATCAAAAGTCTGGGGAGCTCATACATCAGTCAAATCAAATGGAGGACTATGTGGGCATTTGTTGTACAACGAATGAAGAGCCACAACATCGTGTTTGGAGAGAGCATTCAGCATGCACCCGGGCATGAAAAGTGGCCGGCACCGGTAAATCTACGCACCACGGTGAAACTACTGTCAGAAATTTACATCAAATGTAACTGGGATGATTCACAAGCCAGCAAAAGACGAGCAGAGTTTTGTAACAAATATGAAGGATATAGCCACGTTTGTAATTGTAAGTGTTTTCATTGCTGTCAGAGTGAAAATATCTGTCAGAAGTGTCTGCCGTGTCCTTCGCGCGAGTCATCTGAGAGCTTATTGACTGGCGAAGCTTGTTACCTTGATTGTACCTAGACTGCGACCAGTCGCTTATTTTTCTTAGTCAAACGGCCGCGCGATCTACGAGCAATTAGCGGCAATGCCGCAAGGTTCGAGGGCTTGCGTCCTCCATCTTGCGCGCGTCTCGCGGCTTCGCCGCTCACCGTTTGTAAATCGCGCGCTTTTAAAGTAAATCAGATAAGAAATTCTCTAAGAAAAAAGTCTATTAAGGCGGGGGTCATCATCATTTCATCATTTCATCATTTTATTTCAATAATTTAAATTTAACAAATTAGAGCAATATACAACCTGCATATAGCAAAGCTAATCAAGGCAGGTTGTATAATTTACAATCAAATTTAGCAAACACAAATTATTAGTAAAATCAGGTAAATAATAATAAATAAATAATTAATTAAAAATAATAATAATAATAATAATAATAATAAATAAAATAAAATAAATAAATGAATGAATAAGTAAAATAAATAAATAAATAAATAAATAGGTATACACACACATTCACAGATAGCTAGCATTTACATGAGTAGTGCAAGAACCTATAATAACACATAGAAGATAAGGGGTCTACCTGAATGCCATTTCTCCGCCACTTAGCATGGCTTTAATGGAAATATCTCGTTCCTGTTTCAAGCAATCCAGAAACCCTTCATTCATATCTATGTTGTGGGATGTTTTGTAAATTTTTGGGTGATTTTGGGGTGATTTTGGGAGGAAATAGTTTTTCTCAAAGGATTTGTAAAAATTTAGAGAAAAAAGAAATATTGAAGATTTAGTGAAGTTTTAAAATTAGAATTTGTAGTTAATAATTAATAGACGGACACCAAGTTAGTCCACTAACAACCTGGGGTGCTCTTGCGTGGGTATCAACTGTCTGTTGGTGTTCCAAAAATCATTAAAACCTCTTAAAATTTCATTAAAACTCAGGTAACCCCCCCCCCCCCCTTAACACATTGCAAAACTGAGACACAAGTCGTCGCAGGGTTAGGAAATTCGCCTTGCGTACAGATGCGCTAGACGGATAGATTAGACATCAGTTATTCACAAGTTGCTTTAAAAGATAATTTAGTCAGTGTTGCCTGCCTGTGCACATACCAATGCATTTTCGTCCCCAGAGTGGCGATCCTTTTGGCCAGCACCACGTATGACGGACTCTGGCCAGTTTCAATTTGAAAGTCGTTCCACGCAAACTCCTAGTTTATCTGCTCAAGTCTGATTGGTCGGCATTTGAAAATGAGCACTGCGCATGCTTGGCAAAATGGAACGGAACCGTAATTAAAGAGCTGATATTCCGGTAAGACAGCAGACAGCAGTTAATTTCCTATAATTTTTTCCGCAGGTGATGATCCTTTGTCTCTGGATTTTAACCCTCCTGCCTTTCAAGATGACAGCCGACTCAAGCTACCATTAGCAGTAATGGCCAGCAACAGACCAAGTTACTTGCTGCGTATGCTCTTGAGCCTGCGCAGTGTTGAAGGCTTGGATCCTAGTTTAGTGACTGTTTTTATTGACGGATTTTTTGACGAGCCGTCGTCTGTAGCAAAACTTTTTCAACTTAATGTGGAGCAGCACGCCGGTGCTGGCAGACTCAATTCCAGGATTTCTCAGGTAATTTCTAATATGCTTTGCACTTTATGCTACAACCTCAGACAAAAATTGCCCCCCACACTCCCCCCCCCCCCCCCCCCCCCCCCCCCCCCAATACAATGTTGTTTTAGACTGAAAATTGGTACATCAGACCATTCAAATCCTGTGATCCCCAAAACAACATTGGAAGAGGGGAGGGGAGGGGGAGGGCGAACAGTTATAATGGTATTTGAGGGGTTTTTTTTAGGACCATAGAGAAATGTGAGCGTAGTTTCATTATGTCTCAACTAGTTTTATCCGAGGTTGTAGCATTTTTTCGAGCATCATAGGAAGACAAAATTATTACGTTTAATGCCAGGAATGCTGTGCATGCAATGGCCAACTAAAATCGTCGTTGGCGTGCACGTGGTAGTATCTGTAGATATTTATCTTGCTTGTACCTTCTTCAAATACCTATTATACAAAGTGCTACGAACTTCTGGTGCAGATGACTAAACATTTGTAGCATGCACGACAGACGTTTTGTGGTGCGCCAGCGCAGAGCATGAGGCACGCCCTCGATACATGCCCTCGTTACACGCCCTCGTTACATGCCCCCGTTAGACGCCCTTCACTCTCGCGCACTGCAAAAAGCGCCTTTTGTGCAGGCTGGAACTTTTGCAACTAAGAATAACGATTCCGAAAAGAACTCAATAGCCATTCAAGAATTGTCACTCGCCGATTAACCCTGATTTGATTCCTTTTAGAGGCCAAATTCAAAGTTTAAACTCCGTTTTGCAAAAACCATGTACCCTCCCCCCACCCCCTAGTTACTTTTTATTTGAATGGTTACACTCTAGGATTTCATCTACAGACCCAAAAGATTGAACCACTTAGTTCTACAGCAAAATAAGTACTGCTCGGCGGCTTTCTTTTGAATGGTCACACTTTATAAGATTTCATTCACAGACTCAAAAGTTAGAAAACCAACTCATACAGCATAATGAACAGTACCACAGGGACGTATTGCTCAGTAGCTTTCATTTGAATGGTCACACTTTAGGATTTCATCCACAAGCTCAGAATGAAGAAGCTACATAACACAACTTTGAACTATTAATTCTCAAATTGTTTTACCAACCAACAAAAGCGACACGTTCATATTGTTTTCGATAGTTCAGTTTAAAGTCTTTTCGCCCGTCATGGTGGTACCTCAAATGCAATACCTTACGGCTAAACGTTAATGTAAAATGAAGCACATTCAAGTACATAATCCATGAATCACCCATGCATGTCGTTTTTCGTTAAATTTCAGCATTACAAGAAGTCGTTAACTTCATCGTTTGCCCGGCATCCTGATGCGAACTATCTGGTTATCCTGGAGGAAGATCTGTACATGTCTATGGATATTCTCAGCTACTTTAAACAGCTTCTACCTGTCTTAGAAAACGACGAATCTGTTTACTGCTTATCAGCTTGGAACGATCAGGTATTTCCAGCTGCGAGTTATCGAAACTTAATTTCTTGTAACAAATATGAAACCAAGATTGAGCTTGAACTTGTTGCATGATTCTGTGGTTTAACCTCGCTTTTCAAGCCCTTCAGAAACGAAGGGCAGTGCATTGTTAAACATGTGGTTAAATCTCGACAGACATTTGTGCTTACGTGTTTCGTCTGGCTTAGATCGAAACTAAAAGAAGTTTCAATCACACTCAGAATAAACATGTTTCGATCACGATTCGTTCAATGCGCCTTCTGATGTGAACACTTCTGATAGTGAATCATGTTTCATTCATGATCAGACTTAACATGTTTCGCTCTATTGTGAACACAGCATTTGATTTAAAGAGGGATAGTTTTTGTGATTGCTTATATTTGGGTTTTTACGGAATATTCAATGAGATAGCTTTGACGAGAAAAGAACGTGACATTTTGAGAAAAAATATCTGTAAAAGTAACTCCGTTGCATTTTGTTCTTTTTCAACCTTGAAGGGCTATGATCATCTTTCTAATGACCCCGCCATGATGTACAGAGTTGAGACGATGCCCGGTTTAGGCTGGTAAGTAATGCTAATGTTCTTTAACCTTACTTAAATCCCAAGAGTGCCAAACATCAAAATTTAACAAAAATCCCTGGCCAATTTCATTTTCTAAAATATTGCGAAAACAAATGGTACCATGCAAAAGTACTGCCTAAGAGGTGCCATTTGAATGGTCACACCATAGGATTTCGTCAACAGACTCAAAAGTTAGAACTACACTTCATGTTTTCATAATTGGCTCTAAAAGTAAGAGGGTTTTGGTGGTAGGAACGTAGGCTGCGAGGCTAGTGGGGCCGTTTTTGCCTCAACACGTCTGCCTGATTTCAGCACGTTCACGGCAATAACTTTCACTGAACTTCCAGCCTGCCTGTCGCCTAGCCGCAATCCTTCAGTTGCGCGAGATTTTGTATGCAATACATCAAAAGGGAAGAGTGTAAAGTAAAGTGTTAAAATAAAACGCGTAACGGAGTGTTTTAAGAAACGGGCTATTCGCATTACGTATACCGATTTCCTAGTAATCGAACTTTGTCAACATACGTTCACCAATCAGGAACTAGCGCGCGCTTTTAGGCATGGCTGACTTTACGCGGGAATTTACTATATTTTGCCGCACAGCGCGAATTAGCCAATCGGAAATTTGCGACCTCAGCGTACGCAGAAATTTAACAAAAGGGAGTCTTTATTGCAGGCGTCCTTTCCCTCTCTCCCCAGTTTCCCCCTCCCAGACCCTGCTTCGCAGGCTTAAGATGTCTTTGTAGTACATGACGGCCTTACTAAAGTAATCATCTTTGTTTTTGTAGGGTGCTAAGTCGTAAACTGTACAAAGGCGAACTAGAAAAGAAATGGCCGAAACCTGAACAGCCAAATGACTGGGATATGTGGATGAGGATGGATTCGAACAAAAAGGGACGAGAGTGCATCATACCAGACATATCTCGCACTTATCACTTCGGAGCCAAGGGTCTTAATGTTGGAAGTTTTATGCAGAAGATTTACTTCAAAAAACATTCTTTAAATAAAGAGAGAAATGTCCAGTTGGATGTGGATAAGATGTACAAGGATAACTATGAAAACGAAATGTTTCGTTTGATGAGGTTAGTCACTAACAACGGCAAACAACTGAAAACATGATTAGCCGTTTCTCCGTCATGGTCCTCCCATGATCTGACAGTTGTGAAGGAAATACACACATAGCCTAGGTTCATAATAGGACTAGACACAAATATCCGGATATTTTTTGAGATATTTAAAAGATTTTTAGATATTTAGAAAATCTCATGATATTTAGAAAAAAATTGGGATATTTAGAATTTTTGAAGGGAAAATTATTAAAATCTATTTTTTCCCTAGCAAAATTGAGAAAGAAAGCTATTTCAATGCTAATCAGGGCAGCAATTGACAGAAATTCAAAAAAAAATTCTCCATATGGGCCTGCAGTAATCAGATTAAGCAGCATTCTCCATTTATAATATATGCCATGCCTGTCTAATGTTAGCGTTTGCTTGTTCAACAAAATGGCGGATGCTGAAAGGTCAAATGCAGTGAATACAGTTCCAGATGACGTACCCTCTGTAACTGTGCTGCCCTAGTCTTCTAGGAGGCTGCGCTTCTGCGGGGTACTAAAATAAGTCCAAGGCCGAATTTATGTAAAATTGTTGAGAGAATCGTTACCATTTCAGATTACAGGCTACTTTTTGAGGTTATCACTGTAATATTTATGAGAATAAAGCCAGATATTTTCTAGATATTTAGAACTTTTTCGAGATATTTAGAATTTTTTTCGAGATACAGTGGAACCCCGTTAATACGGTCACCAACGGGCCATGAAAATTTGGCCGTATTAACGGGGTGGCCGCATTAACGGGTTTTCGTTATAAGAAAGTGTATGGGCGCGCGTTTCGATGTGACAAAAAAAAGTGACCGTAATAACGAGGTGACCGTATTAATGAGGTGACCGTAAGGCGGGGTTCCACTGTATTTAGAAAAAAATTGGGAATTTCCGGAAACATATTTCGGCGATTTTGCGTGATATTTGTGTCTAGGCCAATACTGACTTCCTGATATGTTAAAAATTCCATAGTGATCTCAGTGCAGTGTGCGGAACCATTTTTATTTTAAACATGATTCGCCAGTTATGATTCGCCCGCATTATTCGCCCGCCATTATTCGCCTGTCATGATTCACCTTTCATGAATCGCTATGATGGTTATTTGCCAGTCATGATTCGCCAGTGGTTATTTGCCAGTCATTATTCGCCTGTCATGATTCTTAATGTAAACCAATTTTATTCTATACTAATTTTATTCTAAATTTGAATTTCTTTTTTTTAGGCCTCAGTTTATGGATGTCCACCCTCGCCAAATGCTGAAGTCGATAACTTAAGATAATTTCCTTGTTTTTTATTCATCTTTCAGGGAAGCCAAACTTTTGAATCATTCCAAAAACCCGTGCACAAACCTCGACGACTTCGTCCCGGACACAGCAGGGAAGACGTATTTGTTTTATCTGCGCATGGACAGCCACAGAGACTTCACCACGTGGTCTAACGTGGCGCGATGCTTTCGCATGTGGGACCTGGATGCGAGAGGTTTTCATAAAAGCACATGGAGATTTTGGATCAAGAAAAATCACCTTTTAGCTGTCGGGTGCCCGGCGTCTGTGTACTGTACAATCAAACCGCACGAGTTACAGCCCATTTATCTGCCAAACAAAGAGACGAGACCCAAAGATCCTGTTTAAGTTTTTCAATTTTAACCACGATTGATCAACATCAGTTATCTCCTTACAATCATCATCATCGCTGTCATCATTCTTTTTGATCCCCGGGGGGTCACAGGGCGTCCACCAGTATCTTCCAGCGCAACCGGTTTAGCTCTTTCCCAGGTATTATAGCCTACTCCTTCCGACCTCTGCATCATGGACCGCCTCCAGTTGTTCCTGGGCCATCCTCTTTTCCTCTTTCCTTGTGGGTGGTACAATAACAGGAACCTATTACCGACAACAGTTATTTGATACCAAGCAAACAGGTTGTGAGAATTCAAAAATATCACTATCTGTCTTGAATTACCAGCGAATTCTCTTCAGCTAATATTGACAAAATGAAACGAATCTCGTGCCCTGAGTTCTCAGGCTTTTTGGTCAGTGGAAGGTTGCCGGGAGGAACTCTGAAATAATGGAGAAAATATGGCTGTTTTTATTGGCTGCTCGCAAACTCGTGTCCAGAGTTATTAGAAGAAAACTACGACCTACCGCTGACCAAGGAAACTGAAGACTCTAGGTTCGAGATTGGAATGAAACCCAAATAGAAAGTAGATTTTATATTTGGGGAACTGGTCCAAGTTATATTTTGCTTGCCCAAGCGCAGCCGTGCTGCAACCTAAATTTTGAGACTGCATGGATTAAAAAGCGTAATTCTAACCAAACTTCATGTAAGCTCTTAGCGCAAATTTTGCGTATCTCTTCCTATAAAATGCGGCCGATGCTCGAGAATTTAATCTATTTAAATTGCAATTTTCCAATTCTAAAAGTATTTTAAGGTTATTTATATATCTTATCCTATTTAAATGAACACCACTAAACCTTAATACTTTTGTTGCTGTTTGATAAATACACCTTGCAATATTTAAATAAATTGCACGTTTTATATTTTGTTTTGTTAGTATCCTTCTATTAAGGGCCCTTTTTTGGCAATATTTATTTCCCTGAAAATGATATATTAATAATGACTCAACCCCATGCATTAACGCACTAAGCGAGGGGGCTTATACCCGGCGGGTAGAGTCCCCTTGGTCTTTCGCAGGGTAGGGGGCTTAGGGCCGATTCTTCCACATCTACTTTGTTTGGTCTATTAATTTAATTATGGATGTTTTTATCCTTATATGCTACGATATATATTGACAAAATAAATTTGATGCCTGCTATAATTTTCAGAGTTGCCTTTAACCTCGTTTTCAAACTGAGGCCAAGTACACGGGCTTTCATTCATCTTTCAAAGGCTTTAATTCATCTCATTTTTGATGCTTCAACAGTTATGTCCAACGCAACCGTTATTTGTGTCGTCATGCAACGCCCCTCTCCACCAAATAGAAAGGAATGTTGCGTGACAATCCAAATAACGGCTACGTAGGAGACTACAGTTGTGTTGGCGTCTAAGGAGGTAATAGAAATAAGGTGCACATTGAAGCCAGTACTTGCAGATGCTTTTATTTCAATAACTTCACAGTACTAGCTATTGATTGACTATTCTAATAATTATGCGAGTTATTTATTCTTTTTCTTACCCGTGAATTTACATTTGGACGAAACAATCTTAGTTGAAAAGCTGTTTTAGATAAAATTTAAATCATGTGAAAACTAATAAACGAGAGAACTTTCCTTGATGGAACAAAAAAACAGCCAGGCTTTCTACAATTTACTTTTAGGAAGCTTGTTGACGCAAAGCAGTACACTCTTGTCATAGAGAATTCAACCAGCGACCATCTACTTTTCGGTAAGAAACAACGCAAAACTTAATTTCTTGGGATAAACGCTTGTTTCACTCCTTTTTTTGTAACACAGACTGGACAAAGATACTAAAGACTAAATACTTAAAGTGCACATGAAGTAGAATTTCACTTTAGCACATTTTCACCGGTTTTCCGTGGTGTGGACTCTTATTTATCACGATTTACGTCATATGGTCAAAATGTTGTGGACTCGCGAGGCGCAGCCGAGTGAGTCAGCAACAAATTTGGTAAAAATTTTGGTAAAACCCGGTTTTTTTTTAGGGTTTTATGTTGTTTCACATCATATTTATTTCATTTTCAGTCGTTTTTCTCTTTTGCGCGAAGAGTATCCACTATTTTTAGCGGTTTGAAAACTCCCGCCGGGGCCTGAAGTTTGCGACATCTTCAGCGCGGCCAAAAAGGTATTTGTGACATCATTCGTGTGTTCGATCAGAAGATCACACAACAAAACATGGCGGAGAAGGGGACGAACCCGAGGCTAAAATACTCGTCGCTTTCAGTCATATTCAATCGAAATAATCCTTTCACAAGTTGCGAAAACTCCAGTGTAAAACGAGTGACGTGATCAGTTGTAAAACACACTAACGACACTAGAACCCAGGTTCTTGTCTAATATGAATGGGGTTAGTTTCTAGAGAAACTGTGGTGCTGCGTCGGTGGGGGGATAAAACACGAGAATTTAGTTTTATCGACTGAGTCGATAAGGTAAAATGACCACCGTAAAAGGATTCAAATAGCTGACGTTTCGAGCGCTAGCCCTTCGTCGGAGCGAATCCAAATCGATTCGCTCCGACGAAGGGAGCGAAACGTCAGCTATTTGAATCTTTTTACGGTGGTCATTTTACCTTATCGACTCAGTCGATAAAACTAAATTCTCTTGTCTAATATGCCCAACTTGCGTCGCTTGTTAAAATGTTCCCGCCGCTTCAAGTGACTTATTTTCCCATCAAAATAACTCTTAAAACACGTATTTACAGACTACCGAAAAAAAAATGGTAGTGAAATTTCACTTTATGTGCACTTTTAAATAAAATTACAAAAACTGCAAAACAGCGGTGATATCGGAAAATGATGATAAGGGTGACTCAGAAGTGCAATTCAGCTGTAAACAAACAACAAAGAAAGACATAAGACAGTAAACAAGTCTCATCCATACAGTCTATAGAAACTGGCGCTGGCCATTTAAGTAACAATCCGTGTAAGAAGGCAATTCTCTATTGTTCCGATGCATTTCGCTTTCCCCACATAAGAATGTTTAGATTTTCGTACTGAGAATACGTCAACCAATGGACAACATGGTTTTGAGATAAAATTTACTGAAACTTTATTTTAAAGCGATGTTTCTTTTGTGTTACAAGATTTCATCCAATCGTGAGACTTCAAAACAATGGCCAAGAAAAACTTCTAATTTTCCATGTTCCCCACATAGAATTTTTGTTGCATTAAAAATCACAATAGTTTTCACTAAAAGGGAATCAATTAGTAAACTAGAGATAAATAAATGCGCTGCCTGATGAAGTTATGGTAGATTTTCATGTTTTAGCCAATGAGGTGGACGGTTTCAACAATAGCACAATTCACACCTTTCTGCATTCCGTGGATTTGGGTTGCCTTCTTCTTACACGGATTGTTACTTAAAAAATTAAACCAAATTAACAAAAGATTCATTTCATTTTAAAAACAAAGTAAAATTGTGATAACTCTTACACCGAAATAGCTATGAGGCTGAAATTTTCTGACTTTTCCTAGAATTTATCTAGGGACATTTTGGTATCCATAACATGTCAGTGTCATTAACCATGTTGCCATGGCAACCGGTTTTTGACACATCGGTTTTCAAAATATCAAAATATGGTGAATTTTTTATTTTAAGATCTTGTTCTTTGACTTATAGTGCATTTTCTTGTTAGAATAGTTTTTTCTTGGGACTAGTTCTTGAAAGACATCAAAAAATTTTAACATCAAATATTTGGGGGGAGGAGTAGGTAAATTTTTGCTCTCTTTTACTTATAGACAAACATTTTGTACTATTTATTAAATAACGCTTCTAAGTTCATTGTTTGGATAATAGACATTAGTTTGATACGTATTTTATACATTCTGATCCTTTTCTCTTTTAGATATTTTTTAAATTTTAATTTAAACAAAAAAAAGGAAAAATCCAAGATGGCGGATCCAAGATGGCGGACAATAATTTCAAAATTATAGTTTTCTCGTTTTTATTGCTTTTTCTCGCTTTACAAGTGTGTCCTTGTTTGTATTTATTATGTTTTAATATTGAAGAGATGATTTTACAGTTATATTTGATATTTTAAGTATCTGGATGGAAAAATATCAAAGAAACGTCGGAAAAACAAAAATGACGTCATTGTGACGTCATAATTGGGTGTGGCAGGTCAAAACTGGGTGCGAGGTTTCCTTGTATGGAGGTGAACTTTGTGTAAACATTTCATGGTCCTAGCCTTACTGGCTCCAGAAATATAGAGGGGGGGGGGTCCGAGGAGCCCCCCCCCCCCCAGTCACAGATTGCCTAAAAAAGCCCAGTCTGAATAGGGTTAAGTTACCATGGTGTTTCACAGGACTCGTGCTTAGGGCCCCTACTATTTAAGCTATTTTAGGTAATAAAGGGTCATTTCCCAGATGTTAGCAACTCTAGTTGTCTTTTAAGCCCGACACTTAAGTTAAAGCTAAATGATGATAAAACTGAGTTAATGATAATTGGTTCGCGACAACTACTTAGCAAGGTGAACATCGATAAGTTATCAGTCGGTGACGTCATCGTCGTCCCTGTCGCTGTTGCAAGAAACCTTAACTTGGTACCTGGTTTGACACCAACCTGAGTCCAGTGACACATATAATTCAGACTTGTAAAGCTGCCTTTTACCATTTGCACCTTACTTTTAAGTCTTAAAAGACTTATAAGGAAGTTCATTTTCAGACTCTGGTACATGCCTTTATAATCACTGGGCCGTATAGGTTATTGTTAGTCTTCTTTGCGATTTACCGTTTTTCGGGTCCAAAACGGTTTGTTAACTTTGCCCGCATTCAAACCAAAACAGTAAAACAAAACAAAACAAAACAAAACAAAACAAAACAAAACAAAACAAAACAAAACAAAACAAAACAAAACAAAACAAAACAAAACAAAACAAAACAAAACAAAACAAAACAAAACAAAACAAAACAAGCAATGTACTGGGGTGTTTTTTTAAATTAACCTCGTCCCGATCCCGGCAAAGCCTACTTCGCTTTCAAAATGGCAGTCGGGCGGTGAAACCCCTAACAAGGCTGCCCCTACAAGAATCATGGAGTGTTTTGTTTCGTGAAATATGATGAAATGTCTTCGTTCCTCTTGGAACAGGATTCCAGATTGAAGTAAAACAATTTGAGTACCAATCACTGCAAACAACCTCCAGAGATGGCATTTATCCTGTATCACGTGTTTCTTTGCTCGCCCAAGCTCGTCCCGTACTTTGAAAGCGAAAAAGGCCCTGGGGACGAGGTTGTGTTTTAAATGTTTCTGATTTTTTGTTATTTTAACATCAACAAGCAAGCTTGGATTTTGGATAAATTGTCTTTGGTAGTAAAGCAGCTTTCAATTGTGTGTCGTAAAACCAAAACCAAAGTAATTACTCTGACCAATCACAGCGGTCGTAAACAATCCAATGAACCAATCAGAGCTCGAAGCAATTACATGTCGACGGCGCCAAGCACGGGAAAACGCGAGCGAGCAGTCACGATTGGTTTTGGTTTTACTTCTGATTGGTCGAGAAAGTGACGCGAGATTTTTTACAAAACGTAGCAATGCAAAACCAAAGCAATTGTGTAATTACTTTCGACACTCAATTGAAAACTGCTCTAAACGGGAAGTAAATTCAACCTTGTAGTACTTCATACAATATTCCCAATGTCTCTTCATTTAAACGGAACTAGTGGTTACATCAGATGTCATGATAGTCACGGGGTGCATATTAGAAGGGCGGTACTTAATCGCCGAGAAAATACGGTATCCATCAGGGAATTGTTGAAGATGAGTTTACTTTAGCAGTATACAGTCGAAGCTCCCGTAAGCAGCCACCCAAATGTCAAGGCTTGGTGATGTGGCTGCTAACAGGAAACAGGTCACACCATAGGGGGTCTTCACTTTGAGTCATGGGACTGGCCTGGTAATAACTTCAGCGCTAACTATATTATATTTTTCCAGATTGAAATAACAAAAATATTCAAAACTTTCCCACGTGCTACTACGGCAAAGACTTTCACGATGACTGCCAGCTCACTGTATATTTTAGGGAATGCCTAAATTGAAACAGGTTTCATGATTGCAATGACACCTACAAAAACTTTTCTTGTCTCGTATCAAGGAATGGTCTATTGTACCGGGTCAAATTCGCACATTAAGATTTAAACAATAGTCCTTTTGTTTTAAGTGACGCTGCCGAAACCACGCCGAAAAGTTCGTGGATGATTGTAAAATCTTCGGCTTGACAACCTGAGCGCGTGATAGTTTGGGCAAACACAACAAAAATCAAGGCTGAGTGGTTTGCCACCTGTTAATTACACACTCCTTTCTTCGTATAAGAACCTTCTTGTTAAGTCCTGGCAAACGGAAACGCAAGTCAACGCAAGTTTCAAAAATAACAACTTGCGAATAGATTTATGTCGGGTGGCCAAAGGGACTCGCAAGTGAGAATAGTCGTAACAACTTGTGCTGACGTCACGTGTGACGTGCGTTTGGTGGCCAAACAGTAAAAATCTTGCACCTACAATAGGCGACAAAAATAGTTGACACATTGTATAACAAAAACGGTTTTCGTGCCATATTTATCACTGTATCTTTCCATTCACTAAACTAGGCCGCATTAACCCCCGTTCCCCCATCCAATGTTGTAGGATTGTAGCGACAGACCGACGAAACGATACACAACATTGTCTGGGGGGTGGGGGTTGGGGATAAGGGGGCGGGGCTGAAATGCCTCTCTTCCCGAAGAAAATGGGGTTCAAAATGACAATGTTTCAACAATATTGTCGCCTATTGTAGTCACAAGTACAGGTGAGTCCTGGTCAAAAGGAGTCGCAAGTTTTATCGCAAGTTTCGTTTGGCTAGGGCTTTAGAACGTTCAGGCCGAGTTTGGCCAAAGCTTTAATAACTTTCTATGATGTACCCAGGTTGAGATTTACGGCTTAAGTTTATTTTGTGATCTTTTTAGCAATAAAACAAAATGTAATAATTTGGTCTAAAGAAATTTATAGTTCAACTGAGACCAAAATGCTAAATCAGTTAATTCTACAAAGTGGTTTTCTTATTGCAACATAACTTACAAAAGTCTTAACAGGTATAATAATTGTTTGTAGAGCTTGGCCTTTTTGTAATTATTTTTATTCAGAACAATTATTTACTGAAATTCTATACCATCCATTTTAAAGGCACAAACTGGAGGCTGGAATTGACAAACACAAGACCCCGGTCCAAGACTTAAACGCCCTTATAAAAAGAGTGCACAAGCTAAGGTTGAAAGGATTTATTATTTTAGAGTGCATAAACACGCCGGGTCAGCAGGCAGCAAAAAGCGGCACCTTAGTAATTACTCTTGAATGCCTTAAGTGAGGGAGCTTAAACTTTGCAAGACGACAAACATTTGAATTCCAAACAATCGTATGATTTTTGTTTTTTCAATTTTAACCGTTTTTGGCGGAAAAATGACGCCACAAGGGTAATACCAAAATTATTTTTTCTCGTTATAGCAAAATTAGTCAGTGATTTTGAAAGAACACGTTAACACAAATTCAAGCGTGAAAAAAAATATTGAAAAAACACAATCGGTTCAAAAGATACAGAGCCGGGGCTCAATTTTGAACTTCCCGCCATTTTGTTACTATTTTTAGAAACAATAGGAAGTTTTAAAATGCCATAACTTTTTAACCAATTGTGGTTTTTCGATAATTTGCACCAGAGCTGCAGGCAACCAGCTCTTCAAGACTCTTCGATGCTCTTCGTTCGTCAAAATCACCGACTCTGCAAACACTTTTGGGGCTTTAGGCTTCAACTCATCCAGTAGCCCTTGCAGCTGGTAAAACTTGGCTTCAGCTTCAAGTTCCCTTTGAAATGTATCACCCTCTGGTACAATCAGTTCTCCATTACGAAGATAATTTAAAATAAACCGGAAGTGAGTTCCATCTCGGTCGATAAAAAACGAGCCGTCTTTAGAAGGATTCATCTCAAACCTTCCTGAAAACATAGCGGCCAGCATCGAGTTGGGATCTTTTGTCAGCGTTTGTACGCTTGTGGTAAAGCGCTGACCGCCGACATTGAGTTCAACCGTCGAAGAGAAATGAACCTGATCGAGTTTCTTCGACATTGCATCGATGGATTCTTGCTCCCGACGAAGTCTGTTTGATTCTTGTTGAATGATCTCGCACACTTCTTTAAAATAATTTTCAGCATCGGCCAGGGATTTACTTCGTTGTTGATGTTCAGTATTTTGATCGCTCATTATTTCTTTTAACTGACAACGAGCTGAGAGAGTTGCTTTAGATGAAGTCTGTAAACGCCACAAAGCCGGGTCACGTGCTTGATATATTCGAAAGTGAAACGGCAGTCGAGCGTGAACTTTGCCATTCTCGTCCCCAGAGCCCTCGTTTCGTTTGGTCAGCTAATGTCACGAGTCGCTTTTTTAATTCTGACCTTTTAAAAATGCGCATGCACTCTAGTAGCTGGTTAATATTAAAACGGCTACGGTATCTTGCACCTCTCGGTTTAAATCGTTTTGTCACTCTTTTGTGACTAGAAAGTCTACAAATGCACAGCATATTTCATTTCACAATCACCTTTTCCGCCAGTATCTATGGTCCCAGTTGAGAATCTTGAGGGTTTTTAAACCCTCAAAAAGATAGCGTGACTGCAGTTTCAAATATGGGCTTGTGTACTCATAATATTACGCCAGCTGGCAAGTAACAGTATCAAAGGCTCCTAAGAGCCAACCCGTGAATAAAAAATGCTAACATGCAACGCAATATTTCGGTAAGCTTATGTTTTCACACTGACACGGTTCGATATATCTTTTTTAAAAATTAACCGTAAGGATTTTTGACGAACGCAAAAAAAAGGGAAATCACTTTCATAATGTCCAGTTCGAAAAAAAAAAAGAAGAGACACGGACATGAATGGAACCCGGGCCTCGGGAGTCAAATCTGGCGCCTTAGCCCACGAGGCCATCGAGGCCATCGAGGAACACGTGCTCGATGAGACTAAATTTTGTTATTAAAAGGTAGATACGCATCAAAACGTGTGTCTTGATTAGAAAATCCTTTTAGATCGATTTTATGTCGCATTAAAGACTCCAAATGCGAAACATCTTTAAGCTTATTGTTGTTTACATTCGTTTACAACAAATTAGTTATTGTTATCGCTGGATTCACGCTGTTCTTGTTACGAAACGCATTCGTAACAAAGCATTACGTCACCAAGTTTACAGCTGATGGAAGGAGCGAGCGAGTGAGCGAGTGAGTGCTCATTTGCATATCTGTCTCCGTTACCGATAACCCGTTCATTACGCATGCGCGTATTCACGGGTTAAAAATGAGTGACTGAGGAATTACTTAAATTAAAAGGTGTTCGTCTTAGAGAGGAGAACATCACTGAAAAAGATGGACAATTATAAGAAATCATTTAACGCTTGTGTTCATTAAAATCTTTTCCAAAGTAAAGAAAAGTTAATGCAAACTCAGACAAGAGAATTTTTCTGAACGAAGGAAATTAGGCGGATGCATTAAAGAGAACAAAATTTTAATAGCAAAACAAATTGGCATTCCTAACCAAGAGAAACTTAATTATTTTGACGTAACCGTGAAAATCTGAGGTTTTAACCTACGGGTTAGAGAACGAAATTAGTGAAGGAGCACTGGTTGCAGATCAAAAATAAACATGTCCATTTGAAAGGTAGTAACATCCCAGTGGACGCCCGCTTTACAAAGGTCTGAAGACATGTCACTGAGGGACATGTGACTTGAGTTTTATTGGTGTCCTTTGCTTTTAAACCTGTGTTTTAACTTTACAACATGAACTGAACTGTCAGAGTAAATTACAATAAATCGGATTGAATGGGAGTAAACGTCCTGGTGTGAAATGGCAATGAATATCACGTGACATAAATGATAATCACGTGATTAAACAAAACGAAGATCACTGACGAACAAATTTTCCGTTGCTGATCGTTAAAAAAAGTTCACTTTGCTATATTATCATATACGGTACATAGCCTTTAACTGACATTTTTTCGACAAAAAACAGAACAATGTTTTTATCTATTTTATTTTAATACACCTCCTATAATCTACACACGCTCTCGTTTTAGAAGACGCGCTACACGCTAAGCTACGCTAGAGACTATAAGAACAAAACAATTAATTAATTTTATTTTTATGTAGGATTCGACCAATCACAACAACACAATGTATCCAGGGGTCAATTCAATAAAACTTTTACAAGTGTAATTTACAAGTGTAGCCATTGTTTCAGAGGTTAAAAACAATAGCTACACTG
Source organism: Dendrophyllia cribrosa (assembly GCA_024195265.1). Lineage (NCBI taxonomy): Eukaryota > Metazoa > Cnidaria > Anthozoa > Scleractinia > Dendrophylliidae > Dendrophyllia > Dendrophyllia cribrosa. The sequence continues at coordinate 41,482,026 of JAJLRJ010000006.1, read as the reverse complement.
TACTTGTAAATTACACTTGTAAAAGTTTTATTGAATTGACCCCTGTATTGTGGTTTCTTACGCATGTACACACTGCCGTTCAACTGTAATGAAAAACAAAGAGATTTATTAGAAGGTAAGGGACGGACCATTATTTTTCTGGAGGGGGGTGATGAGAAATATTGAAAAAAATTGTTTGCAGAGCCTGAAAAGACAAAACAAATTGTTTGCAAACACGATATGTGTAACCAAATTGTTTGCAGAGAAGTCAGATAAACTATTAAAAAATATTAGTTCCAAAACTGAAATATTGCTCAGTGATGCGAAAGCAAATACAGCTGAAAATAGCTCCAAGATGTCTCTTTCCATTTAGCTGCACAAGACAACTCCTTCACCTTGCCTTCGCAAAAAGCAGCCAAAAACCTCTTCGTTGTGCAAGAGCTTAAGGTCAGACTCTCAACGGGTTTTCATTCAAAGAATGCCGCTTGCCTTGCCACTTAACGTAGACATTCTGTCGAGAAATGGGCGAGTTTCAGAAGTCTGTCATCTTCCTGACGATATCACCATCGCAAAGCTAATGGGTCACTAACTGTTTACAAGTTATTTAAAGTAACCTATGGCGATGGGAATCATTTTAAATCAGCAATGTGCCTGCCTTTACCGCTGGTACCACAGGCTGGGTGGTACGAGTATGACGTCAACGAGGATCAGGACTTCGGTACTGTGGAATCGCGAAAAAGCGCGCTACTCCCTTTGCATATTTCCTGTCGTATGCCCTTTATTTGCGCCAGTTGCTGCGTAGGAATTAAAACGGTGAGTGATGTATAAACAAGAAACTATAAATTACAAGGAGCGTATGTGGCCAAAATAATTGGCTATAGCACTATCGATTTTTTTTTTCGAAAAATAGCTTATTAACTCAGCTATTTTTAGCACCAGAGAAGATAGCACTGTAAAAAAAAAATGAAAAAAAAAAAATGTTTGTAGGAAGGTGCTCTCGCAGATTGATTGCAGAGGCCGCAATTATTATGACAGTCTTGTAGGTTTTCATTGTCGGAAGTTGATGTTTATGCAATAGGTGTGGCCTTAATAGGCCATTTCCGAGTTGCCTTTAGCCTCTCTATCAAAGCGAGGCTAGGTGCGAAACCTTTCATATGAAAATGAGTTTTCATTCACATGCAAATAAGTAAAAACTCATTTTCATATGAAAGGTTTCGCACCTAGCCTCGCTTTGATAGAGAGTCTAAAGGCAACTCGGAAATAGTGTTTATTTTGGGAGTTTGTGACGCTAAGGGATCATATGACTTCTTTTTTTTTTGTGAAGCAAGCTTTTTGAAGCGTGAGAGAAGATACGTGGAGCTTTTAGTTTTGAGTGATGAATTGTTAGATAAGTTTGAAATATCATTAAAGCAATTCACAACATCATTTTTTCGTTCCAGTTTGCCATCAGCATCTAAACACTAACCTATAAAAAATGTTCATGAATAACACTAAATGTCATGAACTATTAAACCATAGCACTGAAACTCTAAACATTTTTTTTGTTGGAGTGTGCACCCCACCACTTAAAGCACTTGATTCGTTTTGCCTCTGTTTTAAGATTTGAAAGATACAGCATATTTTTCGTACACAATCACACCTTCCGCCACCTCTCAATGACCTGTACTAATATCTCTTTCAGATTGACTAATCTCTGTTTATGGATTTCAGCGTTTAGTTGAAAAAAGTACGATAGTTTGTAAGAACTACAAAAAAGTTGTCAAAGCTACTTGGGGAAACAGTAAAACGTACCTAACGCTTCACAAGAAAGATGGGATGGTGGCTTCTTTTTGTAATCTCAGACCCCTATCTTTAAAATGCATTCTTGGTTTTATAGCCGTAACTCTATCGGGAGTAAGAAAAGCAGAAAACGATTAGGTCTTAGGTATAAATATTTCCTAATAGCTTAGGCTAATACTGGGAAATGGCATTCAAACCTTCCGCTGTGCCATTTTGGGGCCAAGCCTCATAGGGATACTGGATATTTCTAGGGAAAATGATATGGGATACTGAGAATTAAGAAAATCAGGAATACTGTGCTGCGAAATTTGAGATACATGAATACACGTATGCAGTTGTCTGGATACGGGATATTATTTTGGCCTACTATAAATGAGATATGTAAGCCCCATATTACAACCATGAAATCTTCAGGCAAACGTCTCACGCCAATAAATGATGTCCATTGTAGTTTATAACTTGTTTTTTCTAAACAAGGCGAGTTCTCTAGCTTCGGTTTCACCTGAAGTAATAGTTTTCACTTTTTTTTACTTTTTCCACTTCTTTATGCGCTGTATGTACGGTTTATCCACAATAAACAACACCAGTCGCGGTTTATGCGATAGATTGTGATCGAGCGTTCATACGGAAACACTGAAATAACAGCAGAGTTGTTTTTTACCAGCAATTTTTTTAGCGGCGATAGTCGATCGACCGTCTCTGATCCGCATTCGTGATTATATGGAAACGAACGAAACCAGTTTAATGTCTTTTGCACCCAAAAGAAATTCTGTTGTTATTTTCTTCGAAAGATCATTGCTTTTTATACAATCGCAAAGAAGAACAAAGCGTAGTAGTTACAATGACTAATGATTATTTCTTCACAAAATAGACCTTGCAGGTGTCTCTACAGTTTAGCGGTACAAACGTCTGCAAATATTACAATATTCACCGACACTCTACCTCTGCTCTGTCTAAAGTGTCGATGGTTTTTCTTGTTTTGTTGAAAAAATGCGAGGTGGTCTATTTTGTGAAACTTTAACTTCTCTTTGCGGTTGTAACACTGCAAGTGATCTGTAAAACCGGAAAAAAAAAACAACAATAAACCTCTATTTACCAAAGAACAGCAAAAGCAGCAATTTGTAATTAATTAGACTAAATACTAGGGTTTTCATTATTTGCGTGGGCGATCAATCCCATTAAAAAAAACCTAATCCGTTATATATAAAAAAAGAAAAAAACAATTAGTGGAGAGGAGCGTTGCGTGACTACACAAATAATGCCTGCGTAGGAGACCGTGGGGGGAGGGGGTGGGTGTATTTAATTTCAGTCCTCTAAAAAGTCAAATAATTTTAACCAAAATTATTTCTAGTGGAGTGTGTATTACCAACTACGACATCATTCATTCCTTACTATAATTGTGTCAATTATACTTCTGAACATTGTAACCACTGTTGTCATTTCCCCCACAAACTGGCAGAATCATATTATATCGGCTTCCCGGGGGGGGGGGGGGGTACTCAACAAAGTTTTGTACGGGGATGCTCCGCCCCGAGGTCCAAACCTTTACCCTTTCATATACCGTTTTTGACAGAAAAGGTATCCCTTTCATATACCTTTCATTGAAAATGGTACCCCTTTCATATACCTTTCGTTGAAAATGGTACCCCTTTCATATAGCCTTTGCGTGCGTCTGTTTGATATATTTTGAAAGGCCCTTTTTATAATACTTAAATTGCAGTTTTCCCTACCTTTTTTATGCTTCAACTCGTGTTTTCGCTACCATTTCCTATTCTTCGTGAAATCCCTACCCTTTCACATACTTCAACTCGTGAAATCCCGACCCTTTCATATACCTCCAGCCTCAAAAAGGTACCCCTTTCGGGCGGAGCATCCCCGTATAGCCCATTATAGGGAGTACCCCCTCCGGGATCGGCTTACTGACTTTTCAAACAATGTTTTCATTCTGAAAATTAAATGGGAATGCATCGCCAGAAGTATGTAAGCAACCAAAACGAATTCTGAGAGAAAACACAAAAAATTGAAGTTTTATTGTTGTTCTTTGCTTCCAAACCCACCCTAGCTTTAATTGTTTACAAACATGAGCGTCGGACTAAATCAATGAATATAGCGTTACACTAGAAATACGTGTCTCGCAGAATCTCGCGAAGCTCGGGGAAGGATGCACTGCAAAATTTTAGCAATAACATACCATAGATAATAGTAATTAAAATGTAGCATTGTCATACAATGTCATGTCTTGTAAGCTTTAATCAAAGTTCCTTAGTGACCTTAGTGAGAATTTCAATAAACATCAATTTACAGTATGTACTTAGAGAATAGTTTCCAGTGTTCGAGTACTAATATATTATATTGGAAAAAATATCCTCTTATCATCTGCCTGTCAGTTGTTTAGCTACTTAAAATCTTGTTTTTTGTAGCTTAAGCTTACTTGCCTTTAAATGTAGGTTGTTTGAATTGAAGAGCATTGGAGAGCGGATTAAAGTGCGGTGATTTGAGCTGGATTTCTTAATCGTTCTTCTTCTCTGAGCCTTTCCTGTCATCCGTGTTTACTTTTCCCTACCGTATGAAAGATATTCGTCACCAGTATTTAGCTGATCGTGTAATCTTGTCGCCTCTCGTTGCGTCTATAAACAGAATCTTTTTGTCCAACACTTCCAGTCGGTGTCGCCTTTCCTGATCGGTTTCGTTCAGAATTCTAATGGCAGCATTTTCTCAAAGCGTTTGAACGTACTCAAACGGTGTGCCTATAGGCTGTTCGAAGTCTTTGTAATCGATGGTCTCGTTGTTTCTTCGTTGCTCGGTCGCGCTGAATTTCAAGTCGCCGTTCTCGCTCCAGCGGAGTTTCGGTGGTTAATTGTCTCGGGCAAGGATTTCCAGCCACTTGTTGAATACAGCGTTGTTGTTCTTTCTGATTTGCATCAGAAATTGGTCGTGTTTCACCGACGATGAGTAAGGTAAACAGGTCGACCCGGCCGCCATGAATAAACACGGATAAACATGAGAGTGCGCCATTGTCAGCGGTCGCGATTTTTGTTGCCAGGCAACTGCCGGACACCATCAAGAATATAAATATAGAGTGTGTGCGCTCACGTGACCCTTGATGTTGGAGGACCACTTTGATGGGCTTTCCCTGTGTTTACCTTCTGGAGAGGGACAGTGTGAGCGCTTTTGAAATCATAACTCGCGTTTCCTTTAACGTTGGGAATTAAAATCGAAAAGGTAGCTAATGTACACTGCTTTTTTGGCATTTGTGCAAATTTAAATCCCAAAATCCCTTTTCTTTCGATAATTATATGGGGCCGTATTTGTTTCGATCAATTCGATTTGCCGATTTGCCTTCGCGATTTTTTTTTAAACCTTGAAAACATTATCACAGAGTAGAAAATCAGCCACACTTATAAAGTCGATTTTACGTCAACAATATTTCTTATAAAATGGAATCATTTTCATGGTCGCGACAAATTGTAGAATCAGTCTTGTAGCTAGCGCGTCTCTTTTAATATTATAGCTAGTTTGTCGGTTCCTTGATTGCACTCTGCAATTTGTCTGCACGAAATTTTGTTTCGAAGTGATTTCTGTGGGGAACTTGTTACCCGGGTGCTTACTATTTAGCCAAGAAAACCGGTATTTTCGGTTGGAAAGCAAAAGGTACGGTTGATTATCAGGGAATTTGGGTTGGAACTAGTGGAAAACCTTCAGCGATTAGCAGCGTGAGCCCGGCAGCCGGGCACGGTCTTCAAAGGGTCTTATGAAAATGCCTCAGAAATTCTCACAGAATTTTCACGAAAAGCTCCATTTAAACCTCCTAAGAGTATTCTATCTTTGTTTAGAAATGCCAAGCGCTTCGAAAAATTATTTTGGTTTTGTAGTTGACGAATTCTCCGAGCTTGTGCATACTATAAAATCGCTATGTTCTCGACACTCAGATTTTCCATGTGTCGAGAACATAGCGATTTTATAGTATGCAGAAACTCGGAGAATTCGTCAACTACAAAACCAAAATAATTTTTCGAAGCGCTTGGCATTTCCAAACAAAGATAGAATACTCACAGGAGGTTTCTGAATGAAGCCTTCGAGATTTTAGCATATTTGACAGCATCGGTGGCTCAAGTTATGTTGTTTCAGTCACCATTTTGATTACGTCAGTCCTCCAACATGGCCGCCGGTAAGTTTGTGACGTCATCCGCACACACACTATATATATAAACCATTTTATTGAGAACAAAACAATGTTTTTTAATGTATGATTCTACCAGTCACAACAACCCAACACATCCTTTAGGATATTATACTTTCATTACAGCTCACTTATACTCTACGGTCGCGGTCCTCTACTGCTTTCTTGTACATGTGTACACTACTGAAGCGCAGATTAACTGAAATCGAAAACAAAGAACACAAATTAGACGGCAAACAAACTATTTCCGACAGTTTTGTGGGTTCTTAATTTTTCACTTCCAGTTTGTCACTGGTATCTAAACGCTAACCTATAAAAATGTTCTTTGAGGGGCTACACCTGGATGAAAAAAGAAAATATGCAGCTATGTCACGAAAACCTATTAAATGTTCACAGAAATACGAGCGTTATGATTGGTCAGATCCCGTCCATTATATCTCTACAAAGTTATAATGTACGCACCTTATACGTCAACAGTATGGGCATGTGCAAATCATCTCCTCGTGCATTCAGGGGTCGAGTTATAAGTTGAGAGCACTTGGAAAAAAATACGAACACTCAAGAAGTGCGAAAAGTGCTTCTCTAAACATTTCTCTCGTGTTTTTTTTTTAATGCCAGCGAGTTAAACGACTCAAAAATACACTCGGTCGCTTGACTACTGCCTTAAATACAATAACGGCCCAGGGGGCCGTTTCTCGAAAGACCCGGTAATTACCGGGCCCGGAAAGCTGTTTTATTTTCATTGAAGATCGAGGTTTCAATAGTTTTGCAGATAATACGATAAAACTATCAGTTAGCAAAACAAAATGGACTGGTTTGTTCGCTAGGACCCGCACTTTTATTCTTTAGATTTTGATTTCAATATTTGGCTTCGGGCCCGAAAAGTTACAGGGAGTTGCGAGAAACGGGCCCCAGTTTTGTAAAGAATGGCTGCTGATAGACAGGATGAAGATAAATTACAACTTGAAAAATTGAGACAATAGTTCAAGTTCTTTCCTAGTGTCTTTCAAAAATCGAATCGAAAGTAGCTTTTTTTTTCTCGTTTATAAATTTGCTTTATACCTATTTTTCCAATAAAACCACTATCAAATCGCCATAAAATCGCAGGAAACTCGCCATACTTTACACAGACGATTTGAGGTCGCAATGGGCCTTTATCACGCGTTATCACGCGGCGGCCATGTTGATTCCCAGGAGAATAAAATGCTTTGTTTTCCCCTGCTTAACCTCGTTCTCAACTTTTTCACTGCGAGGCTTGGGGGGTAAATCTTTTGTTTTTATACAAAATGGCGGGGCGTGATAAAGGCCCATTACAGTTATACAATCACTTCAAAAACAGTATTAAAATTTGTTTGTGTAAACGTCCTTTAAAGATTGTTTCCAAGCTATGAATGGGGTTAGTTTCTAGAGAAACTGTGGTGCTGCGTCGGTGGGGGTGAAGCACAAGTAAATTAGCCACCGTAAAAAGATTCGAGAAAGCTGACGTTTCGAGCGCTAGCCCTTCGTCGGAGCGAATCAAGGGATTGTGGGTAGTGTGTGGTTTAATATAGTAGGTGAAGCTACGCTATTGGTGGAAATTTGGTGACGTGAAAAACAAATGTAAATTAGTTGAATGAAAAGCGTTCGTTGATTCCGTGGGGTTTGAGAGTGCCGATTTGAAAGATGATTTTTTGTTCTAAGTTTTTACGGCTTTCTGTGTTACCCTGGTGTAGGGAAAGGCCACAGATTGTCATGTGTTGTTTAGAATGGTTAGTAAGATTGAAATGACGCGCGACTGGTTTGGATGCGTCTTTGTCATTTTTTTCAACGTCTCGGAGATGTTCACGAAAACGGTCGCCCAATCTCCTCCCTGTTTCGCCAATGTATATCTTTTTGCAAAAAGTACATGTTATGCAGTAGATAACATTTACGGAGGTGCATGTGAAACGATCAGTGATTTTAATAGATCGTTTGGGTCCCGTTATTTTGTCCGCGTTATGAATGAAAGGACAAGTGTTGCATCGTGTGCGTGCGCATTTAAAAGTTCCCGGTTCATCGTCAGATTTCAGTGCTTTTAAATGCGCACGCACACGAGGCAACACTTGTCCTTTCATTTTCATTTCCAAGCTAGTTTTCTACTGCATTTCCTCAAGCAAGCTACAGGGCTCCTATTTCAAATTTCGCCGATTTTGTTTTCTTCTTTTCGACATCAGTAAGAAGGATTGAATTTTAAACAATTCATTGCCGTTCTTTAACAGTAAACAAGGGGTTAAGTCAACCGTCCATCACTTCCTTTCAGTAGAGCGGGGATAGTGGTTATATGAGATCTTGCATGGCAGTTACTTTGAAGAAGGCGCTTCAGTTTAGTAGAGAGAGGACGCTTAATCGAGCAAATAAAGTATCTCCAGAGTCTGTAACGTCCATCGAGGAAAATAATTGTGAAAGTGGAGTTCACTTTTGCTGAATACAAAAGCCCTCATAACTGGTGAGCGCGAAGGACAAGCAACAAGCTTACTTCCCGCCCCCCCCCCCCCCCCCCCCCCCCCTCCCCCCCCACCTCGCGTGACTCGCGCTCCGCGCTCGCTCGTTACACGTTCCCCTTTGATTTCGCACACCAAAAAAGCGCCTAGCCTGTTACGCAGGTTAGCACAACTTATTGTTTATTGTTTTACTGCATACAAATTATAAACAAAGGTCCCGCCCTGAACCAAAGGCTAATTATCTGTATCATGAAAAAGTGATCCTTTAGGAGAGGTGGTCGCACACGAGGTTTTCAACTGACAATCACCACCAAAGGCTAATTATCTGTATCATGAAAAAGTGATCCTTTAGGAGAGGTGGTCGCACACGAGGTTTTCAACTGATAATCACCACCAAAGGCTAATAAAAATATTATCTGTATCATGAAAAAGTGATCCTTTAGGAGAGGGGGACGCTTACGAGGTTTTCAACTGACAATCACCACCAAAGGCTAATTATCTGTATCATGAAAAAGTGATCCTTTAGGAGAGGTGGTCGCACACGAGGTTTTCAACTGATAATCACCACCAAAGGCTAATTATCTGTATCATGAAAAAGTGATCCTTTAGGAGAGGTGGTCGCACACGAGGTTTTCAACTGATAATCACCACCAAAGGCTAATAAAAATATTATCTGTATCATGAAAAAGTGATCCTTTAGGAGAGGTGGTCGCACACGAGGTTTTCAACTGATAATCGCCACCAAAGGCTAATTATCTGTATTATGAAAAAGTGATCCTTTAAGAGAGGTGGTCTCTTACGAGGTTTTCAACTGACAATCACCACCAAAGGCTAGTTATCTGTATCATGAAAAAGTGATCCTTTTGGAGAGTTGGTGTCTTACGAGGTTTTCAAATGACAATCTTCACCAAAGGCTAATTATCTGTATTATGAAAAAGTGATCCTTTAAGCTTTAGGAGAAGTGCTCTGTTACGAGGTTTTCAAGTGATAATCACCACCAAAGGCTAATTATCTGTATTATGAAAAAGTGATCCTTTAAGCTTTAGGAGAAGTGCTCTGTTACGAGGTTTTCAAGTGATAATCACCACCAAAGGCTAATTATCTGTATCATGAAAAAGTGATTGTTTAGGAGAGGTGGTTCGCACAGGGACGTTGAATTTTATACAGGAAATTTTTTGTGGGGTCAATAGTTCTTTTTTCTTTCTTTTGTTCTCTTGTTTGTTTGTTTTTTTTTTTTTACAAAATACGTTATCCCCAATCGCTTCACTGATTAATTTTGTGTTTTTCTCTGATAACAAGACGCTGTGGAAGCGTATACTTGGGCGTCTTTGTATTAGGCGCATTGAAATGTAAATATCTTGGAAAATCTGCATGCACGTCAGTTTTGGGTTTGATGATAGGGAGTGCACTGAGTATTGGGATAGTCTTGTATGTCGTGACTCGTTGACTGTTGGTGCACATTTGTAAAGTGGAACACGTGACGACTTACGTGAAGTGCGGGTGCAAGAATTATATTTAACGCCTGTAGAATTTGGAAAAGCTTAATTGTAATTTGGCGAGCGAAACTGCAAGGAAAACAGAGAATTCGTGGAAGCGCATAGTCTGTATCCAGGTTTCAAATTACCCTTTTGACATATGCAAATTTGGTGCACTTTTTCCTGACAACTACAACAAACTTAAAAGGGCTAAATTTGTTTTCTGTCTTTTCTGCTATATACTTTTCCCGCTGTCTGACATCGATTATTATATTTTAGTTTCATTCAAGATTTATCTTCACAATTGGTAAACATGAAGTTCGGAAAGAATTTTTCACATGAATTTTACGCGACTAACGCATTGGCACTTGGGGCCGCTTGTTTACATAAAGTGACCTATTTTGGTTTTGTTCGCTTTATGAAAGCTCTCTCCATTCGAAATTTTTCCATAGCCGTTCAAAGCCAGCCGTTCGAAATTTTTGTTCTGTTTCAGCCGTTCATTGCAAGCCGTTCAAAATAATTCTTTAGGCGTTCAAATGAAATTCGATCTGTTAGCAGTTTGCCTAGCTACCGTGAAGAAATTGTTCTTCCTTGTTGCACCTTTCTCGATGTAGTGCGAAAGTTATTTTATTGCCTTTTTTTTCTAGAAGAACTACGGTAGTCGTTTGAAACTGTATTTTTGTAATGGACGATTTTATGTAAGTTACGATTTGTCTGCCCGTTTTAGCGCACGGATGAGAAATTGTCATAAATCGGATCGTTCCATTCTAAAGAGTCTAAAGATGTACATGTACCTTTGAGAATTCATAACTCGAATAATGTTCCATCGATTCAATTGAATTAAAGACTGAATTACGGCTAAAGAGTAACCGATCAAGATTTCAGAATTTATCTGCCACTGGAATTTAATTTTCGCCGGCAAGCCTATCAAGAAAGCGTTGAAGCCAGCCGAGACGCCAGCTAATTCTTCTCGTCGTTACGCTTGACTGAGTTTGATTAATTACGCACGCGCATTAAAGCCCGATTGCAAAATTGTGCACTACTAAAAGAGCATTTTATAACTTAGGCTCCTCCGCCCAAGTAATAAAAGAAACTGGGTACTAAGAAATAGAACTCTCCCGAGGCCCCCATCTCCCCAGGAAACATGCACTGCCTTATGTAAGACTTGTTCTGGATTAATTACGTATTGTGTCAGTGACGACTATTTTACCTGCAAGATCCTCTCTTATCTGTTTGTTGTCACTGGTGGAGTCCAAACACCTCGTAATCTGTAACAGAAAACTTTTGAGCACCTGTGAAGAACATGCTCCGCTGTCCTGGTGGGAGTTGATAGGTGTAGCCGAGATAACTGGTGGTGTTTGCATTATTTGATATATGTAGGTCCTGTTCTCCACCAAACGATGGTCCATAGCTGCTATCACAGTAGATGGCACTCTGCTGCTGGCCAGTGAGAAGTGGCATTTTGGTTGGTACCAGGCCGCTTGGGTTCACCATGCTGAACAGGAAGGCTTGGTTACATGTTACATAGCCACTCTGACCTGTTGATAAGATGATACATGACATAAATATTTACACAGCTCTGGTTATTACGCAGTCATTTCCACCCATTTACTAAAAATTATCCGAAGTTATTCATTTTCAAAAATCTAATTCCAAACCGTTCAGGAGTGTTTTAATTGTGGTGAATTTATTATTTTCCTAAAATCGTACACTGTTACTAGTCCTTTTAGTTTCTCGTCATTTTAGTATCCACAGCTACACGCTTTTTTTTAATTGCGCCTCATGTAGCTCTGATAACGGACAAAAATTCGAATCTTTTGATTGCCCGTTTAATCAAAGGCTCCTAAGAGCCAACCCGTGAATAAGAAATGCTAACGCGTAACGCAATATTGCGGTAAGCTTATGTTTTCACACTGACACGGTTCAATATTTTTGTTTTTAATTAAACGTAAGGATTTTTGACAAACGCAAAAAGAAAAATACGGTACATCACTTCATAATGTTCAGTCCGACGAAGAAGAAGGAAAAAAAAAAAAGAAAAAGGAGTGAGACTCGAACCTGGAACCTTTCGGCTAACAGTCCTCGCTTTTAACA